>VXAB01004220.1:231978-333308 GCA_013399175.1 Odontophorus gujanensis | reverse complement strand
CCCCCCCCCCCCGAGGTGAACCAGGTGTTCTCCCAGCGGTCATTCCTCTTTCAGGGCAGGGGAAGCAAAGGACCCTCAAAGCCCCCTCTTTTTCTGCCTCCTCCCTTTCTCTGTGCAATTTTCCCTTTGGACTGTTGCCTTTGTTACCCACACTTTCCAGCCCCATAGCCCTGGGGCTACTGGTGTATTATTTAACCATTTGTTTTCCAAATGTAACAACAATTTCTGCTACCTCACAGAGCTGCAGTTAAAACTTTTTACTCGTGTGGAGCAAATGTTCCCTGGTACTTCTCTATTTTGAGTATTGGAGAGGGTGTTTTTTTTTTTTCCTTTAATATCCTCATGATATGCTGATTTACTTTAATATCCAGGTGTTTTGCATATATATGTGATCTGCTGCAGGTGTCTTACTGACCTACATGTCTCACTGACATCCTGTGCCATTACAAGTAAGTTGTCTTTTTGCTTCATATTTAAAGAGCATATTTTCTCAGGCAGACGCTATGTATTTTGATCTCTGTTCAGCACCAAGCACAATGAAGTGCTAGTTTTAGGTGGCTTTGTAAGTGCTGAAGCAATGCAAAGAAGAATACTTACCAGTATAATAATCTGTGATTTACTTATCCCTATAGTTCACCATGATGCCTAGTTAAAATAAAATTAATTCATCTAAAGCATTTTCAGTACCCACTATCATCACCTTTCATACATCAAAGAAACCAACTCAACCCAAAAGACTGCAACTGTACAATTGTTTATTACACTAGAGAGACTGTATGAATATCCAGATAGATTAAAAACATGTCTAAAATTCACAGCCTTTTCATAATGTTATATCATAGATTTATAATCTTCCCTAAGGAAACTAAATTAATTTTCAGTGATACACTTTCTTTTTCTTTAAACCAAGTGAGACAGGGATAATAAATAATCCCTTCTAGTACCTCTGGAGATAATTGGCTGGAAAAATATAGGTTGATAATTGTTAACCAACTTGAGGTCACTCAGCTGAACATTAGCACCACTGAGGCATACGTCTGAGTAACAAGAACATGCCCTTCAGACAAATATTAATTAAAGGTAAAAGTTAAAAGAGAAGAAGCTGAAATTACAACGCATTGTATCTTTCACAGAATTAGAAGTGTCAGTGTTTTAATGGTAGAGATGAGTTTCTGATTTAGCAGATTATCCATGTCTTTGCATGCATATTCTATAACCAAAGGATTTGTTTGGGAGAAGTTAAGGGAAAGGAAGGCTATTTAAGTAATTCAACTTTAAAAGAAAAGATAAAACAGGAATAGTTGGTTTCTTACAAGGAAACTGTCTCACCAACCTGCACTTTCAGTTCCAACAGGCTTCAATTCCAGCTGGAGAAAACTTCCTCCTCCTTGGAGTGGCCTGAAGGATGCTAGCACCCACTGCTGCAACTCCTGCTGAATTCAACAGGAGTTTTGCCTTTGGGTGTAACATGAGTTGGACTGTGCTTTCTGTCTGTATGCTCTTAAAAGGGACGTAATTACCGCATGATGAGGCGCCTGCCAAACAATATATAGTTGCTTCTTACAATGAGCTTAAAGGCAGTTCCAAGCCATATTTACTCTTTGAATGTCTTAAAGGCAAGACACACCCAGTGTTCTTGCACATCCTGCTTAGTCTGCTCAGAGGCTGACTGAGGTCATGCAGAAACACTTTCAGCTGCTTTGCACGCTCTGTGCAAAGGGACTGTGCTCAAAGGAAACCACCAGTGGTTCTTGCCTCAGGAACAATGGAAATGGTCTCTCCTTTTAAGTTCACCTGGTATTCAACAATTTAAAAACACAGCAGTCTCACTCATCTTGAGAGGATGTGATTTCTGAAACTCTTTTCCCTGTTGTTTTCTGACTTGAAAAGGATTCTAATTCACAGTCCTCATCCAAGACAGTGAAAATAACTGATCTGTTTAAAAATGATGACAAGCAAGTTTCTCAATTTAAAAATATTTCTTTTGTGATTCTGTTCTGTAGTGGTGGACTAACATGGACCCATATTCAAAAAAAAGACATTCCCCTAGGCACTTACAATGACCTTCCCCATTTTCTTGCCCTGCTACCGTCCATACACTCAGATGTGGCCCCTTCTCTGTGTTATTTTTCTTTAGAAGCCAGGTTTGTTTAGGTTCCTACTTTATACTTAATTAGAGCTAAAAATACTTAAGACCACCTATAGGCTGTAGAGTAGAGGTTCTGCGTAGCATTCTCCAATCTCAGCCTCTCGACATATTTGGTGTTTGCACAAAGTACACAGCAGCTCTCCCTGGGTTGTGTATTTCCTTGTTTTTTTGGAGATTATAGGGGCTTGGGAGAGGAATGAGGGCTGGCTCACTCTATTGAGTTAGGATGCAGACAGAAAACCCCAAATAGTGTCTGCAAAATCCCTTCTGGGAACTACTGCAACAGCATAATTTCTCCCCATCCATAGATCTCTCCACCATAGCCTGTAAATGTGAAATATACAGCTCTGTCATTGAGGGCATACTGTTTAACAATTGCATATTCATACTCAGGCTGGGCAATCCAGTGGTCAGATGTATGTGGAAGTCACATCTCCTTGACATAATGATCTATCAGAAGCTGCCATATGTTTTTCCTCTGTAAGTAAATAATGACTTAGGTCTCAGCTTCAAATCTTTCAGATACGTGTTTATGAGAGTATCAGAAGACCACGGGGCAGTTTCTAAGAGTCATCCCACCTTCTAACTCACCAAAGTCCTCAGAAGCTCATAAATTAAGGTACTTAAGAGAAAAATATTTTTTTAATATATTTTTAAAAACTTACAAATACCTTTCATCTTTCATTAAAGCTTTGCTTTTTGTTGATTTTTTTTTTTTTTGGTTTATTTTCAGAAGCTTCTCACCAGAATTATGAAGCAGAGCACAGGCTGTCATCAAGTCAACTCCAAAAGAAAAAGGCAACGTAACGGAACATGAATTAAAATACAAATTTAAGCACAAAGCACCAGGAGAGGTCTGGAACACAGCACACATATTACCTTAAAAAACAAAATGTAGAAGAGCAAGTCCTAACAACCATACATTAGAAATTGCAATGTGTTCTATTATCTTCCAGATGTGGATTTCATTAAGGCTAAAGTTAGATGGGTTACAACCTGCACTTAAAAAGCTTTTCTCTGCCACAGACTGAGAGAGTGAAGATTTGCTGAAGCAGAGAGAAAGCTGAACCTCCTCCTGCCAAATACTCGCCTAAAGTATATGAGTATTTTACTGGTAACCAGGAGGAGAGGGGTGATCCCCATTATAGCTGGTTTCTTTATTTCTTACTGATGTTGGTAGAGCTTCTCACAGGAAAGATGTAACACGGAAGGTGGCCGATTACGATCTCCTATTTCTACATGGAGCCAACTGCTGTTTACAAGCAAGTGCACCCTGGAGGCACTAAGGAATAAATACCTACCAAACAGGCTATTGGCAGCTAAATAAATCACAGCTTTTCATAGAGCTCTGGTTTATGTGAATATAGCAGATGATCTCTAATAAAACCCTAAAGTTTTCCATCAGGGCTAAATAATCTCAATCTGTGCAGCTTTCTTGTACAGAAATCTGCATGTGTCCTTAGGCAGGAGCAGCTCCCCAGCAGCTTTCTTAAAAGCTGCATTTGTCCTGGTGCCACAGTACCAGCTATCAACAGTACAGGCAAAGATTCCCAAAAAATACAGTTGCCCATCTGTAGGAAATCTTCTAACGTCCCTATCAAGACAAAACCCTTCTGGAGTCAGTGAGGGGTACTTCCTGGTGAGGTTGTCAGAGGTCTCACTGTCAGGGCAGGTGACTGTGACCCATGTTGTTGAGTATTCTCAAAAAATAAAATATTGACTTTTTGATGCTGTTTAAGTGATGCTGATTATATCTGAAGATTAGCTGATTTCCCATACTGCCTAAGATCCCAAATATTTGCTCCAACTTGTGTTTGGAACACTTTTCTGAGAGCAGAGTCTTCCCCTGTTACTCCAGAAGCTGGGCTAGATACAAAGAGAGGACATCCTCAGGGCTTTCTGTAACTGCAGAGTTCCCCCAGTTGTCTGCCAAGAAGTAAGTTACAGCTCTAACGACCACTGCTTTCCTTAGCTTAGACAATGAAGGGAATCAGACACCACTGTGAACCAGAACAAGTGGCTGAACAAGTGGCATTTTCTAAAGATAAACTTGAATATAAGTGGGTTAGAAATCATTATCGATAATGCAGAAAAGAAACCTCACACATTTCCAGCAAAGCCTCAATCCCCGGCAAGTGCACTGAATTTTGGCGTGGTAGGAGAAACATTCTGAATAATTACTGGCAGCCCCTGGAAGGTACCCTGTCTTCAGCATGCTCAATACAGAACGCTGGTAGTGTTGCTGAGCAGAAAAATAGCTGTTACTATTAATCCTGGCCATATTCTGAATTAAATTCTTACCTCCTTATTAAAATGCTAGCTGATTTTAATGGTGCAAAAGCATTTTCCTGAAACAGAAAAGTATTTTCAATGTAAATGCTTTTTAAGAAATTTGTTACCACCATGAAAGATCTGATGGCACTGCAAGCAATTAGATGTTAAGAAGTATTTTGCTTTCCTCTCCATGCACTGCCAAAGCATCAGCTTGTATATCTCAGATAAACTTTGGAATTTTTCAGCAATCTTCCATCGTACAAAGGAAGTTCAGATTCTTGTATGTGGCAAGGTGTTACACATCTTAATTAGATACATCATCATTTTAGGAAATGTATCCATTTAGATCAGCTGAGGATGCCCCACTGTGAGCAAGCAAAATGGTTCCAGCTTCCATGACTCAGTTAAGAGTTTCACATATGAGTGACTAAACAAGCTGGCATCAGTGGCAGAACATCTGACAGAGGTCAATGGTCAAAGGATGGTGGAACAGAAATACTTTACACTCTTTGTGCTTTGGGCACCTTCTGGAACTGTAGTTCTCAGGATATTTCCAACTAACACGAACCAGCTGCTTCTGTCACTGCAGGACAGAAAGTTAAAATTGATCAAGAACATAATGGCTTGGAGTCAGAGAAGCAAACCTGCAGTGAGATACCTATTCTATTCCTGTCTGGAACTGATGAGACCATGGTGGCCACTTATTTCCCACTGCCTGTTGTAAGACTGGTAGCATAAAGAACAGCAATGAAGAGACAAATGAGAAGTTTTCAAAGTGTGGCAGCAGGAATGAGATGAGGGACAGCCAACCTGTAGTTTGCTGTAACTCACATGATTTAAGTTTACTTTGAAATTCAGTGGAAAGGTGAGAAAGCTGGTTTTCTGGGCGCCAAAAGTCTTAACCTTATGGCCTTCATGAAACTAACCAGATGATTGGACATCTGTTATTGTAACTATGTGTCCTTGCAAGACGAATCTGATCATGCTGAAATGAGAGATGGATAACTTAGAAAGAATCAAGAAACTTTTAAAAGGCAAAGAGGGTAAAGCAAAGTGATCTTCAAACGTAATGAGGAAAGGAGGGAAGCAGAAATGTCCTCTGCACCTCCCCTGGCAAAATTCAGATATCAACAAGGAAATAATTGAAAATCACCAGCCTGGAGAAAGATGCAGATAACAGTATAAGCTCAAGGAGAAGCACATACTAGTATGCAAAAGACCGAACACGAATGCCTGTGCAAAACTGCGAGGCAGCAGGATGACTCCATTTATTACAGTTTAATTTATTGGCTACTGACAATGTTTTCTATTCAGGACAAATATAGTGCAGTCTCTGTCCCCACAAGTATTCAGTTTAGATAAAAAAAAAAGATTAATTAAGATCTTTCAGATTGCCCTCAGTGTATTTTAATGCAGAGGTGTTGCAGAATCATTGTCTCGCATTCAATGGTTTTATTAGCCATTGCACACAAGATGGAAATTGCTTATGCACAAATTTGACCTCTTTATCATAGAATCATCAAGGTTGGAAAAGACCTACAAGATCATCCAGTCCAATCATGTTTGCTAATTTTTCATGCAATTCTTTTCTCACCTTCCTCCCCAGAGGGAAGTCCCTAGGCACAGAACAGAGGCTGGGGAGGACCCTCTCTATCCATGTTGCACACAAAACCCTTTCTACCACTGTTGGGACATGAAAGGAGAAGAGAGACAGGAATTAATGGAGGCTGTGAACCCATCAGTCTCGCACTATAAGGGTAATCCTGCTCATTGAAGCAAAATACTGTAGCCAAAAAGGTGGCCACTATGGTTTTATATCACACATCAGTTGGTCTTGTCTGTTGGTAAAACTCTTATTCACAAAATCTGGTTCCGTGTGGTGTGATGCACCTATTGTTGAAATCATTGCAGTTGAGAATTAAGCACATTAATTGTACTTACTGCTCTTATATATACAGGAAGGGGTCCTGCAGCAGCAGGATGTGTATGCTTAGAGGTGGAACTCTTTTCTATGCATTACCAAGTGGCTGAATTTCTGATGGAGAACATGAGATAGTCATTCAAATGGCAGTAATTCAGGTTTCAACAAAGAACCTGAGACATACTAATAAATGCCTCATTTCTATTTTACAACTCACATAATGGATGTCACATTCAGTGCTTCCTACGGTGAACAGGCTACTTATCAACCACAGTCCATGACTTTATTTCATTTTAAAACTGCCATCTTTTTCAATTATTCTAACTTTTTAGTATTTTCCCCCTTTCAAACAAGGATATTTTTAGTATGGACCACAAGTTACAAACAACAGAAGTTGCTATAGAAACTGAAAAGGCACTTTGTAGAATGAAAATGCAAGAGGAAATACCGTTCACTGTTTATCTGCTGCAGACAGTAAGATAGAATCAGTGTATATCTGTATGTGTGTGTGTGTGTGCATATACATATGTATGGTTTATATATATATGTATGGATATATGAATATACATTATCCTATACACGGATATATGACTTCCCTTACTGTATCTACACTTTATCTAGCTATAGCACAGCTAGAGGCAGGTGCTTTGAATGGGATGGAGGGTGGGAAGCTGTTCAGCAGTCTGATCTCCCATTAATGTGACACAAATCGCACACCAGTACTAATAGAGGGGACTCAGCTAGCTTTTTTCCTCCCAAACTCAATCAGTCCCCATCACATAGCCATTGTGACTTTTCCTTTACATCCCTTTGCTTGCTGTCCCTGTTAAATAAACATAATGCTCTAGCAACTTCAAAGGTAATTTCCAGTCAAAGGGTTTGGGTTATTTCTGAACATCGTATCTATGCAATCTCCTTGTCTTACCTACAGAGGGGCTGATATGGATGAAGTATTATATAATTTTAAGCCACTGGGAATCAAACTCAAAACTTAGTGTAACAGCATGAATTACTGAGGTATATTCATAGGAAAGAATACGGTATAGATAGAACTGTAGAAACATTACGGTTGGAAAAGACCTCTAAGATCATCTAGTCCAGCTGTCGACCTACCACCAATACTGCCCACTAAACCATTTCCCTAAGTGTCACATCTCCATGTTTCTTGAATACTTTCAGGGACAGTGACTCCATCACCTCCCTGGGCAGCCTGTGCCATTCCCTGACCACTCTTTCAAAGAATGACACTTCATGTCCTCATTAGACTGCAACTATAAACATTAGATGTTTCATGGGCAAGATGCCTGCAAGATCCGATCTGAAATGTTTTACTGACTTCTGTTCCCACACCTCTAATTTGACTTCATTGTTCTTCAGAATGATTGTATAGGTCAGGTTTACAGTGCTTCTGTGTTAAGAACAGGTCAGAAAAACACTGACCAGAGGTGATTTAAAAATAGTTGCTTCTGCCTCTGGGTGAAGATGCTGAAGGCAAGAGAATGAACCAGATAGGAATCAAAAACCCTTCCAAAGCTATATTTATAATGTATTCTGTTATGCATGTACTTAGGTACTCCATATTGGAGGTGGTTGTCTGCAGTGATTACCAAGAGGATCTTGAAATACTAGCTAGGTGTTTTTTATGCACATTAGTTGTTCCTCAAATAATTTTGTGAATTTTTTCTTTTTTCCCTCTTATATACATTGCCATTCTCTGTGAGACCCTGTTTTTCCAGCTGTCTGCCTGGCTAGGGCTTTGATGTCTCATTTGCAGGAGAATTGTGGGCTCTCAGCTCCAACAGAAGCCAGCTGTAGCATTCTGGGTTGTATGGAGCTGGACTTAAGTCCATTCTCTCCAAAAGTGATGTATCCTAATGGTTATCAGCATAGTCCAGGTGCTGTACTCCTTATCCATGCTCTAGCTCTCTACCAGAGAAAGACTTCGATTTATCTCCACAGGCAAGAAGTCTCCCCTGGAAATCAATCAGAACAGGTGGAAAAGAAGAGAACTTCTGTGATCTCCATGGGATTATCTAGTCTGGGTGAAACCCTGAGAGGGCATTCACTGAAGGACATCCCCACCCCACTGTCTAGACACCAACTAGGGACCCATAGGCAGGCTTTTTACTGTCAACCCCTTTTGCCTCAGTTCATTGTTTGCAGAAAGAGAAAATTGTAAAGTATTTTTGGAGCACTAGATAGATAGATAGAATAAGGACTGCAATTTAAATACTCATGAAAAAAAATAAGGATTTTAATTTCCAAGCATGTATGGAAAAGTAGTCCTATTATAACAGCTTAGGAGAACACACTGAAAGGCAAACGCAAAGTTAAATTTGAAGAGCTACTTGGTAAATAAGCAGCACCTATCTAAGACACTAAATAAGGCAGGAGTCCTAGAGGAAAAAAAATAGTAAATGATCCTGCAATTAGAGACTATCCTAATTCATACCTTGCTAGGGATAGATGAAGCCCTCACTAAGAATTTGAAGTCTGAAGTTCCTACTTTTAGAGCTTCACTTTGCTCTACTGGCCAGAGTACAGGCAAATGGTTAGTTTGTGCCTTGTTATTTATATATACTTCTAGGCTTCCATGTGGTTCAACTTTAATTACTGTTTATGAAAACAAATCTGATTTCATAATATGAATCAGCATCGGTACCTGGATATTAATGACCCATGCAAAGGATTTACATGTGCGTTTGGCACATGTTCTTGAGTAAAGCTAATTTTAATGCTGGCAGTATTCAAGTAGTACACTGCTATTTAACATGCAATGTAATTCTCTCTGACTCAAGCTCCTCAATTCTTGACTACATCCTTATTAAAGAGAACAGATGGTTCCGATTACATTGGCTAAATTCTCAAGGGTAGCTTCAAATTTGGGTGACACCACTGACTATTTGGTTGAACTAACATAGGCCTGACTGTTTTTGGTATGTTTCTCCAAGCTTATCTGCTTCTTCTATATTTTTGAAAAAATTCCAGGAGGCCTCTGTAGCTAGAATAAAAGGCAAGCAATCTTGTCTATACCAATCTTTTGTCTTTAACACCTGCTTAAAATAGGTGGTCAGAAAATTCCAATCCAGTTTTTAATAGCCAGAGCATGAGAGAAAAAGATACTCAGGAGATTAAAGCCAAATGTGATGAGCTTAGAATTTTTCAATAACATCAGGTGTTTGGAGATACCTTTTCTATTTTCAGCATGCCCATGTGGTGCTCCCTCCTCTGGCAAATTATACCTTTCAATCAACACCAGCACTAAGTGAAACTGGAGTGATCCTATCTTTGGAGGCTTGCTAATTAAAATGAGGCTATTTTGTGGAAAAAATCACCAGAAAAAAAGAAAATTATCAATGAGAGTAAATAATGTTTTTCTTGTCCTAATAAATTCTTGTTCAAAAACCATTTGATGCTTAAGAGTAAGGTCAAAGTCAAGTAAACTTTTAGGACAACATAGCTATTTATAGGTGCTGGGACCTTTCCTCCTGACTCACCTCTTGGACAGTGGCAATAGAGATAGCATTACCACCATACTCTGCCTAAAAGTGCCTCTGTCATAATATACCAGCTGGATATCTTTTTTCCACTCAAAACTTTATTGACTCATAGCAAGCCATTTGTAAATGATAGATTAACCTCATTAATAAACAAAGCATTGTTAAATGAAAGACCTTGAAAGAATTACAGTGCATTAGATCTATTTCCCAAACAGAGCCCAGGCAAATGCATTTGTGTCTTTTATATGACATGAGAAAATTCTGGCTTCAGTATCTGTTTTCTGAACAAATTTCCCAAGAAATTATTTAGGTAGGCAGAGGTGGAGATGGATTCTCAGAGACCAATGAAAACACTTACCACGAGCAGTTAGTTCAAAGGGAAGCTGGCTATCAGGCTTTGGTTGAGAGAGATGAAAGAGTTCCTTGAAGTAGGAAGGGGTTGAGAGGTGTTGTGAGGATACAGCCTCATCTATCTCAGACATTATAGCATGGTGTCTGTATTTCACTGAGCCAAGCATTAGATTTTGATTTAGTCTATTTTTTAAAAGGAGACCAGTCTTCATGGTGTTGTGCCATCGCTCACTTTGTTTGACAGACTGGGGAGAAGAGTAGCAGGTGACCAAGAACAGAACTAGGAAACATAAAGCAGCAAGAGAGACTATAGCAGGCTGTAATGGTAAGTTAAATGAGTGGCTATATGCTCTCCAGGGTTACCTGGGAAAAGCCTGCAGTCTGCAGTAAACTCTTGCAAGATCAGCCTGCAGTGGTAGGGGAAATAGTGGTTAAAGATAAAACTGGATAGTTCTGCTGTAACCTGAGACCTGATGTAGGGCTTAGATGTCTTTTTTGACTCTAGATAGGTCTTTATGAACTCTTCATTGCAGGAAACAGATTGAGTATTAAACTTCCCCTCTGTAGAGGTGCTTGCCGTTTTCTCAGTTTTTCACTAGGCCTTGCTGTAAAGCAGTCAGCCTACCAATTTGGATTGCCACTTGCAGATCATTGTTGGAAGGGATGTGGCTGCATGCCAGCATAATAATGAGGTGTCAGCTGACATAACAATAGAAACCACAAAGAATATGAGAAAGCAGAGGTTTGACTTAAAATTGCTGCTCTAAATTGTAAGTATGATCCTGAGCAGAATAGCAAAATGAACCAACCAGACTCTTCTGCATTATTTTCTGCGGCACTCTGTAGTATCAGCCATCCTATTCAGAATGTCATTTAACTGTATCAATCAAGAATACCCCCTCCTTTTGCTGCCCTTTAAATTCCTATATGAAGTCAAGTATGAGGTGAGCTCTTTCAATATAGCAATTAGAGCTAGCAGTCTCTAAATTCACACCTAGAAATCTGTTTTCCAGGACAGTCTCCTCTCTGTTCATTTAACTTGTGTTCTTGTTCCCAGTAGTTGTACTTTGCACCTGACTGCATTAAATATTCTTTGGTAGTTCCTGATTGTTAGATTGTGCTAATGGTCTGCTCCCATCATTAAATATTCCACTAATTCTGGTGCTGTCCACAGATGTTGCAATGAGAGTCTTAATGCTGTCCCCATGAGAAGACTTAAAGCTGTGGTCCGTGGACACTGTAAATTTGTATACTCCTTCCCAGTGATTAAAAAAGAATAACAGAGAAAAGCAGTCCCCCTGTCAGCCCGCTTTAGTTTCAGGTGAGGATGTTTCCTGGTATAAAAGATCTAAAAAAGGTTTTAGCTTTAAATCTCATTGAAAAAAAAACAACTATTATTAGTAGTTTGCTTTAAAATGCTGAACCTAGGTGTGACTGCTCTTCCCCATCCTTTATTGCAACTGTCTGGCTTCTGCTTTGTGACAGTGCCAGCTGTGATATGCTTACTACATGTGCAAGGTTTAGAAAAGTTGGCAGTGATAATTTGATACTCTTCTGTGTCACATCTTTATGAAGTCATAATCTAATTTAAATCCAGGTTCTTATATAACCAATTTGCTGTTTCTTTCAGATTTTTTTGGGGGGGGAGGGTCTTATTATATACTGTTAAATAAATAAATACTAATGCATTATTATTTTCTATTCCCTTATAATTCTTCTGCATTGTTAAACTTGCAAATGGTCATTAATACATTTCCCCTTCTATTCCTCATGTATTAATTAGACAGTTTATTGCTGTTCTCCTGTCTTCTTGTAACCAGAGTGAATTCTGGGTCAGACCAGTCCTTTTTTTGTGTCTATATGATGGCTTCTTGGCAGGATATTGAGTGGACTGTTCATAAATGATTCTTGGTATCATTAACATTTATATGTTTAATGTACATTCTTGCTTTGGCTAATAAGTTGTTTAAACTTGGGAAAATAATATTTTTCAGGTTTCAGAAAGATAAGCTAAATTGACACATTCATTCCCATGTAGAAAAAACAAGTTCTGTGTTGTTCAGTGGGAGGAGAGGAGGTGTAGAGACCTTCTTTATTAACGGAATGAGGACATCTGGAACTACTGGATGCTTTGGATGTAGGTTAAAAACTCACTGCAAGAGACAGACAGCTGTAAGGAAGTGAAGAACTTTAGCTGAGTGAACCATGGGCAAGCAGACAGATTTTATTTTTCTTATGTCATGGCATAATTTGTAACATATTTGTATATATAATACATCTTCTGGAATTTTCACATTAAAGTGACAGCTGAGGGAAGCTGACAGCTGAAAAATTAACAGATATGCCACAGCTATGCTATTCCTAGGAACTCAGCTATCTTGGGTATAGGAATATAAGAAACCAAATGATTTTAAGAAAAACTGATGATATATAAAGCACCTAGGCTTACATATTGAGTGACCTGAGGAAAATGACCGAGCGAAGCAGGCATGAACATGCATTTCTTTAGAGGATCTATGGAGGCTTTGGAATAACTGTAACAAAATGAATTAATTTCCATGAAAACTGTTTTTAGAATATTAATATAATTGTAACACCACCATTATGCCAGACTTTTCTTTTGTGTTTTATGCAGTGGAAATAGCAATACAAACCATAAAATGGACATGAATTGTGTGATGCAAAAACAAAACTGTATAGAAATTAGTAGGATGTAGTTCTGAGAGTGAATGTGCAAGCAAGCCAATTCTCAGCAGCTCTGGATAGCTCATAGTATAGTTGTGACCTTCCTCAAAGACATAAAAAAACAAATAGTGCTGGTATGTGTTCTAGGTTTTGCACCATTCAGCAGCAGTAGGAGGATCATAAGAACTTTCAAAAATCTCCACATGGTACTGAATCATGTTATGTAAAGTCTTTCCTCCATTCCATGCTTTTCTTTATTTCTTCCATCCTCTCTTCCCTCAACTAACTTCATCCTGGATAAAAATAATTTCTTGCTGACACTTTCTCAAAATCTAGCTTTCTATTGTTTGTATATGGAAATCTCTACTTTGTTTATAAGATAGATTTATCTGTTAGAAAACTAATTATCATATGTTTCCAGGTGGGAGAGAGAGAAGAAGGAAAAAAAGAAGAAAAAGATTTAAGACCATTCTGCCAACTGGAAGCTTACTTAGAAAAAGCATCCCAGATTCTGTTTGATCAGTTAAAGCTTAACAGGTGATAAGGGGGAAGGAAATAGTGTGTGCTTTTAAACCACACAGGAAGTTAAGCTGGAGAGATCACGTTCAGGGTCTGATGGTCTTATGCATAAAAACAGTGCAGAAAGGTCTGACTGTACAAAAGAAGCAGAAATCTATTCAGTGTTGGTAACACTGAATATAGATGTTGTAATTACAAAACACCCAAAACTGAAACAATGAAAACTGTATTCACATCTAGCATGGTATATCAGTAACTGAAATGAATTTCTAAAAAATAATAATAACTTCAACAATAATCATTGTAGAAATATATCCAACATAAAATGAAATAACAGCTTGCTGATGTAAATATGGTGAATTTTCCCATTAATATCAATACTTGTTCTCTCCTTTCTTTATCTGTTTGTGTATAGCTTTGGGGATGTTATTTACCTTTCCTTCTTTCTCTTTTCAACCCACAACACAAAAAAAGGATGTGCAGTAGAAATTACAAGATGTTTTACAAGCGTACAGCTGCTTATTTATTTATTTTATTTTCCAGTGTATTACAGTTGAACATTGTCCCCTTCTAGTGTCTATTTCAAAATGAATTATCTGTACTCTTTTTATTTGGTACAAAACTCTTCTCTTATACATTCATTGCTTTGTACAGAAAAACACATGCATGGAAACACATGCCTATTGCAGATTTTCTTTTGATGTTCCCCTCTACTAAAAACCACTAGATCTGCTGATCAGAAAACTTGAAATTTTAAGTAAAGGTGAGTCTAAGACTCCAGGCATTAAGTGCATTAGAAAATAAAATATTATATTCACTGGGATGAGCTTTTTCACTTTTACAGAGAGCATTCCTTAATATCAGAAGTGAAAGCCTCATTTTGAAGAAGAATAATTTAAAACCCAAGTGCAGTACCAGAATAGGTCCAGAGATACAACCATTCCATACCTCAGTTTATGATGAGCTTACCAATAAAAGTGCTTTCAGACCACATTAAAAAAAAGAAAATAGAAATGAGGTAAAACCTCTGGCTTTTAATGAACTAATTGCAGATGCACAAATTAATCTCATAAGCATACAAACTGCCAGAGAAGGAGACTTCAGTTACCTAATAGCACATTGAAGCTATTTTAACAAGCTGCTCTGCCTTAATATCCTTCAAAATGAAATCTTAGCTGAAGTTGCTTTGCATTTAATAGTACACCTGAACATCAAACATTTTCTATCTGAAAATAAATGAGAATTTATTAGCCCCACTGAGTTAAGCTATATTTACAAAGAATTTAAGACTGTACGCAGCTAGTTTCACAGAGTTGGGAAGTGGTAGAACAGGAAAATCCAGTCTCCTAAAAAACTGTTAACGTTAGAGAAAATACAAAACCCTGATATGAAATACCTATGTTATATCAGTTTGGTAAAAGTGATGTTCCTCACTAGCATCCAACAGACATTTTCTAAAGCAATAATCGCCTGAATTTCACGACTCCATTTACAAACACACTTCAACTTGCAGTTGCTATGAGGAACACAAATAATTGAATACTCTGAGGAACACTATTGCATAGGGACTATTGAGTCATGGCCTGAACCACTGATTGAGCACCTGAAGGAAAGACCCAGTCAGCCCTGAGTACACAGGTGAAGGCAACTCACCTGTGTGACTGGAGGGAGTGGAGCCAGGTGTCACTCCTCTTAGACCTCATTTAAGGACTGACTGCCACGAGGGAGGGTCTGTGGTTGGAGATTCTTCTTTTGGAGTCATTTCCCTGTAAGCGTAGGTCCTCAGAGGCAGGTAAGCATTCATTTTTCCTTCCTTTTGTACTATTTCCTTGTTTGTGCTGGTCCCTTTGCCTTTACAGCTAATGATGCTTTAATCTTTCAAAATAACCTCAATAATGAGCCTAAGAATTATCAAGGAGGAACTAGTTCTGTATTTTATGGCGAAGCCTTGAGCATATGATTAAAAATTGGTATTTGACTGTTATTTCTGCCTTTAAGTGGATGAGAAAATGTGAACTGCCGCTATTTACTTCAGAGGTTGGAGAATACTTATTTGGCAGAAATGAAGGAACTTCATTTTACAGACTGAAAGCTGCACAACATGTTGTCAAGTTAAATTTAGTTGGCCACTAGTTGCAAGTGGTGTTCCTCAGGGCTCAGTACTGCAACCAGTTTTGTTTAATGTTTTTATTAACAATCTTGATGAAGGAATCAACTGCTCCTTTAGTAATTTTACAGTTGACACCAAGTTGAGCAGGACTATTGATTTGCTTGAGGGAAGGAAGTCTTTTCAGAGGGATGTGGATTGTTGGCTCACATCCAATTACATGGCATTTAACAAGGCTAAATGCTTTGTAGCAAGGTGGGTGTTGGTCTCTTTTCTCAGGTGGTAAGTTGTGAGCAAGTATCCTCAGTTTGCACTGGGGAAGTTTAGATTGGATATCAGGAAGAATTTCTTCATGGAAAGGGTGGTAAGGTATTGGAGTGCACTGTCCAGGGAAGTAGGAGGTCCACATCCCTGAAGGTATTTAACACACATGTGGATGTGGCACTGAGAGACATGTTACTTGATTGGTTGTGGTGATAAAGGTAGCAGTTCACATAAAAGTGAAATACAGTATGGTGTATCTCCACTTCTTTTTACAATAACTGTTACACAAGGAAATATTTTCCTGGCCCTCTTCTACAAGAAGCTGTTATGCGAACATAGCAGAAAACTACCACAGATAGGTGGGCAAGGCTTTGTTAGAAATTGTTCCTGGAAAGTTGATCCTACATCAAAGGCTGTATATATGGAGTCAAAAAGTTTACACAAACAACAGTGATCGTATTTAACAGATTCTGCTTGAGTTACAAGTTGCGGAAGCTTCTGACATAGCTTCATTTTCAGTATATGATTTTAAACAAATGAAATGTGATTTTAAACTCAAACGACAGAAGGCATTTCATTACTTGGAAGGGATGTTCCTACATTTCGAGTACGTTTCCTACAATTTCACATTTATTTTCCCTACGTAATTATACTTGAAAAAGTGAGTATGTTTTTTTGTGTGTGTATTGTACAGTGTGCTTGGCAATGAATAATCTGTTTATTATAAAAAAAAAAAAGTATCCAAACTATAAGTGGCTAACTCTGGAGATGTCCTCCAAGCACACAATCTTGATTGGATTTTATTTTTGATTAACTTTATTTTCCCTGACACAATTTATTTCCTTGTAAAAAATAAATAAAAAAAGAAATCAAATGCACTTGAGGGGAAATTCTGAGCTTCTCAGTGTGCTTTTATAAAATACATCAGCAAGTGATAGTGTGAAACTGTAGATGTGCTTTACAAACTGAGTAGTAAATGCAGTAGTAGCCTTGATATCCAAGATTTCTAGTCACGTTCACATGTGCTTTTGCCAGGACACTCAAGATCTGCCCCTTATGCCTATAACTTAATCATCTATTCATCTATCTATTTTAAATATAAAAAAAAAAATAGTATATAACTATTCTTCTATTGCCTTGCATTAAGCATTTTAAACTTCTAAATTCTTTAAGTGAAAACAACAATACTGTGATATGTTTGGGAGCACTAGTGTGTTTGAGGTCTCCATTTCCTACTTAAAAATATTTATTGTATAAAAACTTCTACAGTCATTTTTTTTCCCAGATCACTCCTTGTACTCCTCGTAGTTTTTTCCCCTTTTTTTTCCTCTCTCTGACCTGTCCTCTGTTCATTATATAAATGGCTAAAGGAAAGCAAAAAGGTTGAAGAACAATTACATCTCTATGGTAATTAAAAAAAAAAAAACAACAACAGAACCCAACTATCTCATTTGGACTCTAGGCAAATATTTTTAACCCTTCCTGTGTTGTGGATTTTAGTCACGGTTCTGTGTGTTTTCCTAAGACGTGTATGACTTTCTTGGTATGTGTCTATAATGCTATTGTTTCAAACTATGTAAAAACATGTAATATTTGTTAGTACACAAAGTAGACTTTAGCATCCATTTTTCCCCAAATATTTTCATGGCAAAAAAAAAAACTCAGCTGCTTTGTAAACTCACAGCAAAGATTGAAAATCAGTTTCCCTAGGAGAAAACTGAGGTAGCAGCAGTTTCTTCCCAGCGTCTGTCACCTAGGGTAGTTTGACATGAGAGGAAAGACTTTGACTATCTCTGTGTTCTCTATCAACACTGCAAACAAGGGCCTCATTGCTCTAACCTGGCAGGTTGTTTTCCCTTGTTTTTCTGTTTTGCTTGTGTTTTGTTAATGAGGAGCTACCCTAACATAAGACTGTGCATCCAAAACAGAACGAATGGCCCAGTTGTGGAGGTGGGATGCTGCATACTCAAATAATATGGATGCTTCAGGCTGGTACATAAAAATGAAATTGAAATTTCAGAAGTCAGAACAGTTTGTTCTTCTCTGCTCCCAGGTATCACCCAAAAAGTTACTTCAGATCTAGTCACTATGCTTTTGTATTATCCATCTAATTTCCAGTCAAAATACAGCACTTAACATCGTGTCTACATCAGGAAAGACAGACAGGATTTGATAGTGTGAAAGACACAGTAGAGGTGACCAGTCCACTTTAGTTCTGCTTTATCTGTCATTGCTGGATTGGTTTTGACACATTATAAGAGAGCCAGGACCGTGCAATGTTAACACAGTGAACAAGCTCCTCTTTTCTTGAGGGAACCAGATCACTAAAAACCTTCATCTGTTATGCAGTCCACAGATAAGGAAGCATGTCACACCTTCTTCCTTGCTGACTCTCAGTTCACTCAATTTACATTTGCATCTCAATCCTGACTTGATGTTTAGAAGTTTGCAGGGAGTGTGGGGAGAGGTCAGAGAGATGCATGCTTCAAATAGTTGGAAGGTTACTGCATGATCAGCAGAGAGGACTTGAAGTAAGTTTTGCATGCTCTAGGAGTGAAAGTGAAGTTAAAGCTTGTGGTCCAAATAAATGAGAAGAGACTTTAAATGTGCATGAGTTTATATGCATACATATGTGTAATGTTTTCTGTTTTCTTGAGGGGCTTACTTCTACTATAATCTGAGTATCATTGCTTAATTTAGATTATTTAAAAAAACATAATCAGGTTTAGTAACACATTAAAATACCCACACAAACGTTTTAAATCTGTAGTAGTAATTTATATCTTTCTACTCCACTTCGTTTTATCTGCTTGTCAGGATTTAATTTACATTTTAGCCAAATGAAAAACCAGCTAAGTTCCTGTTATAACAATAAGAATGAATAGGTGAATTGCAAGGGAATAAATGGGTGAGTGCACATATATTCAGCCTGTCATAATAAAAGCTGAAATTTAATTCAGGATTCCTGAAGTGTACGGCTGAAGACTTGGGTACCCAAATGCCAACTGCTTGACTCAAGTGGGAGCTACCAGTACAGGCTCTGGCAGTGATACAGAATTGAAAGAAGATTTGAGTTCTTGATGTGGAGGACCACTTGCTGTAGGTTTGAAACAGAAACCTCAGCAATGTTTGGGATAGATCCAAATCAATAGAAGGTTCATCCCAAGAATGGAGATAGCAAGTATCACAAAATAGGTTTTTTCAAATAAGCAGCTGAAATCATGCATCTTTAATCCATTAAAGAAGCCAACTATAGAGACAACTAGTGTTAGGTAAATCATTGCATGGTCTGAATCCTGTAAGCCTGTTGTCACTGTTCTGGAAGGTCGGACCGTCGGGGCTAGTGATCTCCCCTGCTAGGGCCATTGCTATCACAGACACCAATATGGTTGAGTAGAAAAAGGCAAAATGGCGTTTTAATAAGGCACGGCAGCTCCTTATATACATTATATACATATATCTATCATCATCTACGTCCCTAAGCATGCATAATTAATCTCAGAGCAGGGGAGGTCCTGTCCTGTAACATCCCGATGTCCCAGCCACGCCTACTGCAACAAAGCCATGGGTGCTGATGGCACTATGAGTGTGCGTTCGAGTAGAATTCCTAGGGCCAAGTTTGTATCTGGCAGCAGTGCAGGGGATATATGGATGTAAATAGCTTATTAGAGGAATAGTAACTAAATTTAGTTGGGTAAAGTGTGCAAATACTGCTGTCTACTGTAAGAGTCCACTTCTAATCTAGTAATTATGGGTAATTTTTGCAAAGTGTCTACCACAGGCATATTGGTCTTCAAGAGCTGTTCAATGTAATGGCAGGGTATGGGCTATCTGTTATGCACAGGGGGACAGCACTTGCTATTTTATAACAGTTCTCTTGCTAATTAAGAAAGTGCAGTAATAGAAGACTAACTACTCAGACACACTTTTTAAGCTCAGGAAATCATTCAAAATATGTTCAGCATGGTTAGCATTTTTTTTCCTGAAAAGTTAGTTCACTGTCACACATTAAGTTGTCATATGTTTAACTAGCATATATTTTAGTTTTTCATTAGTTGCTCTGACAGGCCACTTTCCATACTGGGATGCATGGCTATTGAGGTGCAGAGCAGAATCAGTAGATGCACAGTCTTGCTGTCCCCACTCTTTTTTGGGGTTGGTTATCTCTCTAGCTCCACTCTCACATCTGACCTGGAAGAATTGTTGAAAGACAGAAAGCTTGCATGTTCAGACAGAAAACTTGTTAAGATGCCTGTGGGCTGTCAGTCCCCAGGCTACTACAATAGGAAAACCTCTTTCTTGGAGTGGCATTCAGGATCCATCCATAGCAGAAGTACAGCTATGATATAAAGCCAGCTAAGGTAGATGTGTAAAAAGGGATGTGTGTAGTACGGTGGTCTTATAGTATTGAGTTGGAAGGAACTTTCTTAAAGGCCATCTAGTTCAACAGTTCAACTCTCCTGCCACCAGGTTTCTCGGAGTCTTGTTCAGTCTGATCCTGAATATCTCCAGGGATGGGGTATCCACCACCTCTGGACAACCTGTTACAGTGCCTCACTACCTGTACTGTAAAACACTTCTTCCTTTTATCCAATCTAAATCTCTCATTTTAGTTTGAAACCATTTTCCCCTTGTCCTATCACAACAGACCCTGGTGGAGAGTGTCCCCTCTTTTCTTACACCCCTCCTTTAGATACTTGAAGGCTGCTCTCAGATCTCCCCAGAGCCTTCTCTTCTCCAGGCAGAACACCCCCAGCTTTCTCAGCCTATTTTTGCAGGAGAGGTGTTCTATGCCTTGGATCATTTTTGAGGCCCTCCTCTGGATGTGCTCCAACAGGTCCACATCTCTCCTGTACTCTCATATGGACGCAGTATTTCTTGTGAGATCTCACCAGTGCAATGCAGAGGGGAAGGATCACCACCCTCAGCCTACTGGGCAAGATCTGTCTGTACTATTACACATCATTGTATGCTATCAGCCTGTTCAAATATTCCTGGTCTTTCTGACAACTATCATCATGCACAGAACAACTGTGTAACCTCCTGTGGCATGCTAGAACACCCTCATACAAACTCCCATGGTCATTATGGCCAGCTGGGGCACATTCCAACCTCATATCCCAGGACTGGGTTTGTTGGGCAAACAGGAATAGCACAAGAGCATCACAGACTTGGATTCTGATTCTAGCTGATGAAATGAACACCACCTGTAAGTGAATCCCATGCCTGAGTTATCTGTTCTGATTATTAGTTACATTTATCTCACCTGTAAATCACTCAGAAAACCCCAATAAAACTCACTAATAAAAATGACAGCAATCTTAATGACAACAGTCAGAAAATGTGTATTAACTCAAAGTCAGCTTGAAAAAGCTGGAGAATAATGAGCACATACTAAAAGGGAACTAGTCAATACCCCGTTGTCCTGGTTTTGGATGAGATAATTTTCTTCATGGAGGCTGGTATGGTGCTGTGTTTTGGATTTAGGTGGAGGATAATACTGATAATACACTGATGTGCTGAGGAGTGCTTGCACACAACCAAGGACTACTCAGCCTCTTACACTAATGTGTTGGGATGCACGGGGACTGAGATGGGACAGAACATGTACAGCTGACCCAAAAGGATGACCGTACCATATGCCATGTTCCACAATGGAACTGGGAGGGTTGGAGTTAACCTGGGAGGCTGTAATTGCTCAGGGACTGGCTGGGCATCAGTCAGCTGGTGGTGATGAGTTGTGTTGTGCACCGCTCATTTTTGTAGTCTTTCTTCCCCTTTTCTTTCCTATCAAACTGTCTATTTCAACCTATGAATTTTCTTTTTTTTTTTTTTCCATTTCACTGCAGTGGGGTTGAATAAACAGCTATGTGGTGATGAGCTGTCTGCTGGGCTGTGTAACAACCCTTGGAAAGTGGTGTTAGATAAACAGGAGTTGAAACTGCTTGTGATTGTGAGCAAAGTCATCCTTCTGAGTCAACCTCCTTTGTTGAGAGATGTTGAGCAGGGACTGTTCAACACCTGTGTCTGATGACAGTAGCACAGATAAGAAAATGGTGTCCAGATCACATAGAAGTACTGGGATCTGGCTCTTCTGAGGTTCCTTGTGAGTGAATGATGACTGAGTTGTTCTTCACCTTGACTTCTTATCCATCTCTTTCCTTCTGCTGGCCTACTGTTGGTTATCTGCTCTTGCCTCTGCTCATTTTTTTTTTTTTGTCCTCCCTGGATATGAAAAATAGGTTATTTCTTCTTATGAAACTTCTTATGAAGAAAGGAATTTCTAGTATTTTAGCAATATCCTGGTGGTAGACTAGGAATAGATGTTGGAGTATTCTGTTGTTGAGCTGAGCAGAAGGAAAGGATATGGATGCAATGAACTGTCTGCAGGGTAAAATTTGACACACCACTTTTTGTGTGTGCATCAACAGGAATATGGAAATCTCTCATTTGGAAATCCTATTCATGTCCTTGAAATAACACATCCAGAAAATAGATAAAATTCTGTGATGCTGTCTAATTACAGAGTTAAACTTGGACATCCGTCCTCTGCGCTAGAACAGATTTTGCACTAACTTAATACCATTGTTTTCCATGTACTTTTTCATAACTACATGGAGTTAGAGAAAAATCACACCAAAGACTAGTTTCAGACCTTGATTAAAAACATTACAAACAACTGTCTTGAACACAGTTAATAGCATTCATTTCTCATTAAATGTGTTTTCACCATTTTTCCAGCGCTGTCTCTTGCAAAGCAAGCATTCTGTTTCTCTTACTAGAGACTTCTAGGTATTACAGAAAACTATGGTATTTGTAATTCCACTCCAGTTATAAAACAGTATTTATTTCCAAATTTCCCTTCTTCCTTCCCTCCCTTATCCAGTATACACAATAATGAGCTGAATGGTCTTTCTCTTGCATGTATGGCATCAATCAGCACTAGCGGAGGATAGTATATCCTTGGCTCTACTTGACTGAGGTCTGCAGATTCACATTTACATAATTAATATACACATCCATATTTAATCTTTGCAGATGAAGACAAAGTCATGACTGCTTAAATACCAAACAGGTTGGCATACTTCCAGCATTGGCAAAAAGTGGTGCTAGCATGCTTTCCTCTGGGTGGAATTGCAACTACTTAGCTGGTGCCATGATGTGTACTGAACCCTCACTTTTCAGGTGGGATAGAGGGATGCAGGTTAGTAAGGCTACCTTCAGATAACCCCTGCTTGCTCCCACTGTCTTAATTACTGGAGTAAGCATTTGTTTCACTTTCTTCCTCCTTTCGTTTGCATTTCTACTTGAACAGAAGAAAAACTGTTGGATTTTGTTGTCACTTGGAGCTGGTACCATTAAGGCCTTTATAGATTTGTATTGGTTTGTGTAGGCATACTGCACGATAGAAGTTGCAAGGGTGAAAGAAGGCATCACTAGGGCATTACTACCATGTGGACCAGGAGAAGCAGGATTCTAGCTATGTTGGAACTTGCATTATACAGTGATATGTTGTAAACAGGTTTGAATACAGAGCTTGGATTCCCTCCTCCTTCTTAACTTTATTTTACAGAGGTGCCTTCTTTCAGCTCCCAGATATTCTCTATGAGTCAGTGGGCTCCCAGTTCAGTGGAATACATTAAAGAGAGGTGAGTTCAGGTCTAAGACAAATGGGGATGGTCAGAACAGAATTTTCTTCTGTGAAAATAAAACGGGGACTTGACCTTTATATACATCTATGGGTCACTTTCATGTGTATACATATATTTATATAAAGAAAAAATATATAGTTCCATATACCTATGTATACACATGTATATATGTTTGTCTAAAGAAGGTATAAGATCTTCTGACATTTTCTAATTAGAAGTTGACAAGTGGCTGCCAGTTGCAGGGTAGTCCAGTGTGATTGGGGATTCATTCTAGTAATGGAAGACCTCCGTGTCCTACCTTCTCCCACATCTCAGTGGGGATTTGGATCAATAGAAGCAGCTACAAGTAATCTGTTTGTTAATTTTGTGCCAGATGTGGTCTGCAGAGAAATCTCTTGCTTGCTAGTAACTGTGAACTCAATAGAAAGTAGGCATAATAAATATATTGTGCAATATATATAATAAGAACAATATATAACAATTTACAATATATTTAAAAAGAAACACTTTTGAATGGGATATGGGCAAGTTTCTTACACTGAATAAGAATGAACAAGGACTACTTCTAAAATATCTTATATATATGCTAGCCGGCTTTTTCTAGTACCTAAATATAAGAGCATTTTCATAGTTTATATTCCCCTTAGCTGTTCATGAAGAAATAACCAATTAGTAACATCACAACTGGAAAATACTATACAAATGCATTCTAACAAACCTAACCCTCTGAAAAAACAAAAAAAGAAAAGTGAGGGTGCATTTCTGCAAAACTTATCCATCCTTTATCCCTGAAATCTGAAGATAACAGGATTCCTCAGGAAAATATGCAAACTAGACAAAAAGGATTTCCATATTTTAGCTATAGGGTTAGCATATTTCTTATCTTTCAACTGTTTTCTTATCTGTTGTTTCCAGTCCTGTGTTTAAAAAATGGACATTAAGTTTAGCATAAAATATTCTTATTGTTAAGCTTTTCTACTGTTAGGTCTCTAGAAAGCGACAAATTATCACATGCTACAATCACAAGTTAGCATATTTCCAGAAAATAGTGTTTCTCAATAGAAGTCTGAAGGACCTGCTCTTTAGGGTATGTTTCTGGGAATTTTTCCAACAAGCTGTCAAAGACTGGTGAGAGAACTGCTATTGCTCAGAATTTTGTTTCATGAAGATGTTCCACCCAACAGATAAAACTCAACAGCAGAAGACTGATGAGTGGTATTCTCAACCTCTAGGGAAACATCTTACCAAGATTTTGGCTATTCCAAGATGCATAAGACAAAACAGAAATTCCATAACAGACATATTTGAAATTAAAATTAAAAATAAAAAAAACAAACCACAACACCTTCTCAGAAATTGTGAGTTCCAATGAGGAATACTTCAGTAAGAGCAGAGAGATTCACAACAGTGTGGCCTTTGAAAATTCTTTCAGGGTAGCTGTTGTGCTACAGATCTATCCTGTCAGGAGGATGAGACATTGGATGAGAGAGAGTGAAATCTAATGTTATTTGAAGAATTTTTCTGTGATTTTCTGTCACCATCGCTGCATAAGGGTTAGCTACTGTATCTCCACAAATGTGCTGTCAAGTAGTGAATAATGATGATTAACTATCAACTTCAAAAAGTGATTTTCTCTTTTATAGAGACAGTCTAAATTACTCAATTTTTAACAAAAGGAGGGGTTTGGGGGTGGGGGGGGGAAGGTAGGAAGAGGGCCGTGCAATAAAGCTACAACAACAATCTCAACACCTCAAGAATCTCTATGGAACTCATTTGTATCTGCTAATAATGCAATTGCAATGCAGAAAAAACATTGAATTCTGAATCTATTGTATTATTTGAACTTACCAATGCCAAGAACTGAGGCTGCAAAGCAAAATCACCTGAAGTCTTTTTCCAGAAGTTCAACGGAGATCTGTGTTTCCATCAGCTTAGATCAAGAAATTTGGTTGTTCAAAGGTGTGGAGTGTGTCCACCAGAAAGTACATTATTAGCAGGATAATCATTTCCAAGCTGGGACAGGAGCTCTTCTCTATTTTTATGTTAATGGAAATCATAACAAGGAATAAAGTGATCGAAGAGTTTTCCTTTAAGGTAGGCTAAGTATAACTCTTTCATTTCAACTCATTTTTATTAACCCTCCTCAAAAATTGTAATAGAATTTTTAATGGATGTACAATTAATACTTTCAGGAAACTGGAATCTGTCAGAAACAGCATTATTTTCTCTCCTAAAGCAAACATCTGAGCTGGCCTTAGAAAACTGGCTTTTTAACTCCAGAGAGATTCTTTGGAGGAATCTGGTGTTCTCTGCAGGATAGATGATAACGGGAGAGGACAGGATCTTAGTCCTGCTGCTCAGAACAAATGAACCGTATTTTGCTCCCCCAGATGGTAAGAAAGAAGAGCCAGGAGGAAGCTGTTCCCTGTTTTCTGGCAGTCTTGAAATCACAAACTTCTTTCTTACATTACAACACCATTATTTTGCATGTATTTCTCCATACATGTATTTCATTCACAATAACAAAGAAAAGTGTACTCAAAAGTCTGTTTTTAAGTATCTTAGTCTGGTTGGGTATGTTAGAATGATTATCTCAGATCAAATTTCTGGCTTTCTACAATCCAGTTCCTTCTGTTTAACCCTCTTCTAAGATTGATACTTGAATGACATATAGGAAAGTAAAAGGGTTGCTTGCTCAAATGTTCTCTTCACAATCAACCAGAAGTAAAACTGTTCTGAGGGACCAGGGTAATTAGCTAAGTTCACTCCAGCCCCAAGATAATTAGCAACATGGATTACAATTTTATTTCCACTTGTCAGATTATGGCCCAGGCTCCCAGCCAAGCTCAATAGAGCTCTATCTAGACAGCAGCTCAGTAAAAGGGCTGAAGAAGAACACTGAAGAAACACATGAAAAGGTATTAACAGGTCAATGCCTACAAATTATTTAACTTAGCGCTAAATATCATCTCAGATACTGAATACAACCCTATGTTGAGGATCTGCCATGCAGTGGGAGATATTCTGTAGATAAAGTACTAGTTATAATTTTACTTCATTATTCAGATTGTAATGTCTTTAGGGTAGAGAACACATCTATCTGTATTCTCAGATGCAGCATGTATATTTAGGGTGCTATCTAACTACCTCAATGTAACGGTAATCTCAAGTTGTATTTCTGTTGAGCCTTTTACTTGGTTGAGGACCAGGATATCTGAATGCACAAGGTCCCAAAACACAGCTCTACCATGACCTCTCCAGGCTGAAGGATGCAGTTTCTTTCATCTGTACCTTCTCTCCAACACATGGCTTAAAGGTGAAGTGGCACTGACAAGTGATTTTGCTCTGAAGAATGACATTACAGAAATAGCTCCATGGGGTTTAATGTTAATTCTACCTCAGTAAACATCCTTTCAGATTGCTCAGTGCATAGCCAAAAAAAAAAAAAAAAAAAAAAAACAGTTGCAGCAGTGTGACTTTCCTGGTAATTTACCTCAATTCTGAAGACTTACTTCGTCATCTTCTACTCTAATTATATGGTGCCATCACCAATAGAAATCAAATAACAGATCTAGGAAAAATAAGGCTAGACCTGACCTTAAATTAAGAATTTGTTCAACTGATGCAATGGAAGTGGATGAGGTATTCACACAGGCTAGTGTTAGGAATCTAATTGAAGTGTCTCAATTAGAAGTCATGGACTTTTAGAGGGCTGCAATAGCAGCACTCAAGGTATGCACCCTTCTTCCCTGGCCAGGATATCTATCCAAGCAGCACTGAGTAAAAGGATCAGTTTTGTCATGATTATTGTTGCACAACATGCAGCAATTGCAGATTTAACAGTTGGGACACAAACTAAATGAGATGGTTGAGAGGGTGAGTGCACATATAAAAGAAACCCCAATCTGCTTCTGGACCATACCTGCTTGTTTAATAATGCTCTGTTTATTAGTACTTATATGGAGAGGAGGTGACTCTCCCTTGTCTTGGCTACAAACTTTTGCTTCACATATTCACCTTACAGTCACCCCAGGTAAGCACTGTAACATCAATAAATGTATAAAATCATAGCATTTCTTGCTCAGTTTGGTAAAGACCTCCAGGATCATCAAGTCTAACCACAACCAAAGCATACATTAGAAATCAGTATGAATCACCACACTTGGCCATTTTCAGTCTATACAATCTGGAAACGTGAATGTTCAAGTAGTTCACAGAAAAGTAAAAATCAGGACACTGTCAATTGATTTGTGATCACTATAGAAGACCCTGGACACCTCAGGGGAAGTGCTTTAGAGTTCAATACATAAAAATAAATAAATATTGGAAACCAACATCACAACAGAATGGAAACAGTCTAGGAAAGAATAGTTCTGCCAGTGCCTCTTACTGGTAATAAAGTTACTGCTGGAAAAGTGGGATTTATGGTTGAGGGCTATTTTTTGCAAAATAGTATTTACTTTGTTACAAAACTTCATTTTTGTTGCAACACTTAGTTATTCACAGCTGAAACGAGGGCTTCACAAAAGTCAGTGAGTGTTTTGACTTCTCTGCGCAGTGACAACTCATCTTCAGCGTTGCTTCTTATTGCCACAGATGATGCACCCTTTGTTTCATATAATGATGAGTCTGGCTTCTTCTGAGAGACTTCCTTCACAGCAAAAGCTGGTTAAATATTACCAGACAGATAGATGTAATACTTCCCCTTCCCTGCTTTGCTTGTTCGGAATATCCAAAGAGCTGAGGAAATGGTCTCTCCAGTAGTTCTCTCCAGTCCATCCAGAATGGCATCATCAGACTTACCTCTGTGGCATGGTGTGAAAGCATATTGTCTCTTCTCATTTTCTGCTGCATCACAAGGCCAGCTTTATCTGCCTGTTCTCACATATCAAGCTCTGCTTCAGGTTGCTAAAGCATCTTTCTCTTGAGGATACCCCTTAACAGGATTAAACAACTATATTAAATCCAAATTGAATTATGGACTCATTGTACTTGCATTTGATTCTATTACAGATTGTATTTGTTTCATTTCATTATTTACTGCCAGAAAATGAACAAGCCCCTTTTAACAGCAGACATCAGACTTATGGAGCTGAGTCACAAGCAGCCTACAAAGAAAGTTAAACAAACTCCAGAGTCTAGAGAGAACAGTGTCTATAAACAGCCACATCCATAAGAAGCCAAGAAATCTCTTTAATATACTTGTGTGTGAATTACAAGTCAAGAATCAAAATTGATGATGGTTTGAATCAGTGCACTGTAAAAAAAAAAAAAAAAATCTAGATAACTTCATAAAGTGAAAGATTTGGATTATATTTTAATTTGGTAAAATCAATATCTGCTTCATATTTCTGGAAGGAGAATGCAAAGACTAACAAAAATGACAATATATTTTCTGCAATGTTATTGAGATGTGAATTATAAAGAAGAATGTAGAAAATGTCTAACTCATACATAGCATATATATTCTTTCATCTGTTTTTATTGACTCGTAGAAATCAATACAACAAACAAATTTTCAGCTTTCTTCCTGATATCTCCATGAACATCTAAAAACAGTGTGTCTCAAAACCTCAAGAAACGTTGCAATGTTTTTCCCGCAAAAAGCAGTGCATATTTAACTTAGTAACAACTTACCAAATAGTTTTAAATAGAACAATAGAACAAACACTAAAAGGAACAGTAACATGACCTAATACTGACTAAGTCAAAACCCAAACTCTGTTATTTTACAAGGACTCTTGTCTTAACAACTGAGGTACAATGAGAGCGTTTGTGTGTGTGGATGTGGGATTCTGATATGTTTTCAAGAGAAATGAATGCAGGAGCCTTTTCCTTTGCTGGTTTCTTGCTTTGATGCCCTCTATTCATTGTCTTGAAATTCTCTGCCCTTGCTTCGCCTGTGCCATGAACCTGTGACCTAGCAGAACAAATCATGATGAAAATGGTGTGACCCTGTCAGGTTTTGATTGCAAAAAAGGGTTGTAAACTGAGCTTCCTAGGCATTAATAATCAATGAGGTTTTAAGACTCAGATTTGCTGAATTTCACTCTTCATGTCAGATTCCTCCCCTATGGCCTTCTTGCACTGAAGGTATGTTGTGTTTCTACTGAAGAAAACAATAGTTTTAATACTAACGACAAAGGGGACAAAGTGTGTATAAGCTATTTCAGCTGGTGCTTGGTACTCTATAGTGCTGCAGTAAGATTTAAGAAATCAGCTAGCAGTCAAAAGGAAAAAGGCACTGAAGTGAAAACCTAAAGAGTGCACATTCCAGTAAAGAGCATCTTCATGGATGACAGAGCAATGGGTGGAGAATTTAGCAGGATGTCTGTCATGGGGCTATGTGTAAGGATGACTTGCTTGGCAGTGTGAATTGATGCCAAAGGAAGGGCCTTATTCCACAAATGTTTGTGTTTGTTGATGACAGAGTCAAACAGAAACCATTTAGAAGAATCACTATATGAGTGGTTCACTGTTATCAGGGCTGGGGTGTGTGGAACAATGAAAGGAAAGGCTATGATGGTCTCCAGCAGCTCTTCAACCCCCTAAAAACATAGACAAGCGCTCAGGTTACTGAGGTAACAGCCTTTACAGTATCTGCTAGGGGACACAGCCATACTACCAGTGAGGCCACAGATTCAGCTATAACCATCAGCTTTGGGACTGTCCCACCAGTGCTACTCTCCTGTATACTTAGTCCCAGTAGCAAAGTCCCAGGCTTGGGTTACACATTTGAGGTCTTTTCTTTCAGTACTGCTCCTAAAAAACTCATTTCTTTATACAAGGAGAAATCTATGAGCTTGAACAGAACACTAAAAGTTTAAGCAATTCTCATCTTAAAACATCTGTGGGCTAGGTAGTGAGAACAATCTACCAATCATTAGCATCCTCTCTACCACATCTATGCAGAGTGTCCTCTACTTGTATGTGCTCAACATGTAATTGAACCAAGAGCTGGTAAAAATCCATCCATACACAGTCATTTAAGTTGATGCTATGGGTTTTTTGCGCTTTTCAATCACTTCCCAAAATTCTGCTAAAGTGAATTACTTGAAGAATGTTAGGAACAACAGTATCGTTGTGAATCTCTACATTTGTGTACTGCATGTCTTTCTGGAAGGATTCAGCTTCAAAACTTTCTTATTAGATTCAGGAATCATTCCACCAGGAGAGAGAAACAAGATGTTGACCTATGCCAATAGCTCCCACAGCAGAGTGGAGCATTTAAATCTTCAATCACTAAACTGATAGTCATGTCTGAGCAAATCAATAACTAAAGCCTTTGTTTCCACAACTTGCTGCATAATGGTATCTCTTCATGGTTTTACTCATGATACAGCAGCGCATCTATGAAATGAACAGTTGTTAATGATGTTTCAAGTCATTTCAAACAATAAGCACATGAATAAAAATCAAATTCTTCTTCTAGTTCACAAAGAGTGAATTTCATCCCCAGGCAGGTGCTAGCACAGAAACATTTCCCTCCCCTAAGCTTTCAAAAACCTTCAAAACAGAATTTTAAAGGCAATTCAACACTGCACTGGCCTTCTGCTCAGCAGCAAATTTCACCCATTGTGAATTATATGTGAGGGGACTTTGATTTTTCACCTAAGGAAACGACTAAATGAGTAGGAAGTATGATTCATTTCAACTAGGCATCCCACTTGCAATCAGCACTTATTGTCTGTGGCGCTTGTGAAGGACAAAGCAGGGTTGTCTTGGTATCTTGGAAAGAGCTACAGACATTTGTAGATAAGTAGATAAAATGCAAAAAGCAGAAGGAAGAAGAGATGGGGGAGGGAGTGCTCTGTGAACTCATTTTTTACTCACTGCAACAGAAAAAAGAACTGTTGTTAAAATGCAGGTAGCAAAATGGTATCTATGTGTATTTCAACAGAGCTGCAGGTGTGATTGAAGCACCCCAAACTGGTTCTGTTCAAGGAGTCCATGTGAAAGGTGTTATACACCATAAATAAGTAAAGGTTATTTTGCTGTACTGGAATTCTAGAAATATTAATATTACGTACTATTCTAGGCACTGGTAAAATCGCTTAGAGGTTTGAAATTGAAAAGGTGTTATGAAGGAAAAAACTTAAATACTCAAGAGGTTTGGACTTTGAGTTATGAGGAAGGATTTGCCAGTGCTGGCCTCTTCAGCCTCCAGAAGAAATGGGAGAGTGTCAGAGAGGTAAGTGAAATCCTGAGAGGAACATATTGGAGGCAGTAGGCTGTTTAAGTTTGCAACTAATTTGAAAACAAGATGCTTGCAACTAAAATTGGGATGGGATGGGTGGGCGCACAGGCAATTCAGACAAAATTGCTTCACAGAAAGAGTCTGTAATTCGGCATGGATGGAAAAAGTCAGCTACTGAAGCATGTGTGTCGGAAAGTGACAAGAGTAGCAACCTGCTGTGAAAAGGAACAAGATGTAATTTTGGACAAGGTTAAAATTCAGGGTTGCAGACCCCTAATTGGATTTTAGGGTATGTGCTATCAGCTACTTGTGGACTGGTTGATATTCTCTGGATTTGTGAGGACAGACTTTTAACAGGCTGATGTTTTTACCTAGGAGTGAATGTTTTGGAGCATTTAAGTCATTTGCAGCATGAGTCAGAACTCAGGAGGTTGGTGGGACTCCTTTCTCAGCTACAACAGGCTTTGGATCAGGCTGCTCTACTGGAAACTAGCAGAGATTTAAGATTTTCCCAGCTCTGTGTGTAATCTTGCCTTTTGATTACCAATAAGCCTTTTAAGTGAATTACAACTGTGGGAGAACAGTGCTGCTTTAAGCCTTTTTCTGTCCATGTGCTGAGTGCCCTTGGAGCTTTCCTTCATTGCTGATTTTCTCAGGAGTCCCTGATGATCTTAACTCATTCTGCTCACGCTTGTTGCTGCTGCTATCATGATTACTAGGCATTGGCATGAAGTTTAACCTTCAGATCTTAAAGTCATCTCAAAGACCAGATTCCTATGACACCTGAAATCAATATAAGTAACAGAAATATCTTCAAAACACTGAGCAGCACGTAATTTTAAACAAATACTTTTTGAGGACCTGGCAGTGCTAGCTATCAGTGCTCTGTTACTGCACGTACACTTGCTCCAGTTGTCATGTAGCAGCATACAGCCCATAAGGCAGAAAAACTTAAACTCCGAGCTGCGCATCACAAGCTAATGAAGCAGTTTCATTGACTTATTTACCACAGGGAATTACAGTATACACATGCACATCCAAGATATTACATGCAGGAAATTGCTGCAGTAAACAAATACCCAAGCCAACATGTCACAAGGTGATACCTCGATTCTATTTTGCACACTACGCATGCAGTGGAAAATAATGCTGACTGCAGTTTCCAAAGGCAACAGGTAGATTTAGTGTGAGCAATGTCCACTCAGTCCTCTTTCTGTAAAGAGTTCTGGGAGTAGAAACATTGGTGCACTTTAATGATTTCGTTTCTCTGATGTAGCAGCTGCAGACTTTTCCTTAAGGAATGAATGGACAAAGAAAACCTCACAAGGTACTGTTACAATGTGCTCAAAAACTGCATGACTTTGTAGCTTATCATTCCCAATATACCTTCCTTTCTATCTCCATTAATATACTGCGTAGTAGGGATGAAGCTGATAGAATGCATAATACGGGCATTTCCACTCGTTGAATGCTTCAGCTTTTTAAAGTAAACTCAGCTCTGTATCTAGATGTTTGGCTTTCCAAGTCAGAATATCTTCCTATCTAAGGTTAGGCTAGCACTACTACATTGCACTATAACTTACTTGACACTTGTTTTTGTCTGGAAAGAAAAATGATGAGGAACTGAATGCCATTGCGAGTAGCATTTGCCAGTCTATTGATGAAATGAGAATGCTTTCTATAGTAGTGTTACTTAAGAATCTAGATGTAATTGTTATCCAGTGGAAAGTATTATAAAAATGGAGACACAGAAACTTGACATCTTAATTTACATTAAGTAAAAACTTGAACATGCAGAGAGTTATAACCTAGCTCAGGAATATTTAATTAATAGCACTTCTTGTTGAGGACTATTTTTAACCTTGAAACAGTAACATATTTTGAATTAGAATTTCGGATTTGCTAAAAATAGGCAAGTTGACTGATGTAAAGATATACAAAGATTATTATTCACTGTTCTGCTGTGAAGGAGACAAATGAATCACACTTTATGAGCAAATGCCACTCTGGAGTGGTCTCTCCTTATTTTTTCCTGGATCACTTTGCTTTGTCTTGAGACAAGAAAGCGTGTGAGGTCAGTGGTCCTGCTTCACCCTCCTGTACCTCAGTCTCCTATGGTAAATCATAACTGCAGCGTGTGAAGTCCTGAAAAAGTTGAGTGCATCTTCACCCACATACAGCACGACATTTCTGCAGTGATTAATATTCCCTCACAGAAATCAATATAAATGTGTTGTATCATAATCTTAAGATCAATATTAAATAACTAAGCCAGGCTTTTGGAAAAATAAAAGTATCCAACTATAATTTTTCCCTAAATCTAAGCTTTGAAATCAATTGAATCTGTAGTATACCCCAATATACTTTATGGCCATTTGAACCATTGCTTTTATATTTAACAACACATTTTCTTCTAGGAAAAGGTAATAAATATCTCTGCAGCACTGAAGAAAGCCAACAAGGGACACTGGCTGTTTGGAGTACATTCCTTCAAAGACTTTCTTTATATTGCTGGAGGAACTAAATTAGCTGGGAAAACTTGAACTAAGAACCAGTTATCCATTATTGTCCTTTGGGCCATAGTACCATCTTACATGATTGTTTTACAACATGAAAAGCCAACAGAACATGTACCCAGAGACAACCCTATACTGAAAATCGACAGACAGATGGTACTTTGTGACTGAACCTTAAGCAGTTCAATTCGGATAATAACATGTAGGAGTGAAGTAAGGTAAATGACAAAGGCCATGTAGGGCTGGTAGGAAATAGAAAAAGCATGTCAGACTCCATAAATAGCAGTAGTATTCATCCTTAATGCACCCGACTTTAAGATTCTTTGAACCACACTTTGTAGATCCAAAGGATACACTCCTATATAAATTAAGGGTCCTAAACTTCAAACCAAGCATGGAAAAGTTGTGATAGTGCTTTGCAGTTTTCTTCAAATGCTCTTGAAGATATATTGCAGACTTATTTTGTAACAGACAAGACATTCTCAATTCCTGAACATTATAATGTCCTTGAAAGGACCGCAACATGGAGAATGATGAAGTGAGGGAAAAAAAATAAAAATCAAACAACAAAAAGCCTTCAGAATACACAGTCCCCATGTAAGACTGTGAGTGTTTTTTCCTTCACACGTCAGGTTGCTTGACATAAATACTCAAATTTCAACATCATGACCCCTACCTCTTAGTCTCTTGCCTCTGTACATCAGATCCCTCAAGGAGACCATAGCCTTAGTGGCATTTTGCTGTCTTCTCCACTATCTCAGTCCAATGCAAACACATTACATATTCTGTAGTACTGTTTCTAAACTCCAGGACAAAATAACATTAGAGAATTTCTTTGTTATGCACAGACAGGGGACATAGACCCTGGAGATGCCCCAGAAAACCTAGGACATCTGTTCATCAAGTGTCTCCTGCTGCAAGAGCTGGTGGGATCTGTAGCTTCTGAGCTTAACCTGAGACTGCAAAGGAAAAAGAAATGTGAGCACAGCCCACGGAAGTCAGACATTTAGGGACAGTGTGTGCACACTGTCATGTTCTGGAAACAGACTCAAGTTCCAGTGTTGTCCCTACAAGACAACCTAGACACAGTAAAAAGAATAAAGAGTGAAAATGTGAGGAAAAAAAAGTAGTTCCAGAAGTCCCTTACACTTCTTTCTTCAGAGCACTGAATTAATTCCAGTATTAGCAGCAGTGATGGAAAGAGACTAGAATTCCTGGACTGGCTCCTTTTCAGTTTTCTTATGCCTCTCTTCCCCTGCACAGCCCAGGAAGGAACACATATGACCCAGCAGTAGGATGTTTAGGCTGCTGTTATTTCCTTTACAAGGGAGTGCAAAGCAGAATGTGGTAGAGTCCCCTTTAGCAGAGATACCAAGCAACGGAATAAAGTGTTTGAGGCCCTTCAGTACTGATACAGGAATGGAAAAAAAAAAAGATGCAAGTGACTTCCTGATCTCTGAACAATTTTGTTAGGCCATTTTTGCTCCCAAGTGATTGACACTGGGACTTTGCCTCTCCCCAGCAGAACAAACTTCCTCTGCTGATGAGCTTCCTTTATGTAGGCCCCACTTTACATTACTGGGGATGCACAGATATTTCTGTTTTTCTTCTCATCTTGTTGGCATTGTCTGCTTTCAGCCCAGCTCATTACCAACTGCCAAGAGATTATTATATGATTATAGAAATCCTCAAAGCTGTCCGAGAAAACAAAATGAAGACAAAAATGCAAAAAAATGAAGGCAAAATAGAAGGGAATAGAGGCAAAGAATGGACAAAAAAAAAAATGTTGGACAGACAGACAGTCCCCTTCCTTTCTCCTGCAGCTTGAGCTTTAAAAGTGGAAGACCAATCTGCAAACAAAGAATTTAAGCAGATGCCTAAATCCTCTCCACTTGCCACTCAACTATCCCTCTGCATTTTCACCAGGTATTGTCATCTGTAAAGGGCTAGCATCCTGTTGGCAACTGTAAAGTTGTGGTCCTTCCCCTAATGCACTGACAGTGGTGATATTTACTCAAGGCTTTCCTTGATTTCTGCATGCACATTTGTTCTTGGCTCAAAGGAAAATACTATTTAATGTTCCATTGATGATCTGGTTGTTACCCTAGGAATAGAGGTAATTTGAAAGAAAAACAGATTGCTTCACTTGTGGAGCGCTGTGACGCTGTTAGTACTTGGCTTCTAAACTGGTAACAGATATGAATTTCAACCTCATTTATGATTGAGCTATAAATACTATGTTCTCATTTACCAGCTAGCTGGGTCCAACTAGTTCTGGAGGAGACAAGCTGCAGGGAAAAACCCTCACTATTCCTCCCAGATGGACATTTGTTCAGTTATATAAAAATAGCCAACTTACATTTTTCCTTTTGTCTCATACTCCCCCAGCTCTCTTAGGTTGGGTTGGTGACACATTTGTTTCATTCACATTTTTATGTAAACTATGACAGTGTCACTTAGGAGGGATTAGTATCCTGAATACAAAGCCATAGGCTCAACTTCTGTGGCCATTAACAGGATTCAAAATTCAGTCACTTAACAGTTTTCCTGAGCAGACTACCTCTTTAACCTCTCAGCTTTTAATCCAGGGGAAAAAACTGAGCCTGTGATAAGCACAGTACCGTAATTTCTAGCACTTCAGTTACGACAGGTAGGTCTAGGGCAGTGCACATAGTGAATTCTCTGACTTTCAGAACACTTTATTTTTCTTCATTAGTGTGGCCTGTTCAGTGGGAACAACTTTGCTTGTTGTCCCAAGCACATGTAGGAGTGCATGGCTGCACCACCACTAAATCAGTGGAAAGCTACCATTTCTTTATACTGCATCCTTCGCCTTAGCTAGTCTCTGTTTCCTTCTGTACATCTCCCATTTGGCCTATTCCGCACCTGGAAAGGTTTTACACATCTCAACAGTGATGGACTGCAGAAATACACCCAAGATTGCAAAATGTGCTTAGGAACTGCTAAGACATTTGGTCCAGTCATTGGAATCAAATGGGAGCTATAATACTGTGATATTGGTATCAAATGAGAGCTTTATAATGCTGTGATAACTTAGAAACTCTTTTTAAAAAAACTATCCATAGAATTTACAGGGTTTTAAACCAGCCCCAGGAGGTTAGAGATGGGAACTTTTACTCTGTATACTGCTCGCTTAGACCCTTCCACTATGCCTCTGAGGCCCAGAAAAACAAACAAGATGTTACACAATGGATGAAGAGTAGAAAGATAATAAAAATAACGCAGCCCTACTGCAAACATTGAACAGTAATAGTTGCTCTATTTTAATGAAAACTAGACAAGATGCACAGAAGGGAAATGCAAATAATTGGTGGCATGGAAATCTCTTAATATGAGAAAGGTTGTACTAGAACTGTTCACCTTAGAAAAGGAACCAACAGAGGCATGCATGATAAAGATATATTAAAGCCTATCTTTTATGGCAGTGGTGGCTTAAATTAAGCAAGTAAATTGAAAAGCAGTGATTTCCAGACTTAACAAATAAAATTGTTTTCACACGGAAGATAATTAAACCATGGAATTCTCTGTTGTGATGTGCCTGGGAGGTCAGGCACTCTACGGGATTGAAGAAGGGCAGAATTTCTGCCTAGTAACAAGGCTCTCCAGACTTCGGATAGCTAGCCATCACACATTTTAAGATACTAACATCTAAAAGTCAAGGAACAGATTAGGAATAGCCTTTCAAATATAGGAATGGGAAGCAGTGCCCTATGATTTCTTTTGCCTGTTCTTTAATCATCTTCCAATAAGGACAAAAGCATGTTTTTTGGGTTGGCTTGGCCACCTTCCTGGTAAGAAGGATGCCAGTATCCTTCTTAGATCCTTGCCCATTTCATGCAGCCATGCTGGGGAGCCTGGATACAGCAGGAGACAAGCCCTGAGAGTGCATTTTTAAAAACTTAAACCAGCTGGAAGGAGTATAGTCAAAAGCTTCTGTATGGGTGTTGGTGTTTTTCAGGTGTCTGGAATCCCAGAGTAGTTTCTTTTTTTAGCCAGGACTATCAGAGAAATTTCTCTTTACAGAATCAATCCTGCCACAGGTCTTTCTTAATTATGCTTTTTGTCTCAGGATGTACATTCACTTGAAGGAAAGATGGTGTGACTCAACTCTTTAGATGAAGCCACCATTGTAGGAAAGGCTATTTTCTTCAATTAAGAAATTGAATAAAATTGCTTAGGTTGGAAAAGACCTTCAAGATTATCAAGTCCAGCTGTCACCCTCACCTACTGAGCCCCATCACTAAAATTTGAAGCTTCCAAGCCATGATCTTAAAGATTTCTGTACATGCAATTTTTGGTTATGTTCATGCTTTCATTCCATATTTAGGCTAGTGACAGAGTTTACCCAAAGAATTTGAAAGTGGCTTGAAAACTGAGGGCAGGAAACAAAACAAACACAGTTAGGCTGTGTCCTTCTTGCAGCAAAATTGTGATAGTGTCTGTGTTTGACATGATGTTGTTTAGGAACACTTAATTCTGACTTCCTGCCTGCACACCCTGGCAGACTAGTTATTTGTTAATTTTTTAAAAGCAGGTGTGAATTGTCATGCAAACAACCACACAGCTTCTTCAGCACAAGAAGTGCTTAGCAATACATTAGAGTCAATCTGCCCCCTAATTAAGAAGGGTTGCGCAGACATTTTAACAATTTCCCTTGATATCCTCCTCTCAGAAGGAGGTTTACACTTAAATTATACTCTGACTCAAGGTCCCTTCAAAATCTTCTTGTAAGGAATACAATGGAGTTTACCTCCAAGCATCAACATCTTTCCTTTTCTAGGTTACTAAGACAGAGCATACAGCTAGATCATATCTGATCTGGAAAAACTTCCTTGAACCAAATGTATGGCATCTTTTTAGAGCTGCTTCAAACTAATGATCTGCTTCTATTCAAAACGGTTACTAAGATAGATGTTCCCATTGGTCTTTCCCACTTTTAGCACCAGGTTCAACTACACTTGAAAATAAAATTTTGGAGTCAACCACCACTGTAAAGCATTTCTCAGACAGGGTCAACTTTCACTGTTCAAGAATTCAGGAACATGTGGACAGGCTAAGAGAACTGAAATCTACAGGAATCCGTTTTAATTCTCTGAGAAGTCTTTATTTTTAGCTGTAACTAGAGTATCTCAGGTCAAATCAGCAGGTACACATTCATTTGTAACTAGCCCAGTGGGAGAGGAATAAAGTGGGGCTAATACTGGTTGACAGAGGGCAGCCTTCCTGGACATGCTAGAGTTAATAGAAGGAGAAAGGCTACAGTTATGCCCTTGTACAGTACAGATTGAGTACAGGATCTTCTATTTCCCAACCAACTGAAGAGGAAACATGGGAAGACTGATCTGTTCCCCCAGCTAAAGTTAGCATTTGTGTGTGCTCCCTCAGGTCCCATTAAGTTCCCATTAAAAATCACTTTACTGGGACCAGGATTTCATTATCTCTTCTTTAATAACCTAAAGCCAATGCCTTCTCTACTTCATCAGTCTCCTGAATACATTTTTTTCAAAATCCATTTTATTCAGTAGTTAAAATACTTCTTGAGATGCCAAGTTACCTAGATTTTTGTTTATTCTTTGAAACCACAAGAAATTTGTATGTTCAATAATAGTGGAAACATGAAAATGTGAAAACTCTAATACCATCTAAAAAGAAAAAACAAGACGTGAAAGCCAACAGGCAGTTGTTCTGTTCCACCATTTACACTTTTTTTTTTTTTGCCTACCACAATTACATTTTAAGGCACATCCAATTTGAACTGGAATTCTTTTCCATTTCAGAACAAACAAAAAAATGTTTAAGCAAATATTTTTCCTCAATAGGTTTTATAATTTAACCTGGTGGTATTTCATGTAAAAAACCATTTCACTGAAAAACTCCAGCCAATGGCATTACCAGTGATTCAGTGCTTAATTTCCTAGATGCTCTCATACTTTCCCATAAGTAATGGGTATTTTTATAATGAAGTACATTTTTTGTAACTGGTTAATTTGAAAAGATGCATATTGTTAGGGTTATAAAGGCAAAAAGGCCACTGAAAAGGAGTTGTTACAAAAAAAGAGAAAATGAGTGCTCACCTATCTCTGAAGGTCAAGGTTCACAGAGAAAGGACTCCAAAAAGGAGAGACTGTCCAACAAGAGATCCTGCTTCAGTGGCAGTCAGCCCTTAAATGAAGACTAAGAGGCGAGGAGCCTGGTTTCCTGAATTGCATTCACCTGTGCTCCTAGGGCTGACCAGATATTTCCTTCAAGTGCTAGTTCAGTGGTTCAGGTCATGACTCAGCAGTTGTCATGTATGTGTATATTACATCTAACTTTCGCTAAGACCAAAATGATGTTTTTGAACATGAAAAGACAGAAAGGCCATTCTTATTATATATTCATTCAACTCCTGTTCTATAATCATCAAACTGATTTTCTCTTTTCAAATGTTGAAGGATAATTTGTTCTACTGATAATTACTAGGCTTTTATATACTGTGTACTGCTTTAAAATATGAGAAGCATACAACTTGCATTATTGCGTATCAGGGAACCAGTAAAGTAGTGTAAAGCAGAGGCTAAATATGATTTTAAAAATTAAAAGTTTATTTATGGCTTATAGCATCTCAAATAAGGTTTGAGAATGCATGCGCAGAAAGCTAAGCTGCTCTGTGGGGCTGGCAATTCTATTTCTTATGATGAGGTGCATTTCCTCCAAGCTATGCTTAAAGAAGACAAGATTAGAAAGATGGTGACATGGTTGAAGCTGGTGAAGTTTCTCCTTGTAGTTATTTGAGTGAGTGGGACTGGTATACAGCAATTTATGATTATGTATGGATTCAACCTCCTTCACCTCTGGCTCTTGAAGACCTGTCATGGTTTCTTGATTTTTGGTATTGGTATTCCGCATCGTAACATCATGTAGTGCATTAAGAGTTAAAGAGTTAATGCTCCAGCTCCATGGATCATCGATAGTTACGGGTATAGCTTTCTCAGAAGAGAGCTACTTTCCCCAGAGGACTTTGCGATGCTTTGCATCTTTACATGTTTCCGCTCAGAGGGAAAGATAAAAACTGTCTGCGGTCACGGGACACTCTCTTTCCTTTGGGATGGACTCAGCAGTGGGTGCTCGCTGCCGTCTCGCCTTCAGCGTTAGCGTAAGGCCTTCGGTTTATCAGACACTCTTTTTTGCTCATTTGTTTTATTAGCTTCAATTCCAATTATATTGTATTATATTGTGTTATTTTGTTTTCTGATATCTTATTTAGTAAATTAGCTTTCCTCCTCAGATCATTGCCGCTGTTTTGTTTTTAGGCCCATCTCCCTTTTCCTTTTTTCCTTTCCCCCTTCCCCTTTCCTGGGGCGTGGGGCTGTGGGTCACCCACACCAATTGTCAAGGAACCAGGCTGAACCAGCCTGGTAAACAGTTGACAAGACCATATGCTTAAATTCTTATTTGCAGTTACCTACTTGCAAGCATTCTTGACTCAATTCTGCCTTTCCCTTTTTGTCCAGCAGACCCCTCTCTTTTAGCCAATGGCTTCTGAAGGAAACACTAATCAGGTTTTGCAGCAGAATTCTGCAGTAGCTTTGTTTACTTTGTACAAGAGGGAAAATGATGAAAATTATTGACCAGAGGCATAGTATTTTTATCGCTCTGTTGTATGAGGAAAGGAAAATTATATGAGTGTAGACCTATTGCAGCCTAATGGAACACAGTTCCCACCAAGTGCTTGTGCTGCTTACAAGTGGTGTGTGTGGGAGGCAGAAGGCAAAGCACTGAAGCAGGATTGTCCACCATCTCTGGTGTCATTCTGGTTTTACCATCTGTGCTCATTCAACATCTGAACAAAGTTTATGGATTTGTGCTGACTGCTGGGGAATAACCCTCCACAACTCTGGGCACTGCTTTTCCCTTGGAAAACAGTTATTCAGAAACCCTGCAGACAAAAACAGCCATGGCATTCCAAGCATCTCCCTGCTTTAATGTAGATCTCCAACCTTGGACTCAGAGTGGCAATGATTCATTTTTTAAATATGGGAATTGCAATTACCTTCAAAATGTGGAAAGTGTCATTGCATTTTCTCTGGACACCTTTCCCTGATGAAAAACCAGGACAGGAGCTAATAGTCCTAATGGCTCTTAAACAACTCTTGATCCTTTTGAATTAATTACCAGGGGTGAATCTGCTGAACTACTTGTGAGTCCACAGAAGTTGACAACTACTGTCTAGAAAGCATTAAGGATGGATATCATTTTGGTGCAGGGAGACATTAATGCTATGTCAATGGGGACCTGAACTGAGAAAGTGAGCAGTGTCCCCACTGACCACTGCTTATACAAATTCAATGCAGAATCCAGCATTTCCAGCTAAAAGCTGAGGTAGATAATGTCTTGAAATAATGGCATATCCATTTGGAGTTCAGGATCTTAGTTTCTCTTAAAATTAAGCCTGTATCCTGTAAAAATAAACACATCGCTGCCAACTGCCAGTCTAGGACTTTATATTAGGCTTCTTGTGAGCACTGGTGCAAGGAGTCTACACTCTCATCCAGCCATTTCATCTGCACAGTCAGGGATGCATTTTTCCTCCACATGCAGTTATTATCAGCTGCATTTTGTCTTGTTGTTTGTATATTTGTCAAAACATGCTACAGTCTGACAGGCTGTCCTACTCTGAGCCTCTCTTTATGCTTCCCTCTATGAGCACTGTCAAAACTGACTCTTCAGGCTGGAAATAGAGGTTTGAAATCTTCCTTGAAACTGTTTATCTCTGTATTTTAAGATACTAAATCTCATCTTCGAGGTAGAAATGGAAGCAGTCAGGTCCTCTTTCTCTGTCCAGGACCGAAGATAAAAATCTTGTCACTAACATCCTAACAGTGGCACAACATGTCCCTCCCCTTTCTTTCATCTTCTCTTTCCCTTTATCTCCTTTTTTCCTTCTCTTTCTTTCCTTTCCTTCACTGCAAAACCATTAAGAGGAGAAGATGCATCACATCTCCTGTTTGCAATTTAAGTTGACCTACTGTATCTGGATATTGCTACAGTGAGTCACAGAAGTCTGATATGTCTGTGGAAATGAGTTCTACAAGTTAATGATATGTTACATAAAGTATTCTTCTTTGAAAAGAATAATCTGCTGGCTTTTTGTCCCTTTTTACTAATCAAGCCCTTTTTTCTTGATCTTCATTACACAGTATGATTTTATATACTCTATTTGATTATCTTCCTTGTTTCCACTCAAATGAAAACAATTCTGACCTTATGATTCTGTCTTCATGCATCCTACCTTACGCTGTCAGCTGTCTGTCCCGCACCTTCTGCTTTTTTCAAGACATCTGATTTACACTATTCTTGATAGAAATGTTGATGCTCTGAGCTGCATTAATGAAGTATCCAAACCCAAGGAGCAGATGATCCCACTCTGTAAATTAATAGCTGCTCGAGGTTGAGATCACGGAATCAAAGAATGGTTTGGGCTGGAATGGACCAACTGTAAGCAGGGACACCTCCCTCTAGAACAAGTTTCTCAAAGCCCCATCCAACCTGGCATTGAGTGCTTCCAGGGAGGGGCATCAACAACCTAATTGGGCAACCTATTCCAGTGTCTCGCCACCCTCACAGTAAAGAATTTCTTCCTAATATCTAGTCTAAATCTACCCTCTTCCAGTTTAAAACCATTTCCTCTCATCCTATCACTACATGCCCTTTTAAAAAGCCCCTCCCTAGTTTTCCTGTAGACCATCTTCAGGTACTGGAAGGATGCTATAATGTTCCCCTGGATCCTCCTCTTCTTCAGGCTGAAGAGCCCCTGCTCTCTCAGCCTGTCTTCGTAGGGAAGGTGCTCCAGTCCCCTGATCATCTTCTTGGCCCTCCTCTGGACCTGCTCCAACAGCTCCTTGTCCTTCTTGTGTCGGGGGCTCCAGAACTGGATGCAGTATTCCAGGTGGGGTCTCATGAGAGCAAAGGAGCAGAATCACGGAGACTAAACGATATGAAGAAATGTACCAGGTAGAGCATTGCTAATATTTCAATGTAGGGACCAGGATCTAGGCTCAAAAACATTTTCAATAATAAATTTATGAAGAAAGGTATGGTTCTGTCCCCAGTGAGCTAAAAAATTTAGTGGCAAGGAGTACAGTGCAGAATAGATGATTCCTTACAGTCAAGCTCCCTATAGCTCTGGAAGAGACATATTGTCCTCTCTTTGTGATCAGTATTCTGGGAATAGTCAGATAATTTATCAAGAAATCGAAATGGAGATTTTTGGTGTCCTAACCTTTGTTGGTGGCTTAAAGTTGGTGAAAGACCCATGAAGAGCTACTCCAGGCTTGTTGCTTAAATGAACTGCATAATGAGCTCACCATAGGTCTGATTCAATTCCATGCTGAAAGCAATGAGATTTCTCCCCTGGCTTCAGGGAGCTAAACTGGCTGCCAAAACAGGAATTGATCTTTCTGTTCAATGAGACTGTAGTAAAGAAGCCCCACTTGTTCACTTTGCTTTTACTGTGGGCTCTGTAAGATCACTTTGACAGCTTTGATTGAAAGGAAGCAGTTAAAAATGCTCTGTGAAGAAAAACTGTGATGTGGGGCTAGGTATCTCTCTGAATTCATAATAGCTTGTAACTTGTCACTGAATATCTGTGCTCTGTTGAGAAACAGCCTATTTCTAAGGAAAAGATTCACTTCTGTTTAATCGAAAAATGTAAACTCTGCTACAGGGACTGCTTTGTGATTCAGACTACGTCTCCAGAGTATAAAGACTGTATATGTAAGTATCCTCCACTAATTAAAACTGCACTATCACCCCACTAATTCATGCACAGTAGAAGAGCTCTCCTACCATTTCCCAAGGTAATACAGAACTGGGAACAATGTAGCTTTGAAAGTCTGAGGTATAATAGAGATCTTTTGATGGGGAGTGCAGAAGCCAGAGACCCTGAGAGGACTTCAGATCTACCAGTGACATCGAAAATGCCTCTTGGCTACAGAGCCAAAGGAGTTGAGGCACTTTCCTCTCCCAGTATAACCTCATAGCTAGAGAAACAGGGCTGCTAAGTGACATAAGACACTGTAAGAAATTTTACTGTGAAACCAGTACTGCTGTTGGTTTGCACTGATGGTCACCTGAGTTAAACCACCTGATAAATTGTGTTTGCTCAGTGTAAAGCTAGTAAACAAGCAAACCAGGTGGTCTTGAGTACTGAAGGGCTTACTGGACCACAGTGGAAGATGGGAGGATAGAGATGTATGTTGGAACATTAAGATGTAGCATATATTAGAATAATCTGAAATATTTTGTCCCAGCTCTTTCACTGTTACTCTATTCTGTTCACTATTACCTAAGAAGTCATGAAAACAACCACATTATTTCTCAGGACACATAAAGCCATCCAAAAATCAATGGATATCCCTACTTCCATCAAGTCTGAAGAGCAAATGATGTGAATAGGAATAGTGGAGTATCTGTAGCCTATTACATCTTCTATGCTGTCTGAGCAACCTGATCTAATGGGTGGCAACCCTGTCCATGGCAGAGGGTTTGGAACTCCATGATCTTTGAGGTCCCTTCAAACCCAAGACATTCTGTGATTTTATAGCTTCTTCTTGGAATCTCAACAGCACTGTAGTCTTCAGCTGATCACCACCCTCAGAAGGTATAAGAACCAAGGACAACCCAGGACATTGAACTTCTTCACATCCATGCCACATGCAGTGATTTTAATGAGTAACTGATTGCTGATGGTAATGAGCAATTGATTGCCAGTGTGACAGGACAGCATGTAGTTCTGAGTCTTCTGTTCTTCAATAAAACCTGTGGCTGCAGGTATTTACCTTACAAAAGAAGGATGTGAAAAACAAGTGCTGGATGCAAGCACAGAACATTCTGGACTTGCAGGTAAATGAAAGGGAAGTTTTAAGAGCAGCTGACTGCTAACAAGAAATAAAAGCACACTCCTAATTACCAAACAAGGTGCATCTGGAAAAATCAAGAGTAAGGAAAATGAATGCACTTTGATTATCACAAGTAGAGAAGAGAATTGGCATTTGAGGACAGTGAGGATTTTGCAATCAGTCAGAAAGGCATCTGTGAAATCTTTCTAGGAGAACACAAAATCTGGGTGACTCAACCAAGGACTACTGCCCTTCAGAAGGTGGATCATCAGGGTTGGTTTTCCCTCCCCATCCTCCTGACAGCACAGCCCTTCCTGCTCATCCCCACTGCTGTTTCCAAGAAAAGGATGTTGAGAGACTGGTGACAAATGTTGTCTGCTGCAGATATAATTTGCTGCTTTAAGTATATAAAATGGCCATTATGACATTTTCTTGAACCATCATTCATGAACAATGGGCTTTTCTGCAGAAATGTGAGTTTAATAACCTTAAGGCTCTTCTAATTTTCCCTAGCAAGCTGATGAAGGGTATAACTTAAAAATTAACTTTTCCTCTCCTCTTTGATTCCAGTCCCAGTACAGTTACTGCAAGTAGAGGCCTCCAGAGTGAAGATTCAAAATGCAGCTGCTCCCTGCATCTCCCAAGCCTGTAGCTCTGTCCTCAATTTTCACAATTAACTCAAATAAATTATGCATTTCTACATGCTTAACCAGGAAAATTGTGCACAAATGACAGTGTGGAGCCACTCAGAAGGGAAAAAATCTGACCCTGTAGTGGTATGGATGACAGCTATTTTTGCCTTTTGGCTGATACACTGCCACCTGGGATCGTTTAGTAAAAGAGAAACTAATGAAATTACTGGAGTGCCAGACTAAGAAGAAGGAAAAAAAAATAATGAAAGAAAGAAAGGAAAATTCCTATTGATATCACTCTAAAGAATGATCCAACCCTACCTGCAAACTTCTTGAAAAATTTCCATGGAGACTCAGCTTCTATTCGGCTCTGATGTGTAATGGTAGAAAGCCTGACTTCATCAAAAGGAGGTAGATGTTTGTTTTACAAAGGCAATGGGATGAACACACTAAGGAAACTGCAGCAGGTGTGGATGTTAATATCATTTTCCCCCTGTGCTCTGAAAAGAGCACATAAACCATGGTTTTCTTTAAATCTGTATTGTTCTGGCTCTGTATTAGTTTTGAGCTCCCAAATTTTGTTGCAGCGCTAAGGTGCAGACAAGCTGGCTGAGATCCTTTTGGGTAATTGTGCCAGGTGTATGGAAGGAGCAATGATGTCAGTGCTTAAAATTATGCTTAAATTGTTTCTTTTTCATGTGCTGACAATTTGTACTTGTCAGGAAGAGCCCACACAGATTGTGGACTCCTTGTGAATCAGCACTCAATACACAGCATTTCAGGATGAAGTGATGAGCTGGCTGTAGTTTTAGAGAAGGATATACATTCATCTCTTTGTCAGGTTGGCATGCTCTACACATTCATACATTAATTTGATTCACAAATATACACCTTCCATTTTCCACTGATCTCCTTTTCCTGGTCACCTCCAAAATCCACGTTTTGCAGTCTAAGCTTTTAATACCCTTCTTTCCTCTGTTCTGTGCTGATTTTTTCTCATCTTAAAGCAATGACTTTAATTTTCTTTGAAAGCATTTAAGGGATCTGCCCTTGCGGTGTTAGCACATGTACCCTTTTTTTGTTTTCCTCTAAGCAAACATTATCCAAAGATGACAGTACTAAAGGGCATTAGAGGAAAATCAAGAGTCCAGGTTATAGAGGCAGATGTCCTCAGCTTACTGAGAACAAAACATGCCAGGCACTGCAAGACAGACCTATTCAAACAGTAAGAGCCAGCGCAATAGTGACTTGATTGCTTAGCATTCACATTCTTTATATATTATCTTCATGTTGGAAAACAAATTTATTCCACCTAGAAATGACTAAGCAAGATATACTTTCACTGATTCAAACCCTGTTTAGCCTCCAGGTAGTCTGGAAAACCTTCGCAAGCTTGTGTGCAGGGTCATCACAACCCAGTATCTGTGAGCCAGAGTTTGTAGTCTATCAATAGACAAACCAACCAGCTGAAGAAGGAATACAAGGACCTCTAATCTCACATCTCTCTTTCTGCTGCCTTGTATTAATTTTTATTTATTTATTTATTTTGTAAGTGAAGAAAACTTTCTTAACTATTTGATTTAAAACCAAGATTTTATGAGATCATTACTAATGGGTGAGCTCTCTGACATTCAATTTTAGCAGAAAGAGAAGCCACCATAACTCCTATTCTTCAAAATACACCCCAGTGCTGGTAGAGGAATGAGATATGGCATATGACTGTTTCAGTCCCAGCTGAAATGCAAGACAGAGCCTGGGAAATGACCAACCAGCCATACAACCAACTGAGAAATGATATAAATATGTTCTTCTGAAGTATTCTTCGGAAGCAACTCTGTTTTTGTGCATGGCTTCATATAGGAAGTAGTTCTGCTACTAGTAGCAGAGATCCTGTAATGATCTAGGTACATGCTTGAATAAAGCATACAAGCTAGGTGGATATTTTGCCATTTTTTGAATGTGAGAGACTGAACGTAGTTTAGGGATGCAGAATTTTGTGGTCATATTTTTCCTCCCTGTCCAATTCCAGATGGGTCAAATAATTCTTCCCTGTCAGCTACCTCTCTTCCCCATGGTGTGAGTGTACTTAAGGATAAATGGAGAAGTGCTCAGGATGAGTCCATAGCATAAGCCATTTCTTTTTTAAATTCCTGAAATAAGGTCAGGAAATTCTGTTTGTGGACTTTCTGCAAGCTGGCAAAGAGGCTAAATTAACTGCATGCATTATTCATTACAAATTATTCACTGGATGCAGCACATACTGATTGTTTAGAAAATTCATTCTTTCTGTCCTAGAAATGTCACTGGCTGTAACTCACTACCTCGTCATTGACAAATTCTGTTGATTGCTGGACTAGTTGCTTTAGCTAATCCAAGATTACGGGTCACAAGAATAATAATAGCTAATTCTCTAGCACTTTGCACATGAGTATCTCAAAACATGATTTTCAAATGCTAATTAATCCCCTGAGCACTTGGGAGGGGAAGTATTCCTGTCCTTATAACAGATTCATAGCTCTTGAACCTTGTCAGGAGGTGGAATGTTATTTTGCTGACTCACACAAGCTGCCAGGCCAGGTGGGTCTCATTAACTCCAACCAGCCAGGATTTAAAACTTAGCATTAAAGGGGGAAAATAAGTTAATAACAGTAATTAAGTAAGGTGAGATGGGGGGTGGAAATCCACCCCACCAAAAAAACACAAATGGTAGTGCTTTTGTCAGCTGCTATAAGCCAGAGGAAGCATTGGTAGTGTTACTAGGCCTTGGAATCTTGTTCTTAGCATAGCTATTGAGGTAGATAAATGATGGAGAGTTAAAGGGGATTGAACCCTTTCAACTGACCTTACCAACTAGTTTGGGTCTTTTGGGCTTTTCTTTCTTTGTGTTCAGCGTGTTTCCTTACAAGTCAATACTTGCAGTCCTAAAATTGTATGAGGCAAGTCTACTACATGCCCATAGCTGATCTGCATGGACTTGGAGCAGCTGTGTGTGCTGAACTAAGTATGTAGTGCCTACTGGAATTCTGCAACTTTAGTAGTCTGATAGTTTCCTACTCAAAGATTAAGTTCACTCTACCACATTCAGGGGAGGGTGGAGTCACTGTCCCTGGAGGTGTTCAGGAAATGTGGAGGTATATCACTGAGGGAGGTGGTTAGCGGGCACAGTGGGGATTGGTTGGTGGTTGGGCCAGATGACCTTTAGTGGTCTTTTCCAACCTTAATAATTCTGTGATTTTTCTTTACCTTGGACAACTTCTAGGTAGCAGAATGATCACAGTGGAATTTTAAAAGCTGTATACTGGAGTGAGTCTCTTTGGCTCATGTAAGAAGTGGTAAGAGAAGGGAATTTTGCTGTGTATCTGCTGCATCCACCATCCTGCTTTGCTCTCCTTATTATTGGGAAACTGAAGCAGGCAAAGTCAAGGGAACTTATCTGCTGAATGCTTGGGAGGTTTGGGAATTTGAATCTCATTTGAAGCCTTTAATGAACAACATCACATCTTGTGTTTTAGACTTCGGGTGCATTTGTTGGTCACTTGACAGACCAAGTGGTGTAACAACTAAGCACTGCTGTATAGCCAAGCACTGTAAACCAAGTGTCCTGTGTGCTGTAGCAGCAAAAGGTCAAGCAAGAGCACCATCTGAACTGTGATCTTTGTCAGCAGGCATTTCCACAGAAAGGAAAGAGCAGCGGCTTCTAAGGAAGAGTGAGGGAGAATACACAAGCATGTGTTTTCCTTTTAAAAATAAGCAGGACAGGAGTTTAAGACAAAATAACTGTTACCAGGGCTGGACTGGTTAATGAGTGCTGAAGGGAGGGGAGTGGAAAGGGGGAGTGAATGTATGACTTGTAACACCATCACTGTCTAGAAGTGTGCATTATGGCAGCCAGCATTTCTGCATTAAAAATATAATTACCATCTGAAGAACTGAATCTACATAACCAGCAAATGGTGACAGAATGAGAGGCAGAGACCAGTTCATGGCTGGGCACAAATGTTCTGGCACTAGCACACTTTTAAAAAAAGAAGAGCAAGAGGGGATGTAAAAGCCAACAGCAAAACAACAACAGACTCTGAAAGCCATGAGCACTCATGGTTTCAGGGAAAACAACATTCCGGCTAGCAGGGACATTTAGACAGAAAATGAGAGAAACAAAAGCTTACATATTGCTGCAGGTTACACTACAGGGCTCTGTGGCGCTGATGTGAGTGCTTGATTAAATAAAAGCAGTAGGGGTACGGAGAGCTGCTGCTTAAATTTTAGATAAAATATTCTTGCCATTCCTTGTTGATATCAAAATAAATAAGTAAACCTGTGTCCATATGACCTAATTTTACTATTGCTTGCACCAGCATAGGAAGGAATTGCTTTCTGGAGGTGAATGATTTTAGGCTGGTATGTAAATCAGAGGAAAATCTGATCTTTAATTTCTAGGAGGCAAAAAGTAGTGACACTATTTACTGCAGACCTCTCCCACAGAGCAATTTTGTGGGGGCTGACAGGGAGAGACTGCAATTAAGAGGAGCTTTCCGTCATGCTATTCGTCTGTACTTGTCCTCCCATTTCAGTGTTTGCAAGTGTGGGGATTTCAGGAGGAAGGAAATGACAGGACTTTGCAAAGGGATGTCCCAGGCCCCATGAGGATATGTTCACACCATCAGTTCCAGAAAATTCTGGCCAAGTTCCTTGAACACAGAATCATTAATGTTAGAAAAGACCAATAAGATCAGCTAGTCCAACCATCAGCCCACTGCCACCATGCCCTCTGACCATGTCCCTCAGTGCCATAACCACACAGTTCTTGAACACCTCTAGAACAGTGACTCCACTACCTCCCCGAACAGCCCATGCCAGTGCCTCGTCGTGATGGTCTGTACTGTTTCAGAGTGCATCAGAGTGATGGTCTGGGTGGGGAGCTGGGCAATAGTGAGTTCCTCAGGCTTTGCTGACCATCCTGCACCCATAGCTACACGAGATCACAAATGCACACCTGACAATGCTCTGCAGCCCAGCAGGTGATATGAGAATCCCATTGGCATTGCAGGGCTCTTCAAAACCTTAGCAAGGTGAAGGGGTAGCAGTGTACTGGGCAAAGAACAGACTGTCTGGTTCTCCCACAAGTGAGTCCTATGTTGGAGAAGCATGAACAAAGCCAGATTTAGCTTTGCCCAGTGATGCTGAGGAAAGAGTGCTCTGGATGGACAGGACCAGCCATTTTGCCTATCCCCAAAGTTCCATATCCCAGCCTGGCACTCTGTTCTGGTTTCTTTTCCTTCCATGGCCAGGCTCTGGTCCTCAGAAACTGTTGCCTCTTGTTTCTGCCCCTAAGAGGGACTGAGAGATATGGTTTAGTAATGGGATTCAGAATGATGGGACTCAGGTTGATGGTTGGATTTGAAAATCTTGAAGGTCTTTAAGAACCTAAATGATTCTGATTCTATGATTTCTGAGTGAATATCACAGCAGCTTCTCATTGCTCACAGATGTCCAGGAGACGCAAACCCATCCTTGTACTGTCCTGTGACTTTCTGTGGAACCTTTCTGTCACCTGTGTGACAGTGAGGTGGGTAGGGCAGGTAGAGGTACAATTCAGAGGCCAAATGACCACTTATTGCTTAAGAATGAGGTTTGCAGTCAGAGAGTAATGCAATAATTTTCTTCAGAGGGCAGAGAAAACAGCTGCGTGTTCTACATGGAAATAATACATCTGAAAAATCTCTGATGTAATATTATAGATTTCATCAAAATTAGCCTGGAATCAATAGCAGACAGTGAGCTGAAAGTTTTCATGTGAGAAATATTAGGTGCAGGCGTCTTTGCCTGCTGTAGAGAGGATAATGTATTTCTGGTGGCTCAAATACTATCTGTGATTGGCATCCATCCATTCATTCTCTTGGAGAAGATATGTGTGTTCTAGGGAGTTCAAGGTCTGGTTGTTTGTGTAACTGGTGAGGGAGAGATAGAGGGCAATGCTAGTTATAAGGAAAAGAATCTGAGCTATTTCTTTCCTTTGAGCAATGACTGGAATACCCAGGTGAGACAGGGTGTAGAAGTATGTGCTACTAAAACCTGTGCTGCTGCCTCTGCTCTGGATAGATAAGTGGCTTCAGGGCTACTAGAAGTGGCATTTCCCACATACGCTATAATTCATTCTTCAGGAGAGAAAAAAAAAACAAAACCCAACAACATATTCTGGCACTACCTACACAGTAGAGGATTCTATTTACCTTAACGTGTTCCTATTTATTTATTTGCTGTTTCTTATGTGTTTTCCTTCTCATTTCATTTCTTAATGAAACTTGATTTCCCTAGTTTACTGGTTCCCTTGAATCAATAACAAAAGCCTTGCAAGACATTTCATTCAAGGCTTACTACAAGTAGTAAGTAATACACTTATAAAAATACTTTAATCAGTGCTACCTCTCAGGGATTTCTTAAGTAATTGCTAGAATACAACTAATTATTTTGTTGTTACTTTACCATTCAGTCATTATTTGTCAGTGTAGTTGTAACTTCTGCTATCTAAATATTAGCTCTCTGATGAGCACTCCCATTAGGCTATGCTTTTTTCCTCAAGAAAATGTAATTTGCTTAATTACTTTCAATCATCTGTTTAACTCCTGTGCTACTATGCTAACAGCTCTGAAAACACTTGATATTTCTACCTTAAAAATCTAAGAGCTGTGAAGGATATGGCTTCTGCTCTGAGGTGTCTGAAAAACTGCATGGGGCAGATTCATTAGCCTGTTTGAAAAATTATAAAAAGCTGAAATATCAAAAAACTTATGTTTCTCGTGGGTTTCAGAAAAGTTTGGGGTTGAGGAGTTACTGTATTCTTATTTTTTTTCTCAAGTGGAAGTTGAATGTTCTGTGCCAGATGCAGTCAATGTTGGCATTTCAGTTTGAAATGAAGCATTCTTTTTCTTCACATTTTCACTGGGAAATACATAATTTGTAATGTTTAAAGCAATTCTACTCAAATGTATGTATTTTCATCACTTGTAAGGCGTTCCTTTGTTTTCCTTTTCCAGATACACTGTAGAATATACTGATTTCCCTTGCCTTTGCTAATAACCTTAGCTTTTGCTTATTTTTGATAAGATGGTGTGCTCTTAGATGTTGTCACAGTAGTCTGGGGTAGTTAGTTACTGTTTCTGTTGAAATAAGTGTTCAGTAAAAAGAAGATCACTAAGATCTATAATACCAGTAGAAGCTTCTCTTTGTCTTCCAGTATCTATAATGCTAGATACTGATGTAATAAAGACTTGAAGGAGCAGTCATAAAAGACACTTTTACCCAAACCAAAAGAGTTCTTAAGAAATTCTAGCAAGAATCAGACCTTATTTGGATTGTGTTTATTATCACATTCTCATGTAATTTAAGAAGTTCTTAGTGTGTTGAGCAGTGGTAGGTTACACCAGCATAGCTGATGTCAGTGGTCTGCAAATAAGAGAAAACTGAAGTATTGCTGGAATTCATCTTGTCCCTGGACCTTTCTAGCGGTGCTGAAAAACAATTCTAGGTGCCTTAGTTCTCATCCAACTGTGATTTACTGTAAAATGTCCTTCTTTCTTACATTCTCATTCTCTGCTTAATGAAGAGACAAGCATCATGAGAGTAGTTTGTAATAAATTTATTATCCAGTTGTATGCATTTAATTAATGTATAGTACTGTATTCTACTTGCAGGCAAAAAACTAATAAAGAACAGAAACAGATGGACGTTTTTATCTTGCAGAAAATTAAGACACTTTTAATTCTCTTTGCTGATGATGTAATCCCAGAATTATCTGCTGCCAGAGATTCTGGTGGTAAATTCATCTGCTGACTTACGGTGTAAAGAGCATTTGTATCAAGTTTGCCAATGTAATGGCAAATGGCCTGTCAGGGAGGGATGGAGCTTCATTCATTCACTGAGTAAACTGTCAGCCTTACTGTATGGGAGCTGTTGAATCAGGGCCTGAACCACTGATTGATCACCTGAGGTGAGCACTGAGTCAGCCGCAGGAGCACAGGTGAAGGCAATGCACTGTGTGACCGGAAGGGGTGCAGTCTGGCTCCACCTCTCCCAGACCCCATTTAAGGGCTGCCCGCCACTGGGGAACAATCTCTGGTTGGAGATCCCTCCCTGTGGGGTTCTAGGCAACTCTCAACTGTCAGTGACAGTTGAGCCTTTCCTAATTTACTGGTTGTCTTTATACCATCTGGATAAGCTATACAAAAATATACTGTCTACCTTCATTATTTTGTGTAGGTACTATTCTTTCAGAGTGTTCATCTTACACTTAACCTACCATTTTCATTCCCTTCTCTTAAGAGTGCCATTTAAAGCATTTTCATAGCACGTGGAGAAACCTAGAGTGCAAGAGAGGCTGTGTGTGCCAAGAGTGTGCAGGCCGCATGTGACCTTAGCGATCACCCACTGAGGTCAACTGGAGGCTGGCAAATCAGTTGCATATACAGGAGGCCCCAGGGACAGTTCCTCTGTCTTGTTGGTAGCTGGGAGTACTGAATGCAGTCATACAGCCCATGCCTTGCTTGCTGATAGCAGATAGTCATTTGGCATCATAATGACTACTTTGATCTGATTAATGCAACTCAGCAAGGGTTTCTGCGGGATTCTGTGGCAGAATGCTTTGGAGTGTGTGAGCCTCATGTTAAGTAGCTACAGGTGAGCTTTTTGTGTTAGAGGGATAAAAAAAATGTAACTTTGGATTGCTAAACTATCCTGGAATTGAACACTGGATGACATGATCCTGAAGAATACCTTTGTGTTTTCTTTGGTTTAGAACTTGCTTTCTTTGTGAGTATATGCCACATAAGCTGTGTATTGGAGATGTTAAAATGGCAAGGCTAAGATTCTGCAGTTGTATTAATGTGAAAACAGAAGAAAACCCAAGGGCCTCTGTATCTTCTACAGAGGTTATCTAAAAAAAAGTGTCCTGGAAAGCATATCACATTTTATATGCCCTAGCAGCATAATGAGTATGCCACTTTATGGAGAACTGAGCAGGTGATCTGTTTCTCTTCTGAAATAAAGAAATAAAATAGTACTTGTCCATAATTAGTACTAAGTAGTTGGGACAATGAAAGAAATTTAAAAAGCATTTTATTTTCTCTTGTATCAGAAACACTTCATTCTGATGTGGGTTTTTTTTTTTCAATCTTCTTATCCCATGCTCAAAATCCCATTAGAAATGGGAGGCTAAAGACGGATGTTTATTTTTAATCAAAATATTTGTCACAGTTTGTTTTTACAAAGGTACAGATTTAGATGAAATGGCTTTTTCCTACATAAAAGTTCTGATACATTCAAATTTTAATCAAATGGTTTTGCCATGTGGAGCAGTGTGCAGTATCTAGTTATTCTTTCAGGCTCTATCCCTAATGAGTTTGTTCAGTGGGCTATTCAGTCATGAGTCTTAAGTACTTTTCTTGAGACAATATGAAAGGAAGGAGGCATCAAGCAATCGTGGTAGGAAAAGTGAGTAAGAGGAAAGGGAGAAATCAGTGGATGTGGGAATATTGTTAGGCATCCTGCCACCATTGAAGTTCAAAAAATAAAAATAAAAAATGGCAGATGACATGATATTCTTTATAATCAGATGATTTAGTGAGATTTAGTGAGTTGCTTTATGACTGAAGCATAGAATAGAGCAATAATTATTAATCTGTCACTTCCATTGACTTCGACTACATAGGAAAATTGACACTTGATCTGCTCCACAAATCCAGGCTGGTCACATTCTTACTTAAACTGTGCTAATTTATGTTGTCAGAAACTCAAATTAATTGGTCCTAGGGATGCCCTGCCATGCCTGCTTTCCTCTCACAATGTCTCTTCTCCTTAGAGCTGAGAGACAAGTATGGGAATGGCAGTGATGTCTTAGCTCTGCTCTGGGAACCTACAAAGCAAAAGAAGCCTGGGATGACAAATACAATACAGCTCCCTTACTGAGGTGACCCAGATCTATCCTAAATCTTGAAAGGCCTTGACTACAGCAAGGAGATTAAGGTTACCTCTTATTTCTTATTTATTTATTTATTTTAATGGGACCGACAACTCCAACATAATAATGGTTGTTGGATGTAACTTCAAATGTCTTGCACTTGCGTCTGGTTGTGCCCTGTGAAGAATGGCTGTCTAAGTTACACTTCAAAAAAGTTTTTGCTATGCTGTTCTTAGCCATCTCCAAGCTTTTCCCATAAACCTTTTTGCTGTTACTGCTGGTTTCTCACCTACACAAAAAGAAGTTGGCAGCCTTTTTCTCTTTTTTTTTTTTTTTTTCCTACCCCACCACCCCTTCCTGCCTATTTTTTTCTCCCACTCTTTCCAGGAGAGCTCTGTATTCAGCATAAATTTACAGCTCTGGTGTCATGCTTTGGTTTCGCTACTGCTTGCTCATGAATGAGCTGTGTGATGAGTAATTCATCTTTGCAGGTCCCCCATCACCCAGCGGGAAAAAGGCTAGGTGTGAGGACTGGCACAGCCATCAAGGCAGCCTTTCAGGCACCTGAGCTGAACTCCGATTTATTTGCTGCAGTCAGCTTGTGCTATTGGATACAACTGTATTTTTGGAGGGTTACAGGTGTAGCACTAATAATTGATTCCTATCTCAGTTTTTCTCTTTTCAAAGTGCCTCCTATAATAGCAGAATTCTGTCTGTCTAAACACTGTGCTAGTTAGCAGCACTGGGAAGATTGTATCCTGCAGTTTAAATAAGAATGATGTTTGATATCAAGTAAGAAAGGGTTTCTTCAACTCCCCGAGTCCTACTCAAACATGTTGCTCTGATTGCATGGCCTGAGACAAAAGTGGTGCAATTTATCTGGCTGCCTTTCTTCAGCCTGCATAATACATCTGCCTTTCTGTAGCCAGACTGGTGTATTTCTTACTCACCAGTATCCCAACTGCATGGAGATGATCACATTTTTCTGTCTGAAAGCTGAAAAGTAAACTGAAAATACTGAGAGGAGAACCTGCAGTATAGAGTGGCTGTACTGCTAAGTCTGGCTTCTTTCCTTATCATTCCTGCTGATCGTGTGTGCTCAGTAAGTCTGTCTTGTTCTCTACTTGTTTTTTCTTGCTGTTGTCCTACTGTTTCACCTCTGGCATAGACAGTTCATCCTGGTGCAACAGGTTAACTTGAGCAAAGCAAGAAAAATGTAGGTGAGGCAAGTTCCTGAGGGCATAACCTGGTATATCCTGCTGTGTTCGGAGATAATGTTGGCCACTCACAGGTGTGGTGGTTAAATGCAAACCTCCAATAGCTGCTCCAACAGCTCCAAGGGCAGGGATGGGTCTTCAGACTTCAGTCTCAGTGCTTGTCCATGTGTGCCTTCCTGCTTTGTTTACTGGAGCAGAACTGGAGTTCTCCAGGAGCCTTAAATGATCTAGAGAAGATGGATGGTCATCAAGATCCTCTTAGGCATTTTCTGCAAGGTGGTCTGACCTTCTCGTGTCTGGTGCTAGGAGCCATCCACCATCCTGCTTCCTGTAGTACCTACCTGCTTACACACCAATATTTTTTTAATAAGAAATGTTGTTCCTGTCCCTGCTGTTCTTGATGAGTTAGCACTACTACTGTCTTTTGTTCAGTTTATTGTTGGGATCTGTCTATGAGCTGTAACTGCCCTTTCCCATTATAGGTACCACTTTCCAACACCCCCTTTCTGGTACTTTAGCACCTGCCCTTACTTCATGTCTTTTCCCTTGTTCACATAGGAGAATGTGCAGATTCTTGATTACTTGGATTACTTGATTATTTCAAACAGCAAAAAAAACTCCCCCTACAAAACTGCCAAACTCTGCATACAGCAGAGTGTAGGCTGTGTATCCTAGAGCTGTATTTCTGGTTGTCTTGGCCCTTATGTACCAGATCAGATTCTGTAGGAGTGGTGCTAACTCTCCATCGGGGCTATAAGTCACCATTTGCTGTGGAAATAACAATAAATCATCAGATTATCTCTCACAAAACTAATGGTCCATCATGAGGTCATGCAGATTATAGTTTTCATCAGTTTTGAGTTTTTGCTGTGCTAGGTATCGTTTGCTAATGGTCCATCCTGTCCGTGGGCTCATCAACATCTAGTAGATGCTGTTTTTAATTGTGGACTTGTAATTTATTGGCACTGAAGTTGTGAGGAAAACTTAGTGATTTTTAAAATGGATTAACATTCCCTGATTCTTTACTGTACCTCTTCCTCAAAAAAGGCCTATGTCATACAGATGTGAAAACAACAGCTTTCTCAGGTGGTTTGCGTTTTTGCTTTCCAAAGAAGGATAGGCAGATTTGTCCTCAGCAGTGCTCTCCTGCTGTATACTGAATAGCAGACTGAAATAGGCTTAATATAATTTACTTAGCGTTGTGGGAGGTTACTTTACCAAATAGTGGAAACTGGCTTGTGGCAGCTTAAAAGGTCATTGCTCTGTGTAAGAGTGCCCCTTCATGCATTATCTGTAAGCATGGCTTCTGATTTAGTGTAATTGATTTTAAAGCCTGATAGTTTGCCAGATTGATTTGTAACATGAATCACTGCAGGGGCTGAGATTTTTGAGTCAAATGCCAGTGGCAAAATTTTGTCAATCCAGTGTTTGCATCCTCTGCCTTACTTACTGTTGTGGTTAACTGATACTTTCTACAGGAACCAGTGGAAATTCTTCAAGGTAGCTTTGAAACATAAAGGCACAAATGGGCATTTTGCCTAGCACCTTGCTTATAAGAAGAGACAATGCAGATAGAAGCCAATTTAATTAGCAACAACCACGGATCTATTTCTGATCTCATCCAGGCAGATCTTTTGTGTGACTTTATTGATTCACCAGATTTATTCCTGGATTGCATCCTTTTCACTGTGGTCAAAATTATATCAGATGTCCTTGTGATACAGGAGAATATTCTGACAAGGAAAGTGCCTAAAAGCAAACAGTGATTTGAAAAAAAAAAAAAAAAGAAAAAAGAAAAAAGAAAAATCTAACATGAATTTAGAGATTAGAATAGAAGGAAATCGTAGAAGTGCTGTCTGTGTAATAGGGTAATAATAATCAACTCTAGGACAATGCCCATGATTGGCTTGATGCTTTCAGAAGTTATCTGATTTATCAAAATCAAGTAAAGCTGGAAATAGGTCTTTAACACTAGAGAAAATAATTTCATTTCTACACAGACCAACAAATATGAAAAGGGGAAATTGTATCTTATCTGCATTCTAATACACTGTGACGTGTAGAATACAGGCCCCAAAATAATTTATCTGTGGTGAAACATGGGTTTTTTTGTGTATTTGTCTCTGGGTAGTCAGGCTGCTGGCCAGCAGAACTAAGAGCATACTTTATGTTTCTGCACCTGAATTTTCTCCTCAGAAAGAGTTGTTTATTTAATTCCAAAAAGCATTAAGCAGGATGAATCTTTGAGAACCATAATGAAACAATATAAATGAGCAAAATCTTGAGTCTGTTTACCTTAGTCATCTTGTATTAGTGTCCTTATTAATGGTGAAAGCTTCATGAATCTTTTATGTTTGAAACCTAAAAGGTGACAATTTGGGGTCACTTGATTATGTGAAGGACTGGATGACCAGAAACAGAATTATCTTTGAAGTATTGTCATTAGCACTGAAAATTTATCCAGCAATGATCTGTTGTCTGCTGTAATTGCTAGGCTTAAATTATCATTGGTGTTTTGTGAAAATGATGATAAAAGAAGTTCTGATTCCTTAGTGTCATAAGCGTACCCTTTGTTTTATCTCACGTCTCAGTAACAGTGAGGGAAACCTGTGGTTGCAGACATACCATCACTTGCATCCAAAGTCTACCAAAGATTTTTATGGAGGCAGCATCAGGTTATTGAAAGACTTCTATAGCGTGGATAATGAAATGGGAAGAAAACAAACATTTTATAGGAAATATTCTCAGAGTTTGTGCCTAACTTGATTCCTATAAATCAGGATTTGCATTTTGATGCTCCATCTAACCACACATCATTTGTTGTAAGAAACTTTTGTGATGTTCCAAGTATCCAGGCCCATTTATTCTCTTGCAGTTAGCCCAAGATTCTGGGGTTTAAGCACTGATTTAGTGATGTCATTTGTATTAAAAACTGCCATATAACTCTCAAACTACCAAACTACTATCTTCCAGGAAAAATAACGCATACCACATGAAGCCAGGTGATGCACCTCCAGCCAAAAAGACAAGACAGCATAGTCGTGTCATTTGAGAATGTAAGGGAAGCTACTGATGCAGTTTGAAGACTTATGCTAGAATTTGCCCTCTGAAAACAACTGAATGTCAGTTCTGTTGCAACAGAAAGATTATATATTTGCTTCCCAGTCTGTTACAGCAGCAGAAGCACTTAAAGATGAAGTGTGCTGATGTTAATTTTGGCTCTGTCAGAAGACCTTGAGAGTAAGATTAGAGGCCTGTAATAAGTGTGCCCATGTGGCTTCTGCTGCTCTGCCTTTGAGACCATTTATAGTTTACGTAATTAGATCTGTACCACCAGTGCACATTCTTGCAAGCTGTTATCTGGCCATAAAATAAGCTGCCTTCTTTTGTTGAGCAGAAGAAGACATGAAATTATTTTTTCACATGTATGGCATGGTCTTTCTGACACTGAGTAAGATTAATTGGAAGATCATCTCTATTTTTGTTTCCTACAAAAAACTTCAGAAATTCATTGCTATTTCAACTTAATCTCCCAAACCTGTCCTACTCTATTACTTGTCTTCCTATTCTCCACTGAGCCTGCCCTGCCCAGTTCTGCATATCTAAGAAGCATCTCCAAACTGAGCACCACATGGAACTGCTTTTAGAAATGAACAAGATTCCTGTTCATCAAGGGGGTTCACCTTACCACGGAGCCATAGGAAAGCCACCAACTGGGGCTCGGCCCCAGATAATTTTAACACAAAGCACTGCATCATAACTGTCAGCTATGAATGGCTCAGCAATTTCACCATTCACTGGAGCTGTAGTGAACAATACTCACCTTTTCTAAAATATTATTTAACTAAGAGAACTTATTCTGTCACATTGCCAGTGCTGTGAAGGATATGGTCACAGGGGAATCTTATACCAGTTTCCTCTATTTTTATCAAGCTTCCTTATCTGTTCTTCTTTAGCAAGTGTAACCCCTTCTGCCATTAAGAGGTGCTCTGTAGTTCAGATCACAGAATCATAGAATGGCCTGGTATGAAATGGACCTCAAAGGTCATCTAGTTTCAGCCCCCCTGCTGGGGTCGTGAACCACTAGACCAGGCCACATCCAGGCTTCCCTTGAATGCCTCCAGGGATGGGAGCATCCACAACCTCTCTGGGCAACCTGTTCCAGTGCATCACCACCAACTTCCTCCTAAAATCTAACCTGAATCTCCCCTGTCTTAGTTTAAAACCATTCTCCCTTGTCCTATCACTATCAACCTGTGTAAACAGACACGGGTTACATTTTTTAGTTTAATGTTATATTCCCTGCAGGAAAAATGACCATAAAACAGTGATTTTCAATCGTATTTATGTGCTTTCAACTGTTACTTGAAAGGCAATCAATGTTAATGAAAAATGGAGTTTAGGTTTGGTCCAAAAAGGTGACAGCAAGAAATATACTTTAAGCATTGTTCCACAAACTTAACAAAATAAGATCAATACCCTGGCTGAGGCTAGTCAGCATTTCCATATAGGTCCAAATGCAATATAACTTCCATCATAATTGTCATTTTTCAGTTTTGTCCCACTGTCCCACAGCTGTGTCCTTGCAGATCAGGAACAGCTCTGCTCTTGATACATGGAATCACAGAATCACGAAGGTTGAAAAGACCATGGAAGTCATCTAGTACAACCATTAGCTGATGTCTGTGACTGCTCTAGACCACGTTCCTTAGTGTCATCTCTGCACATTTCTTGACCACTTCCCTGGGAAGCNTTGACAGCTCCTAATGTGTGTGTTTTACTTTTACAAATGTACTGGTTTCAACCTGCCTATTTCTATCTTCTCACCTAATTACAAGAATAAAATCTCCCTAATGCTTCAGAAAGAATAGCAACTTCTTCCAGCAGGAAAGGGCAAAAATACTTGGTCTCTGTTTTTGAAGTGCAAGAGTTGACTAAAACTGAGAAATAATAAGGTCCACATAGATCTTGCATCTGCATTCTGAATCAGAGACGTTTTTGCTGAAGCCAGGCATTGTCTTACATAGTTAGGAATAATAGGCATTTATAAGCCTGTCACAGGGCACATAAATGTGCCAAAAGAACTCAAAGCTGGCTTGAGATGAAGAAATATTAAGCAAACAAAAATTGTGCAGGCTTGTGGATGTTTTTTTTCTTTTTCTGTTTCTTCTTGGTGGTTTGGTTTATTTTCTTTCGTTGGTAATTTTGGGAGGGAAGGACCTCCTTTCAGAGAACGGTCACCAAGACCATGAGAACAGCTGGGAGCACAGGCTGCAGGGCAGTGTAGGCAAGACAGTGATGGGTGATGGATGTGACCAGCCACCATGTAGGGAGCTACAGTGAGCCTCAGCCATGAGAAAGCAACTGGAGCACTTTGGACAATAGGTGCTGAGCTCTTCTGAGCCTGCTAGACTTACTGTGCTTGAGGAAAGCAGTGCAGACACTCATGGTCTTAAGAGGAGGGAGGTTGATAGCTTGCATGCTTTGCAAGGCATCAGCTCTGGTCCTGGAGATCATACGAGTTTTTCAGGCAAGAATAATCTTTATATTATTTCCCTTCTTGTGCCCCTCCAGCAAGGATTTTTTTGCTTCGGTCTGTTTGCCTAAAGAACTGCTTGTGGGGGAAGGAATATTGTTAGTTTTGTGAGCAGACATTTTTTTTTTACTAGAGTTGAATCTGATTTTGATGATGTTTGTGCTTTTAATGAAGCCTGTAAGAAATCGCATGTGGTAGTTTTTTTTTTCCCCTCCTTGGTTGGTGTTTGGCAGAAGTATTACACTTGTGAAATCCATGATCCCAGCATAACACAAAGGAACCGTACACCAGCTTGGCCGTATTTCCAGCCTAGCAGGCAATAACAATACATTTGTTGCGCTTCATCTATCCTTTGAATTTAAAATGATTGACAGCTTGTAGCTGCCATCTGTCAGTGGAAAATCCAGTTATTACAAGAAAGCAATTTACTCACAAAATTTGAAAGGAGATTCTACCCTACTGCCTTCATTGTTAAGATGCAAAGCACTGACATGACCAAAAAAAATTAAAAAAAAAACACTTCAGGATTTTCTTTTGTATTCCTTGATGGGATCACACATCTGCCCCAGGTGCTTGTGGATAATAGCTGTAAAACCACTGCTGCAGAGTCTTAGTAGATGGGGATTCAACCAACTGCTGAGGAATAGCATGAACTGAATTTCCTTTTAAAAGTAAGAATGAAAGTGACTATAACAATAAGTGGTATAACAAATTTTCTCCCCATCTACTTCTAATCAAAATGAAGGCAGATTTTTAACACCTGCAAAATATACTTCTGTAAATGGTCTTTGTGATGTGGTCACCTAGACTGGGCGCCTCTGGATGGTTACAGTGCTCTACCTAGTTGCAATGATGTCCTCTTCAGAGTGCAGAGATGGTCAGCAGCTTTAGGAATACTTGTTGAAGTGCTGGTGTTATATCAAATGTGGTATTTGAGAAATCTCTGAAATATCTCTGGGAGAGGTTGAGAGGTCAGGAAATAAGCTCTGAAGCTGGGTGACCTGTGTTTTTGTGTGCACCAACTATGAGCTAAAGAGAAGGAAAGCAGGAGCTCTGTGATGAATGCATGCACCAGCTGCAACCCATGTTCTATTGCCCAGTGATTGTGGGAGGGGTGATAAGAGGTATCCTGGTTTGGAAAAAAAAATCAGATAAAAATAAGCATGGTTGATTACAGTCACCTACCAAGTGTGCGCTGCAGCCCTGCACTGTAAGGGCATGGAAAGTTTGGTTACCCACCATCTGAAAGTCCACCTGCTGATGATCTATTGCTGCCTATGCTTGTATTTGCTTGTCTTATCAGAAGCTGCCTTTCGGAGCAAGATTAGACACAGGACTCCAAGTGCCTTGACTGAATGGTTCTGACTGAACTGGCCATTTTATCAAAACTTAATGTGTTGCATGAAGATTTGTCAATTCAGAGAAATTTGTTTTGAAAAGGATGAGAGAAGATTTTGACAAGATGAGGCAATTCCAGTCAACCTTTTCCATATGAAATAATTGATATTTTCTATTTCATTATTGTTTTCTACAGTCAGTAGAATATGTCCTTATTGGACTGAAAATTTTTCAGGTTACAATATCTCTGAATGGTACATCCAAGATTTCTGTTGAGTGGTTATCTTTTTTTCTCTTCTTCTGTATGTCTTTTTAGTCCAGAGTGAAGGCAATTTCAAAATTCCCTGGGAATAAAGAACAACAACAAAAATCAAAGCCCTCAGATTTCCTCTGTCCTTTTGCTCCATATTGCATGCTTGTCACAGACTGGGCAGATGTCTCTTTCACCTACACTGATTTCCACCACTTGGCAGCTCAGACTCTGGAGAAATGTGGGTAAGAAGACTGGTAATATTCTGGGCTCTTTTTTCTGGTAGTAAATGTTCCAGTCTGAAAGAGAAACAGTTTGGTGTATAAACACTTCTCTGTTACCATGATACTTACATGCAGAATAAATGAATGTGCATCCAGGTAACCCGTTGTTAACACAGACACAGCTAAAATGTCCTGCTAGTTCCATAATCTTTAATTCTAGAAAGAAAATATTACTAACAGTAATGAAAATGAAACCAATGTGGAGAAAGAACTGTTAGATCACCAAAGCTGCTCATTGCTTTGCAGAAACAGGTCAAGCAGAGGGAACTCCTCCTGACCAGGAGCAGAAACAGTCACACGAGCCTGTAATGATGTCCTCACTGGATGCAAATCTCTTTGGTGTCTTTTGTGCATTTTAGAAGCAGGAAAATGACTCAAAGAATATACTGACTAGCTTGATTTGAGAGTATTAAGATTCAATCCAATTTCAGGGCTGTGCATTCTCAGAGGGTGGAAGAAATTGTATCAGCTTTCCACAAAAGTTGTCTCAGGAGCTCCTAGTAATAGCCAAAACCTTTTACTTGGCATGGTGCCACCCTAATTAACAGAAAGAGGCACTGGGAAGAAGCCCTGCAGAAAAAAAAATCTGAGGCTGAAAACTGGCAGCATGGCAAGGGGGAGACATGGAACTACATCCGAATACCTTAGAATTCCCTCTTCTCCCAAAAAACATATGTGCCTGAACTTGGCATGGTGCAGGAGCGGATTCTCACAAGTGCTGGTCCATTAGTAAATACTGGCAGGTGGTAGTGAGTGCAAGCATCTAGAAAAATGTTTGCTCTGTACTGCTGTAGGCTTGTCCCTGTGTTAGCAGGCAGGCAGATGTAGGCATTTTATCTGCTTGCTTCCCTCTGCAGAGGGAATCAAACCCCATTAGTTTCCTAAGCAATCTAGCAGCATGTCACAGTTGGAGTTACCATGCAACTGCGACCTATTACCAAACTACAAAACATGCAGCAGTGATAGCTCTGGGCTATAAGGGCATACCATTGCACCCTTACCTTGTTTCTATAGCTTGCAGCACTTATGATAGCCACAGTAATGTCAGAGGTGTCTCACCTCCCAGGAAGCAAGCTATCGTAGTGAATGTTTCACAGTGGGACTGGTTCCCTGCAAGAAAATATACTTCAGTGAGGCTATGAAATGGGATGCTTTGTAGGTTAAAACAGCTGAACATCTAGACTGAACAGTCTTTTAATTTAAAATTGAACTGCTTTGGTTCTATTTTTTTTTAAGTGGAAAATATTGTAAGCAATTTTTGCAAGAACTGTTTTTCTTGCACTATAAAATATTAGATTATGACATTATTGATATTTGTGTTTTCAAGGGGAAAAGCAAGTTTTCTTTCTAAACTGCTGGATGTTGTCAAGTTCTGTTTGTTAGGTTTTTAATTTTGAGTAGATGTGTTCCTTCTTGGGGGGAAAATAATTTGAAAGGAAGAACACTGATCCTTTCCATTCTCACATCCTACGCTCTGTCTTCTGTTATTTATGTAGAAGTTTTTACCATCCTACTAGACAGGAACAATAAGACAGATGCTTAACAAATGATCTCAGTATTTTTGTAGACCCATATTTTAATTCTTGCGTTCATTTTTGTGAACTTTCCCCCAACTCGGAGTATCATTTTCATGTGATTGGTGTTGTTCAGGCACTGTTGCACAGTTCCCCTCATGCTGCACTGTCAGAGAAGGGTCAGAACATTTGGTTATTACTGTGCCTAAAGTTTCTTCTCCAGGCATTTTGGAAAACTTGCATAAATTTACCAACATAACTAAGCTAAAATGTAGGGAAAGGCAGCAAAAGTTGGACTGTCCAGTGGAGAAATTGGGACCTTTTGTGTGACCCAAGAAAGTATGTTTTGTGTTTTCAGAAACTTTTTAGTGGGATAAGTGAATCATGAAATGGAGATGCTAAGGACAAGGAATTAAACTTGGTGTGAAAACAGAACAAAGGAGCAAGTACACAGTGAGTGTGACGGTTGCAAAAGAGAGAAACAGTGCTTACCATATTCTAAGTAAGATATCACTACTAAAATATAACTGATAGCTTTAGTCACCAGCATAATAAAAATAAAGGCTTTAAAGCAAATGTAATAAGCAAGCTGAACCAGCTGGGCATCTAACCCTGAGCATCAAGCAAACAGATTGCTGTCGGACTGGGAAGTGAATTGGCTTTGGGGTAAAGCAGGAGCAGAGCTATGAGATCAAAAATCTCATACACATGTATGATCTAAAATTGAAAAAAAAAAAAACAAAAAAGAACAAAACCCAGCAACCTGAATTCCCATCCACCAACAGTTCTTGGGCAGCTGGGCTGTGTTCAGAAGTAGGGATACCGCTGGAGTAATAAAATGCTCCAGGTGGTAGCAGCTGTGCATACTGCAGTCCTACTCTACTGGGTGTTGCATGCCATAATTTGTTTTCATTTCTGCTAATGAAAATAAATAGAAATGAGAAAACTCCAGGGAGCAAAGAAAGAAATGGCATTTATGGTTCAAAGCTCTGTGGCCTGCTCTCCAGTGTGCTGTTGCAATACGAGGCAGTGTTCATGCCTTGTTAAATAAAAAACAAAGAGCAAATGAAAAAAATAGATGTTTTACCATCAATCACAGATTCCATCTACTATTCACCGCTTTGCAGATTCCTTGCAGTCTGTGGCCTGAGGCTGCATGAACATGCATATCTGAATTTGAAATGCAATAGCTGAAACCTTTCTTTCTACCTTGAATACACTGACAAAAGCATCACAAAATTCAGATTTGAGTTGAAAGGTATGGAAAGTTCTCTAAGAGTTACAGCCTGCTATCTTTAACACAAAGAGATTGGCTATCAGGCCTGTTTTTCAGTTCCTATATCCCAAGCAGAGAATAAGAGCCAGTGCTTTATTATGGAGCTCCTCGAATAATTGAATAGGAGCAATCCAAAGCGTTCATCCAGCTTCACTCCTTCAACTCTTCCAATTAAGCCTGAAAAGGGGTCACTGTAAGACCTCCATCTCTGTTCTTGCTGCTAAAATCTTCAAGAGAAGTGGTAATTAAAAGACTTTTGGTTAATCAGTAGACGCCTGCTGCGTAGTTTGCAGACAATAGTCAATCAGCAAGACTTGAAGGAGGCTGGCAAGCATGCATGTAGCACTGCCCCCGTGCAGCAGCTTGGATAAAATGGTGAGCGCATTACCCTGATGGATGTATCACCAAAGCAGATGCTTACTAATTCAGCCTCGAGCCCAGCACGTGCTGCTTAACAGTGGAGCCAGCTGTCATGCTTTCTCGAGATGTGACCTCATTGGATTTTTGAAAGTACTCTGAAATGAGTCGCATTTATATTTGGCTCAGAAACCTCTTTTGAAAATCCAGAATATTGCAGGAAGTAGTGATGTGGATTCAACAACAAGCATGTTTCTCCTCCGGTTTCAGACTGATAGGATGTTGCAGCATGGAGCAAGGAGCAAGGAATCACTGTGGGTGTTGGCTTTCAGAGGTTATTAGCTCTTTTTTGAGAAAATCCACACAAATCTTGCTCAAGAGAGAGGTACACTGCAGTACTTTTTATATATAGTTGTCACTGATAGAGTTCTAAACAGAAAGAAAAGGAGAAATTGAATATATTCTGTAGGACTTGCCTGCTCCACTTCCTTACCTCTTTGTGAATTTCAACATAATTCATACAGCTAGTGCTCTCCACCTTTGCTCTGTATTCAACCTGTGAAACAAGTTATCTGCCTCAGTGAACTCCCCTGGGTTTTCCCTGCCCGCATCAGTCTGCATAGTCATTCTTTTAACACTATATACTTTGATGTGGGTAAGAAGGTAAAGGTAAAGGGAACTGGCCTCTGTTACTCCTTAATCTACTTGCATTCCTTCCACGTTTGCTTTTTCATGCTCTTCCATCTCCTCCCTCCCTGTTTGCTTTCTTTCTCCCAGCAGTGCTGACATTAGAGGTAAGGTAACTTCAGCTCAGGACCAAGGTCAATTCTTAAAAAGCTTTAAGACTTACCTTCTGCTTCCAGTTTTACCATGGCTTTTGCAGTGACATAAGTAAGGTTGCACTGGTGCATCTCAGATCACCAGCAGCAACATGTCCCTTTTCAGTTGCTCAGCTTCCAAGGTTGCAAGTGACTTATATTTCTGGATAAACAGTTGTTCTTCATGATTGCCTTTAAATCTGTTCAACATAAAGTAAATAGCTGCTTCTCATATTGAGGTGCCTACTAACCCATCAAAATCATGGGATTTCACCCAGTAGTCTCCCCTGGCTTAGATACTTGCTTGGTGGCAACTGAGTGAAGCCCCCCACCTGTGGAGCCTCTGAGATGGTTTTCCTGTGACTGGTTGCCACAAGGGATGGACTGGATGGATGAGTCCATCAACGTGGACACCTCACGATGCTCACTAGAAGATTTGTAAAGAAACAAAAGAATTTTTTATTAAGAACTGGGAGCTGCTAGGGCATCCTGGGTCATGGTGACAAACTGTGGAAGTCAGAAAAACTTTAAACACAAAGTTCTAGTGGGCATGCACAGCTTCCTCTCTCCCTCATACAACACGGAACAGAAGCAGAACATTCTTTCACTCCTTGTGTCAAAAACCCTATATTCCTTTATTTGGGTCAGATACATACTTTCCTTGTTTTCATAATGTGCTGCATCATACAGCAAATGAAGGCTATGTTCTATAAGGGACAATGAGAACCGGAGAAGTTGAATTCTTCCAGCTGTATCACGTAACTATTTTCTGTGCACATTCAGAAATCCCGATGTGAACTGCAGCCAACTTACAGAAGAAACCACTGTCTTGCTTCTAACACCCGGTGGTAGTTGTGAGCAGGAAAGATGCATAAAAGGAGCTTTAACTGACATAAACCGAGTTGCTGTCAGGCACTGACGGCTGTGTTTTGGGAACTTCTCTCACCCTATGTCTCTGGTACTCTGAGGTTGGTTTCCTGCAGAGCAGGCTCCGAGGTGCTGATTTTCTTGCAGGATGGGTTTATCATGTACCTCAGATATGCCAGTTGTGTGTTCAGAGTGTAAGCTGTTAACGTGCACTGTGAATTGCTTTTATAATAATTTGTAACATGTGTCTGGCTGAGGTACAATCTCAGACTCCTTTGACATTAGTGGGGAAAAAAAGGCACTCAGCACTCCTTTGGGTGGTTTTCTGTATCCTAGAAGGGGGCAGGAAGTGCTGCAGAACACAGCAGCAGCTCCTATCAGGAGAGGCCCATAGAGGAGCAGGCCATCCCCCTGCAGCCCATGGGCACAACACAGAGTAGATCTCCATGTGCAGCCATGAAGGAGACCACGGAGCAGCAGTGGATGAGGCACGAAGGAGGAACAGCCCATGGAGATCCCCCAAAGGAGCAGGCCAGGCCAGAGCTGCTGCCCATGGAGAGCAGTCTGCAGTGGGGCAGGAGGGCTGGTGGAGCTTTAAACTAGAATGATTATTCTCACCTGGAACTAATGCAAATCTCCTTAAATATGCAAACAGAGCAGGAGAAAGAGGGGTTCTTTTAGGACATCTGGCATCTATCAGCCTACTTTCTTGTTCTGTGGAGCTTTTTCTTTGGAGCTTAAGATTAGCATTCAGTTTGATGAATACAGAGAAACAATAAGAGACTTTCATGTTTATTGTTCACCATCAGAGAAAGACTGGCCTGTTTGGGAAGCTAAAACCATATTTTTAGTAGAAGAAAACAGGTACAGAAAGAGCAGCTAGGCACAAACTTCACAGCAGCGAAATATTTTACTCCAGTCTGGTGATCCATAGAAAGAGTTGCTGCAAGAAGGGGTTCTCTCAACACTTGCAAGGTTGAAATGGTTGATGTGCTGAATACCCAAAATTTACTTGTAATGATACCCAGAAACTCTGTAACAACTTCCTTATACTTCAGAATCTCTTTGAAAGACCAGGTTTAATGCAACCTATGTAATTGAGGTACAAGGTTTGGCATGACTTTTTGAGAAATTATTCCTTATCAGATTTTAAAACATTTTTAATTTTACATTCCCAGTGAATTATAAAAATTACATATATACTCACATTTACATCCATATAAATGACTATACTGCAAAGCTCCTGGAAAAAAACAATATATTCATGGGTGTAATTTTGTTCTGCATCCTGAAATTAAAATTTCAGTAGATGAAACGTTTGTTATTCAGAAAATTATGAAACCATTAGTTCAAATTTAAGATTTGAGTCACATTAATTGAAGATAGTCTCAAAGTAGCTGGAGAAAAAATATGCATCAGAGTGGTGCTCCATCATTTCTTGCTGAGCCAGACTGCCTTTGATGGGCTGATGGGCTGCCATCTTTCAGATGGGGAGCAATTAATTACAGGCTGGCCAAGCTCCCATAGAGAGCATTGGTAGTCTTCTTGCTAATTTATGTGGAGAATCAGAAACTCTGAGTGTTAAATACTTAGCTAAATATTAAAATGCATTTGAAATGATAATTCTGCTATCTAGTATTCTGTTGATAGTCTGCATATGTTTTGTATCCTTTTGATTTTTTTGTCATGTCTTTGATTACTTATCATGATGCAGATAAGTTTAGGCCTTTGCAGTGTAGGTTGTTGTGTTGAAGGCAGGCACCCTGAACTGGTTTAGTAAGCCAAGAAGAGAAAAAGGAATTTTTATGGAACAATTCCTCTGACCACTTTTAGACATCTGCATTATGATGAGATGATTTTCATGTAGACAGCTGTCATTTCTCTCTGCTAAAGCCACTGCAAAAGACTAGAAAGAGTAGTTCCGATGACAGCATGCACATTAGTGATGCACTCCCACAGTGCCAGATGAATCCTGATGTGTTAAAAAACAAACAATATGTACCAGGCTCTTTACTGTAGCATGTGTGTACCCTAGGACAAAAGATTGCTAGGGTCTACAAACAATCCCAAGTAAGGCCAGCTGCTACCTTCTTGCTTTGCATTCCTTCTTTGTTCAGACAATAGAAAGAGACAAGCACAGAGGGCAAGATATGCCTATAATGACATCCCAGCATCAACGCTCATGGGGCTGGTGCACCAGTCCTTATGTACTCAGTACAAACTCTACTGTCATGTGTTCCATCCTGCACTTCTCTTACATAATCTTCTCTGATGGCTGCTGCAGACTATGGAAAAAAGGGGTTTTCTTGAGAGTGTCAAAAGAAGGCATCCATTTTCATACTGGCAAAGAATTCATATAATCATTAAACTTATTTCAAGTGTGTTTCATTAAAAAATTGGTATTTCTCTTAAGAGCTGAGTACTAAAGTAAATCCATGTGGCTGCAGTCTATTTCTCCCTCAGCTGATACTCCTTCTTTCCTCTTTTCTTTCTGCTTTGACTGGCTGTGTATCTTCTTCCTTTAATATTTTAGCCTCATGGGACTTCCAAATGCAAATACTTTCTTCTTCCAGTCAACTGTTGCTGCCACACCAGACCTCTTAGCTTCACAGAAGATACAGGAAGCTACTGACACACAATGTTTCAGTGGCATCCAATTTTATGTGACTTAAGGAGAGGATGGTATCTTTATGTAGAAGGACACTTGTCTCTCAAGAGTTTCAGACTGTTTGGAAAGCTAACATACCCTGTTCAAATACTTACTATTTCTACCTCCTTGGAAATATATTATCTCCACTAGATGGAAGGAAAACACCATCACCATGTATTTTGTCAGCTTCTGAGTACAAAGGTTGTTAATAACTATGGAATTTTTCTACATAGTTCAAATGAAGTTTGGGTTAAGCTTGGGTTTCTTTTGATAGATCACAGTCTAGAGTATTTAAATTTGCTTTACTTTTTTATAACTAAGGTCATAAGTACTTATTTAGAACATGTCAATAAAATCCTGCCCTAACAGAACACCCACATGCCCTCCTTGGGACAAGACAGAGGACGAGGTCTGCAGATGTTAGATGCATCAGTTAATGAGGTACTGGAGAGCACTCAGATGTAAAGGAAGAACCTGGTCAGAACAGAAGAGAACTTAATCTGTGGTCAAGGGAGGAATCATGATGCAGATGCACTCATGCAGTGAGCTATAGTAAGGCTATAATATCAATAATCTGCATGTTAATGAATCAGAAGTCTTCAGATTAAAGCTTTCCCAAGTGAGCTGTGAGACAGCAGACCTTGACAGCTTTATTACTGTTGAATAGAGCCACTTTCTTAATACTCATTGATAGCATTTTTTTCTGTCACTTTAGTGGGGAGTATAAGTCCGCCAAATATATGCTTCTATTACAGAAATAGAAAAATCATACCTTTTATACATTTCTATTATGAGATTTTTTTTTTTATTCGCAGGAATGCAGAAGGGGTATGTAAAAAAACCTAAATCTTAACGATAAATACTAAATTCTGCTGTTACTTCTAAATTTCTGTTTTTATTTCTTGCTGAGGTGACTTCTGGATGTTTTGGAAAACAAAACTGTGTCAAAATATGTGTTTTCTGTTTGAAAAGTTTACATTTTCCATTCTAGTCTCTCTCTGTTTAGAAGTGACTGGAGATTCCTTAGGTTCACAATTTAACTTTCCTGGTTGAGAAAGGATCTATTTATTCCTTACTGTAAATTGCTACTAATCATATATAACATATATAAATTGCTTAATGGGCAGGTAGATACCTGCCTCATTTATGACACCTGAATCATAGGGAACAGCATCCGGACTTGCCGTTGATATTAAGCACTGTGGTCATCCCTCAGCTAAAGAGCTGCCCAGAGACCTTATATACTCCATCCCTGGAGTTGTTTGAGGTCAGGGTGAATGGGACCCTGAGCAGTCTGATCTAGTGGGTGGCTCATGGCACAGGTTTGCATCTGGGTGAGTTTTAAGGTCCCTTCCAATCTAAGCCATTCTATGATTTGAGCTGTCTGAAACCCTAAAGCCAGAAGTGGTGGATACTGTCCTTTTGACCACTGTCTCAGTTTCAGCTAGGATGGATTTTTTCTTCAGAGTGTCTGGTATGATGCTATGTTTTGGTTCTAGGAGAAAAACAATGTTGATAACACTTCATTGTTTATAGTTGCTGCTAAGCAGCGCTTTACAGAGCCAAGGCCATTTGCAGTAAAAGGTCCAAGGAGCTGGAAGGGAACAGGATCAGGACAGCTGACTTTAGTTGGCCAAACCACAGGACATACTGGGGATGGAGTTTTGAAAGGGGTGGCAGTTCATCTCTCTCCCTCCCTCTCTCTCTCTCTCTCTCTCTCTCCCCCTCTCCCTCTCTCTCTCTCTCTCTCTCTCTCTCTGCTCACAGAGGTTAGCTGGGCATCAGGCAGGGGTAGTGAGCAATTGTTTGTACATCACTTGTTATATACTTTCACATATACATATGAATTGTCATAACTATAACCCTTTTCCTTTTCTCTATCTTAGTGAGTAGTTTTACCTCAACCTGTGAGTTCTACTTCTTTTTCCCTCAGTTCTCTCCCCTATCCTACTAGGAAGGGAAGAGTGAGCAAATGACTCTGTGGTGCTGAGCTACCCACTGGGTTAAGCCATAACAACCAGCTGAGCTCATCCATATGGATGAGTCCTGTGTAGTACCATGGGGTACTCATCAGACTCCTTCATGAGACAGAGGTGCTGAGGGAAGGAGAAAGACAGTGCCTGCTCAGGACAACTGGGAGATCCCCAAGAAATGACAGCCAAGTAAGCAGGAAGACACAGGGATTATTTCCACTGGTAGGCCATGTAATGTTTCTGCATTAGGGACAGCCTGGACTGAATTATATATACGAACAAGAGGAATAAATTCTTTACTTTAAGAGTTACAAAATACTGAAACATATATACCACCCATAGAGGTAGTAGAGTCTCCTTCTCTGGACACATTCAAAACCCACCTGGACAATTTCCTGTGCAACCTACAGTAGAGAAACTACTTTAGCCAGTGTTTGGACTAAGTGATCTCCAGAGGTCTTTCCAATCCTAAAAATTTCATGATTCCATGATACCATGAAGTTTCTGATACCTGATTATTTTAGTCCAGCTTTTGGATACTGTGGTGTTGACACTCTCCCTGAATGAACTGATTTGGGCACTCAACTCCAAGGCAGGATTCTCCATACTGAAGCATGCATTTATCTGTCATCTGAGAGCAATCTGCTTGAGACTAACCATTTACATCCTTATGTCCACATTTCCTCAGCTGACAAACTTCCAGAATAGCTTACTGAAATTCTTGACAATCCTCAGGTACTCCATATGGAGCTTTAGCAGCATAAAGCCACCCAGGGTAGGGGAAAAGAATCTGACAGATTACAAACTAACCTCCTTGGGGTCAGATATTATTTTGCTCAGCTATGTAGCTGTGAAAATGTATTACAGATCTAACCTTGACAAGGTTGGCTATGGTCATACATGAAATATATGGCAGTCTTGTTTCTCAAGCACAGAAACAGGATTGGCACATCTTTCTTTTTTTCTTCTCTTTTTTTTTCTTTCTCTCTGTATTCAAGTAATTGAGAAAGAGCACAGTTAATTATTTTTTAAGGCTCATTACAATAGCAATTCAAATTCTTCTCAGACAAGAAAGAAAACTGAAGAATGAAAGCTGAAAATTCTCTTCTTGTCTTACAAAGCTCAAACTCTGCTTCCTGAGCAATCCTCTGTGACCCATGAACTGCAATCTTGGTACAACAATAGAAATTTAGCTCTTTTCTTGTATTGCTACAGAATTTCAAGCCTATATATGGGATTTTAACTGTATAGCCTCTGGTAAAATTGGAGTCATTATCAAATGGATAATTTAGTCATATCTGGATAACAAATACAGCACTGTATCTGCAGTCTTCTACAAACTTTAGCAATCTGCAATGCTTAATGGATTATGTAACAATTTCTATCTTCCCTGCAGAAGTTTATTGAAACTGTAAAAGATCTCCCATATCTAAGCTAGCATTTAAATACACTGAGCCATAATTAAGCAACAAAACCCTGTGCTGTGTGAAACGAGCAAGTTGCAACAGAAAGAGACGAAAACTTCAGCAAGGGCCCAGATTTTCTCATGGAGACAATCTCAGAAATATGAAATATGAGATTAATTCAGATCACATCATTTGTTCTTCTTGTATTAGTCTGCAAGTACATATATAACATAAATTATATCAAAATAAATCAAAACTGACATACTTGTATTTCCTTTATTGGTCTCTCAGAATGACTTGATAAGAGCAAGATATTCAATAAAACATTTATGGTAAAACTTCTGCTTTTATTAGAAAGAACAAGGAACACACTCAACCCATAAAAAATGGATAAAAGTAGACCACAGAAAAATCAGGTGTTCTTTCTAGATCCTATCCAAGGAAGCAGTTGCAGGTTCAGATCTTAAAACAGGATATCTCGGCATATAGATCGAGTTTCAGCTCCACAGTCTTTAACTGCTGCAGATAGAGCAGTGGGAAGATCTGTAAGAGAAAGGTAGTGGCAGCTGTCTGCAGCAGATCTCTCTTCAGAGTTGCCTTGGGCTTCTCCATTGATATCTACTGTCACAAACTGAACAAATCAATGCTTTGCATTGGTTCTGGCTCTACAAAGAAAGAGTGCTGGCAGACTTGTGGATTTCATGCTAGCCACTGGTGCTAGCCATCATAGGCCATGATGCAACTGAAGGTGATTGCTGAGCACCCATCTGGTATCACTGCAAGTTTCATGTCAGCTAAGCCTATGTGAGACAACACTGTCAAGTTTGGAAGCCTATGAGATAGAGCAGCCTGGATATGAGGCAAACTTCCATGGAAGTGCAAACATGGGTACGTCCTGAAGGAACTGTCTGGCAAGTGTAGATGTACCCTATCTTTGCTGGCCTAAGTTTCAGCTGGGATACTCTCACCTCCCACCACTTTTCTTATGGAGGCCAAAGGGTGTAATTTTTGTTCCTTAAATCGCAGAAAGATTTTGTACTTGTCTATCACCACTCTTCATTTCTGACCTGCTACTGCTACATCACCTGCAGAAGCACGCCCCAATGGTTTACTTTTGCATAAAAGTCTCTAAAGGGATGTTGTTGCCTCAGTCCAAAATATTATTAATATCTTGACCTTCTCAGCTCTTCTCTCTCTCCACTTGCTCAGTTTTTTGGGGCAGAAGGACAAGGAAAGGGAGCTGAATGTGACTAACATTGTAGATAAAGCCTTCTGAAAATGTAATTCCTATGGTAGATAGTTCTGTTATTCATGCTTTCTTATAATGTTGTCAAATGCATCTAGCAGCAGGGGTAACTGCCTCCTTGTCGTGTAGGCTGACAAGGACAAAAAGGTGTAAAATAGATTTTTCTTTTTCTTTTATCTGAGAAAGGTAAATTCCCTTTGCTGAGAGCCCCCCTACCTGAACTGTATTGTTCCTAATCTACGATTTCTAACCGAGTAATATGTTGGCTCCATAAGAGATCAATGTTTTGTACACAAAGTGTTCTGTGTAAATATAACAACAAAGAGACATTCTGTGAGCACTTAAATATAATAGTAAATGCTTTCTACCACACACCACTTGCTAAGTTTTACTCACATTTATCTTTCAGGTTTCAGTTGCTAGTGTGTCCAGCACTGCAAATGTATAGGAACAATTTTCCATGTGTTTCCTCCTCCTCTAAACTTTCACAATAAGCCTAGATTTTTTCTTCTTCTGCACTATGTAAAACTGCCCATAAGGAAAATAGGGTTTTCTCTCAGAGATTTTTAGAGCAGTATCAGGCTGCTCCAGCATACTGGGGCAAAAAAGGGCTGTTACTCTTAGCGTTTTCTAAAATGTCATCCTCCCCAGAAGGGCACTATTGTTAACCTGCAAATTTGCGTATACCACTTAAACAAACCTCCCTTCCCCAGCTTCTTGGTAATCCAAGATTTAAATATTCCTAAAGAAGCTTAAGTCTAGAGTGATCTGAATTACATGGAAATCCCAGGAAACCCTTTCAGAAACAATCTGTCTGGACATCCACCTTTGTGTACTAAATCATTTCCTCCTTTTTTGCTCAGTCCTTCTTCTTAAAGTTCTATTTGCAGAGTGTGTCAACTGCTTGAGAAAGATAGGGCTCCTCTTCTCTGTTTATAATGGTAATTTCTGCTTAAGCAGCTTCAGATCATGGGCTGAGAGCTCCATAACTCTTCTTGGCTCTTTAAATTGTGAGCTAACAAGGGCACACAAGTTCCCTGCACCTCCTAGCTTTCACTCTTAAGAGCAGACCTGACATGGCATTAATATACGAGCCATTATTTATAAAGCCACCACCTCAAGTATAGGGCAATTTTCTTAAACAATGGGGTGTCTGAAACAAGTCCCAGGTGGGACAGCTGCTGGAACTGAAAGGCAGTGCCCTTACTCAAACCATGGGTGTATAAATGTTGGAAGCAGCTTGCAGATAGACCTTCAAGTTCCCAAGAGTCACATCTCTGTATGATCCCAGAGTACACATAGAATGACAGTACCAATCCTTTTAGAACCTAGTTTATGCCAAAGCATGACAATACTGTTCAGAATTAAGGCATTCCCATCTGTAAGTCCAAGTAGAAATGATGTCCAGAGGAGTGCTGTCTGTATCAGACTTCCTACAAAACACAGTTACTGTGAATGTATTTTTTCTGTCAAATAGGAAGTAGGAAAAGCGTTGTCATGTCCCAACTCTGCTCTGTACCATCTGCAACAGATTAGGCTGATCAAAATAACAAATGGAAGATCCTGTTTCAGTTTCTCCTTGTGTCTTAGGTGGCCACAGGTAGATACCGCCCATCACTCAAGTGTGGGTAAAACTGAGAGGTGTTTTCTTGTACTCTCTCTCTGAAATCCTGTCAATATGCAGAAAAAAAGGCCTTTGAAGTTGCTGGAGCTTCAACTGCTAAGCAAGAGTCCTGGTTACTTGGGCATGTTCCTCTAAAGAGAAAAGTCTTTCCCCCACACCCAAGATTGTATCCAATGGCTTGAATTAATTTGAAGTGTGCTTGTTCTGTCATGTTCCTGCTCTGAGGGATGCTCAGAGGGCTGGAGCACTTGCCTGTGAAGAAAGATCGAGGGAGCTAGGCTTGTTCAGCCTGGAGGAGAGGAGACCCCAGGAAGACCTCACTATGACCTTCTGGTAATTGAGGAGAGCTTGTAAATAGGAGGGAGACGGACATGTTACATGGTCTCATAGTGCTAGGACAAAGGGGGTGGCCTTAAAAGAGGGGAGACTTAGGTTAGATGTTGGACAAAAATTCTTTCCCCAGGGGGCAGTGATGTGCTGGCACAGCTGCCCAGAGAAGCTGTGGTGCCCCATCCCTGGAGGCACTCAAGGCCAGGCTGGATGGGGCTCTGGGTGGCCTGACTTGTTGGGGGTAGCCCTGCTCATGGCAGGGGTAGGGTGAGTGTGCTTGGAGGTCTCTTCCAACCCAAACCATTCTGTGATTCTATTGTGATTTTAGACGCAGGAATGCGTATCTGTTGATACAACTGACTGCTGGGTGATACTGTTCTAACATATTAATCTGCAAATGAGCCTGAGCCATTGTGTCCTGCCTTCAAGGGACTGATTTCACCTGCAAGTCCTGAGGCCTCTGCCTCAAGTGGCTAGAACATGGAGCCAGCAACTCTAAGGCTGTGGTTTTCAAGTCCCTGAAAAATGGAGAAACCTCTGTTCATAGGCTGGAAGATTGCTAGAGAAATTTTATCTGAGAGCCTGGCCTGACTGTGTGTCTTTTCTTCACCATCCCCTTGCAGCTGGAAACAGAATGATGAGCTACAGAAACCTTTGCAATGCCACGCGGTGCTGTTCCTGTGTGACCCCTTCAACCTGCTGCAGGGAACACACGTGCCATGGCCCTTGGATTCAACTCCAGGTTTCAGGCAGTGAAAATCTACACTTTGTGGCATCTCACTTTTAATCATTTATTTGACTCGACCTTTGTGCAGTCATGTCTGCAGGGAGAGAGAGATGAAATAACCTATAATACACTGGAGATATAGATAGTTGTCACTCAGTTCCCATTTCAGAAAAAGATTTATCACCTCTGGCTGCTAACAGCTCCATCGCCTTGCCCACTGTCCTATTGTATGTTTTATCAAGCTACACTGGCCAAAGTTCTCACTGCAGTTATAATCAGTCAGACCTGGATCAGGATCTTTCTAGCTGCAATGTGTGTGCCATTATGTTGCAGTATCCAAGTTCTTGGTTGTAGTTTTTTTTGTTTTTTTTCCTTTCACCAGAGGCGTTATAATATGAATTTCAAAGAAAAATGCTCAAATTGTTTTATTAGAAACAAAAGTCAGTATGAAATGGCTCCTCTCTGACCCTCTCTCCACACTGAACTGGAACTATCTGGAACTATACTTGAACTGTTTAGTCATGTTTTCTTTTATTTTTTTTAGGGGGTGGGGGGAGGGAGGGATTGAGGAGTTGATATCTTTATTGATCCTGAGCCAGGGCTGAGCTAAGAAAAGAATGGTTTTCTGGTTTCTTTTTCAGCACAATAGATAGTTTTAAAACTGTCATTTTCTAGTAAAAAGCTCAACTTGTAGACTGCCTGCCCACACTGTGATCTGCAGAGCAGTGTAGCACTGCAGCCTCTCCTTCCCCTCATTTAAATATTTGACACAAAGCTTTTCCGTTCCAAGGGAGCACATCCCATTCTGCACCACAGAACCCAAGAGGGGACATGTTCAGCACGGGAACTTAAGGTACCTTCATAATTAAAGCTTTGAGACAGGGATGACTCTACCCTTGCTTCCTGTTCCCCTGTTCTTCCTATTCACTTGTCTAAGTAGAGATACCATCACTGAAGTACCCCACAATATGGGCAGGGTTTAAACCTGAGCATCTTAGAAGTGTGCATGCAAAGCTGCTCACAGAATCACTTGTGTAACCAGTAATAGGACAAGAGGGAATGGCTTCAAGTTGTACCAGGGGAGATTGAGGCTGGACATTAGGAAATACTACTTTTCTGAAAGAGTTGTCATGTGCTGGAATGGGCTGCCCAGGGAGGTGGTGGATTCACTGATCCTGGAGATGTTCAAGGAACATTTAGATGATGTGTTGGAGGACATGGTTTAGAGAGAACTGCTAGTGATAGGTGCACAGTTGGACTAGATGATCTTGTAGGTCTTTTCCAATCTTGGTGATCTATGATTCTATGATTTCTGCCAGCCATCCTTTTTTTTTCCCTACCTCTGGCACTTCCTCTCCAATCTCTGTGTTTTTAACTCCTACATGCCAGATTTAGGGTGACAAAGTGATCAATCTGTGCTGAGAATACATAAGGGGGAACAGAGGCTGAAGCTTCTTGCTCCCACCTGCATGTTTACTCTATTATATGATTCTTTCCATTTGTAAATGTTGAATTTCTCAGTTTTGACTGGTTTCTAAACCCTGTTAGCTCTCAACCAGCTTTAGCTTTATTTCAGCCCATTGTGGCAGTAAACAAGGAAATGTAGTGGTTCGTTTCCTTGGAAATGTCATTCTGCTGTTCTCTTTGGGCATTAATATTATGTGTTACAGCTGTTTAAAAAATCGGTGGTAATTATGTACGTTCATCAGCAGAGATTGCTTCATTGGGATGAGAGGTAAAAACTCGTTTTTTATTTCAGGGCTGGGATCTCTCTCCCATGATGCACTGTTTGACTCTGCAAAGACAGCTGCATTTTTTCTCTGATCACATCAGGGCTTTGTCTACCCAGGAGTTCCCTCTGCTCAGAATAACACTGACCTTCAAGAGTGAGTTGCACTGGTGGCTCTATGAGCTTCTGAACAGACATTTGGCCTATTACATCTTCAGTGTGTACTTTCAGCTTTGGTGAGCTAAGAGAATGAAGCTGATGTGAAAATCTAGGATGTTAGAAACAAATATTCTACGCAGAGATTTGTTATCCAAAACTGACTACTGATGGGTAGAAACTTATCAAAAGTTCTATCCATGAGAAAGAACAAGGTTACAACTACTAGGGGAAAATAACTTTAGAGAGCTATTTCCAGAGTGGGGATATGTATGGGTGCAGCGGAGGTAAAGTATCGTTCTTTCTCAAGCCCAGCCGTAGTGTTGAATTTCAACATTCCATTTTGAATTGAGCAAGGAGATTATCAAAGAGCCATGGTGGACTTTTCTACCTTAATACCTTCTTCTATTTTTTCTGCCTTCTACCAAAACTTCACTTTCATAAGCCCAGAACTGATGACATCTCCACATTTACAGTCTTGTTATCAGCTCTTAACTGCTTTAAAAGAAAATGATCCAATTCACTATGAGACAAGAGTTTAGACTGGTTTTATAATAAAAAAGATGGTTAAACATCATAACACAAAGGTAGTCTTTCCCCTGTAGGACATACTAATGCAAAACATAATACCTATGAAGGAGACCAGTTTGTTATCCCACACTGGTCTTTAAGCAGTTCACAGCCATTCATGAATTCATGTTTCCCTTCCAAAAGTCACTAGTTTCTTTTGTTTACAAAAATTTTGAAGGGCCTTTTCCTGTGCCAGCTAACTAACATTGTAGAGGAGCATTAATTCCCTCCTGTTTACATCTGTAAGAAACATTGATTTACTGCATGCACGAGTACCGTGTTGATGAAATAGATGATAGGGTTCAGAGCTCTTCAGAAATCCCGATCTTTAGCATAAGGAGCCTCCTGATGACAATAAAATGATATTTTAGATAACTGTTGATACAAAAACCTTTCTAGCAAAGCTATACAACCAGTACTCCTGCCAGTCAGGGTAGGTGCCCCATCTGTGCAAACACTATCCAATTTGGAGCAATCAAGCAGAACGCTTTCACTGGCTGTCACATTTTCAACATATTTTCTCGGCTCTTCCATCAAACCTCAGCCAGTGGTGGTAGATATTGGCAGACACCAATCAGTTTCTGAATAATATCAGCATTTTTCTTCACTCACTGAACTTAAACACCCGGCTTCAGTGTCTGTTGCATTGCAGTTCTCATCAGCTGAGTGAGAAAAATATATACATGCAGCTGCTGAAAAACTAATTTATACAGGCACCTCAGAGACCTTTTCAAGCACTTTTATCATTGCAGAGGCCCAGGCACAGCATCCATGTTGAAGTAATCACTCAGTGAAACTGGTGATTTCAAAGGGATGACCTCTTCTCCAGTACCCCAAAATGTATTTCAGTTAGGATGGAATCAATTGTAGCACTACTGCCTGTCTGTGATGAGTCCTCCTGTTTCTCATTAGGTTGTTTTCTTAAATCAACAAAAAAACCTCCATGGGCAGCCTGTGCCAGTGTCTCACCACTCTTTCTGTGAAGAAATCTTTCCTAATAACCAACCTAAGTCTCTCCTGGCAGAACCTGAGGCCATTGCCTCTCATTTTAACACTGTTACCTGGGAAAAGAGACTGACCCCCACCTCACTATTATTTCCTTTCAGGTCACTGTGGATGGAGCCTTTGGTTTTGATAAGAAGAAACAGAAAAAGCTGCACATACAGGAAAGGGGTAGCACCCCCCACCTGACCAGTCCTGCTCTGAACAGTGGAGGGGCCTTTACCAGAGAGCAGTGACCCTTTGTCATTTTACCACCTTGCTACCCCTTCCTCAATTTTAATTCAGCCAATTTTCTTGAATCCTCACAGTTAGAAAGGAGGAAACCTGCTTTATAATGTAGAGGCTGTTCATAATACTTGAGGACAGACACAGATCAAATTAGCTGAAGCATACTTTGTTGAAAGTGGTTGACATGCATATTCTTCTCTTAGAGGAAGGCCAAGCCTAGGATGTGTCAAGCCCGGATAAGTAGTTCTGACAAAGAGCTGGCTGATGAAAGTATGGGAATACTGAAAATACTGAAGCTAATGAAAATCACCATAGCCATACCTTGCTTAGAAATCCCACGTATAAACCTCTTATCTCTGACTGCAGCTTCAGCAAGACATTATTCATAATGACCTCTGCAAACATGGACTTAATGAGAGCAAGTCGAGAGGTTCTGATTGAAGACAGGAGCTGAACAACATGCAGTTTCCTTCATCTATTTATAGAAAGAAAACGTTCATAAGCATGGATGGGAACTCTGGGAGTACCAAAGATGTTCAGACTAAATCGTATTAAAACAAATTTTCATATTGTAAGTGACATTTTAAACATGTCTCCTTCTGAAGAATTTCAAGCAATGAATAATGGAGTTGAATCAGATGAAGCAAAAGGCATCTTGTAACTAGAGAGCACTGACTTGCTTCAGATCTGAATTTTTTTCTTTTTCTGAAAGCTTCACCAGCAATGGATGTGACCTAGTGAATTAAAGAAACAAAAAGACAGGAAAAGGCAGCAAATAGTTTATGAGCCATCCACTGAACCAAGAGTTGTTAGCATAAAACTTTCATTAAACAACTATGAATAATGAATTTGCTTGTTTTTACACTGAACAATTTATTAGACACAGGTTTCCTTCTCCCTGCTGGCAAAAAAAATAACTTCCCTTTTTACAAGAATGCAAGAGCACTAACCCAGGGGGAGGTCTTGACACATACACTCTCATTCCCTCCAGAGAGATAGTACCTTGTGGTTAGTGAAGAGAATAAGGTTATGTGCTGCTCTCTGCTTCCAATACTGTCTTTATAAAGCTCATGGTTTGGATCTAGAAACAGTCCTAAAACTGAACCCCAAAACTCACCTGCCTGGCCCCATGTTATAAAACCAAGGCCAGAGTATTAGGCTTTCAGTATCTTGCTCTCTTTCAGGCCCTGTAAGTATTTTGTCCTTGCCACTCCATGCTGCAGCTTCAGCAGGAGAAACCGAGGTCTGCCTTCTGCAGGTTATTATGCAGCACAACTGTAATTACAGGGGTCATTTCTATAGCTCTGTATGGATGAGTGTGAACAGAAGCATTAGGTCTTGGTGCCTACAAGGAGGATTAAAGGATAGCCACTGTGACTGCCTTTATGGAACTGACTCCCTTTCTTGCTGGTAGTGGTGACCGGGTAGGGGAGAGCCTGGGCTAAGTGAAGTGGCACTGCAGCTTGGATTCACCTGAGGTAGTGGCAGGATTAAATTTTCTAGGACTGTAGGGAAGGTAGAAATCATCTTTCTTCACAGAGATCAGATTCATACACAAAAGAGGAAAACATTTTGCCCAACAAATTTTCTTAGTGGTAATACCTACTCCCTGCTCATTCGGGAGCCCAACCCCAGAAAAGGACCTTCCAAATCATCCTCCTCCTGGTCCATTCAGGGGGCCTGAGCACCAGAGAGAGTGATAGTAGGATGCACATCTTTGTGGGTGCTGCTTACAGTAAGTTGCTTTCTATGGGAAGGAGAAAAACAGGGAGCAGATCTGAACTGTGTTTTGGGGGAGTTTTCATTTGTCAGTAGCTGTAGAACATATATAGCATAGCTTTGTTTGTCCAAAGCACCCTAGGAGAGAAGCAGCCAGCTAACTTATCTGAAAACTGTCATTCTTGAAAATGTCACAGTATCTCTTTGCTGAGTATTTCCCCATTTTGTTTGTTTTTGTGGAACTTAATTCAATTTTCCTTCCATATAAAGGCATCATAAATTATTCAAGTGATGATAGATTGACTATGGATCAGGTTATTGTTATCGGTCCTCCAGTTGCTCAAGCTTTGATGAAACAGCAAAACTGCATTAGAAGAAACTCTACCCTGCTTATTTCAAGGCAAAATAATCTAAATATGCCTCAAAAAAACAGATAATATAGGAATCATCTTCGAGCTTGAGTTAGTTTGAGTTCAAATTTACTTGTTATTACCATAGACTGGCATACTGAGACAACTATTGGGCTGCTGTTTCCAAGACTGGAATGATAGTATGGTTAGGAAACTTTGATGGTAAGATTAAAATAACAAAATACTTCTTTTTGAATTCAGTCACATTGTTTGTTAAAACACCCCTAGGACCTAGATATATTAAGAGTGGAAAGTCTGGGTTTCTGTTGAGTCCTGTGGGAGGGTGGGGCTCATTTAGTTGATTGAGTTAGCTCCTTTAATCAGTTAGCTTAATTTCAGTGAGGCCATGTTTCAGAAACATTGAAGCACCATGACATAGCAACTTTCTCTGTATTTTACATATTAGATCACATTATTCCAAAACAGTAAAAATCACTGCAACAGGGAAAAGTACACTTTGAATATTTGCTTTCAGTGAAGGAGATTTTCATGAATCAATACATAGAGATGTATTCCTTAGAAATGATTTTTTTCTAGAGCAGCCGACAAAAAAAAAAAAAAAAGACCAATGTGTCTGTGTGAATTCTAGTCTGAAAGGTTACTGCTGGGGTCAGCACCAAAGAGGGTATTCCTTACAAGCCACTTCAAAGATTACAGGATAAATCTTGACCCAAACTACTTTGTTATGATCATATGATTGCGTATTTGGCTTAACTAGTGCTGATGTATTTTAATTTTAAACCATCAGCATTTGGTGGGAAGGATAATGTATACACAGCCTGAAGGCTAGAGCTATAAAACCATGGAAGGAGTTATAACATTGAGCCTTTTGATGTAATGGTTTTCCAGGAGCAGAAAGTAGGTCCTAGAGCCATTCGTCTTGAATCTTCTTGAAGCAAGGGGCTGAAGCTGGCCCTGAAGCATGGGGTGCATGTGTGCTGCACCAAGAGCCACCTGTATGCCCCCAAGGAAAAACAAGTAGAATCATAGAAACATAGAATGGCTTAGGTTAGAAAGGACCTTAAGGATCTTTGAGCTCCAACCTGCTCCATGCCATGGTCAGGGCTGCCCCCCACCAGCTTAGGCCTCCCTGGGCCCCATCCAACCTGGCCTTGAGCACCTCCAGGGTTGGGGCATCACAGCTTTCTCTTGGCAGCCTCATTTCCCTATGTAGGAGGGCAATATCCAAGCAATCAGGGAATTAGAGATGAAGATAGTACCTGCATTCAATTACAGGCTGACGTGAAAGAAAACCAAGCTCAAATCCCATCCAAGCATTCAAGGAAGCATGACCCCTTAGCTCCTAGAGGACTGTAGGACACTTTGCATGAGGCTCTTCTAGTCTCTCCAAGTTATGTCTCATTGCAAGAAGTAACTAAGCAAGTTCTGAGTCACAGAGAGAAAGCAGTAATAATTCTATAACCAGCAGCAAAAACTTTACCAAGCAAAATGTAAAACTTTGTTAAGGCAGCCTAAGAAAAAATAATGGGAGGTTGTGATGAGCAATTTGCTAAAGGCGTGAAACTTAATAACAACAAGAACTTCAAAAGCATTGGAAGTAGGACACCTACCACGCTTGCTGAGATCCAGAAGTGAATAAGAAATAAAAGCATCACAGGGAAGGCGATGTCATTGTAAGAGAGCAGAATGAGTGCTAGAGGGGATAAAGCCCAGTATAAATGGGTAACTGCAGAACTGGTGCAGGAAAGCATGAAGCAGCAGCAACTGCTGGTGGTGAGAGGCACATTCTTTGCTCCTCTTTGGGAAGGTAGTACTTGTTTGTTTCTGTGTTCTCCACAGAGACCCAAGACACTGCTTTACTTTACGTACCCAGGACGTATCTGTCTTAGCTAGAAAAAACAGTGATCTGGGGTAGGAAACGAATCACTAAATAATATTAAATAGTTGTAAGTTAGAAAACCTGTAGAAGAGTTAATGTTTTGCACTATTCTCACAAAATACAAAGTTTACATTCTAGATAACAAAATGTAAAAGTTTCTGCTTTATTTATTGTTTTTATTGTTTTTATTTTTTACTTTCTTATTTTATTTTTTTATTTTGTTTCATTTTAACCAGGGTTGCAAGAGAGATGCAGAAAAGTAAAGACCATTTTGTCTGACTGTTCTACCACACAAACTCATAGAAATTCATGTAAAGAATTTATTTGGTAGACGTGAAGGAAAGCGTGATTTCTTACGAAACAGACAACATGGCTTATACTGTGGCAAGTCGTGACTCATAAATCTATGAGTGTTCTGAGAAGGAGTATTGCAATATATATGTGAATAAAGGTGATTCAGTTGATGTAGTGATGAGGGTTTCCAATAAGGTCTGTCCCCCAAGATTCTTAAAGAAACAAAGTTATCATTTGGAAATGCCTCTCATGGAGTAATAACTGATTAAAAGACTGAAAATGAAAAAGAACAAATAATGAAATTTTCACAGGGGAATGTTAACCATGCTAGGGCTTCACCATATTCTCAGCAGCAAGCTTGTAAGGAGGGCTAATGACAACATTTTGTGGTCATATAGAATTATTTATTGAAGTCATATCTAAAGCTGACTGTGAATGATTGCAGAAGATCTTGCTATACTAACCATAATTGAGCATTGGTAAGTGTAATGCAATGCATCTAGGAGTAAACATTTCTAGCCATGTGTATGGGAGCTGTTGAATCAGGGCCTGAACCACTGATGGATCACCTGAGGTGAGCACTGAGTCAGCCGCAGGAGCACAGGTGAAGGCAATGCACTGTGTGACCGGAAGGGGTGCAGTCTGGCTCCACCTCTCCCAGACCCCATTTAAGGGCTGACTACCACTGGGGAGGGCTCTCTTGTTGGAGATCCCTCCTCTGTGGAGTTATTGGTGAATGTCAACCATCTGCAGGAGGTGAGCCTTTCTTTATTTACCAGTTGTCTTTTTACCATCTGGATAAGCCAAGTAAAATATACCATCCTCCGCATTATTTTCTGTGAATGCCATTGTTTTGGGTTATTCACCCTATGCCATGCATGCACCACTTTTGGCTCTCAATTAGTTGCTATTAGTCGAGAAGTAAATCTTGGAATTGTACTTTATAGGTCTCTATAAGGTCATTGCTCAATAGTGGTCAAAAGGGGCAAACAAGCTTTTAGGGATTATTAAGAAGTGGAACTGAGAACCGAATCAAAAATGCTTTAACCATCTGTATTAATGCCTAATGCCAACATATTATGAAAACTGGACATAGGGGGCATAGGACTCAGCCAAGGAGCTGAAAGAAGTACCAAAAAGTTTGATCACAGAAGAGTCTGCATAGGAAGACAGTCTGAAAAGACCATCTTCCCTTTGGGAAAAAGGGATAATTGAAAGGGTTAGAAAATGAACATGAAGAGGAACTATTCCCTATTTCTGGCCACGCAAGAATCAATGGGACTTAAGTTCCAATGCATCAAACAGTGGTTTTAAAGCAAAACAGAGAAAGTGCTTTTTCACATAGCTCATAATTAATGAAGTTCTCATTGCTGAGGGAAGCCGTGGAGGCAAAAATGCAAATAGAATCAGGAGGAGGTTAGCTAAATTAGGACAGGTCCATTGGCACTCATTAAACAAGTCAGTTCCTGCATGACCTTTGATTCAGGTGATCTCTGTGGCATCAACTGCTGGAAGAGGTGCATGGCCAAAGATCTGTCTGTACTTATCAAAAAAATTTCCCTAATATGTTACCTGTGGGGTAGTTCAGGAAACAGGATCTGAGGCTAGTTGGATCTGAATCAGACTGATTGTTATATACTTGTATTATTGAACTAAGAGCTTGGTACATTCACTGTAATGATTTGGGAACAACTTCTGTTTCAGTGAGGAAACCTAATCCAACATTGGATATAACCTTTGTGCACTAATACTGTTCCTGGGCATTACTAATATGCCTTCTGAGAGAAATTCAAGCAGGGGAAAGGGGTACTACTCGTGCTGGACGTTATATATTAGGGATGTGACACCTCTCCTATGAAGACAGGCTGTGAGATCTTGGGCTGTTCAGCCTGGGGAAGAGATGGCTCCAGGGAGACCTGAGTGTGGCCTTCCAGTCTCTAAGAGCAGTAAGAAAGGGGGGGACAGACTCTTCAGCAGGGTCAGTTGTGACAGAACAGTGGGAAATGGTTTCAAACTAGAAGAGGAGAGATTTAGACTGGATATAAAGAATTAATTTGTTTACAGTAAGGGTGGTGTGGCACTGGAACAGGTTTTCCAGAGAGGTAGTGGATGCCCTGTCCTTGAGACACTCAGGGTCAGGCTGGATGGGGCTGTGAGCAACCTGATGTAGCTGTAGGTGTCCCTGTTCATTGCAGGGGAGTTGGACCAGATGGCCTTTAAAAGCCCCTTCCAACTCGTGTGATTCTATGGTATACAAAACAACAAAATGGTATCACTATCAGGTAATGGTGAAATGTTTGTGGTATACCAGTACAAATAACAGTACTTTTTTCCTGCGGTCTGAATTTCAATGTATGTTAAACGAGAAGTAAGGATACAAAAAAAGTCACTGGATTATATTAGGATTAAGTCAGATACAGACATAGCAGCTGCTTTTACATTTTTGTATTTAAAAAAAAAAAAGTTTCTGAAAGTCTACCTCATCTCAATGAACATCTATACCAGTTTGTTTAACATGAAATCATCATTTACACAACATGGCGGACTGCTCTGTGGTGTTTACTTGTATTATGCTGATATATTCCAGAAAGAAACAACGTATAATAGCAGGTTTTTCCTGGCAGTTGTTCCTCAGGCAAAATCCTGGTGATATTACATGGTGGAGGAAATCCCTGAATAGATGAGCTACAAGTAAATCATTGAGAGTGTCAGGAATTATTTGTAGCATTTAGCAATGAAACACGATATTGTCAATGTTGTGTACGACAGAATCTGATTTCAATAACAGTAATTTAATGTGCAGTAATATTACTCTGTGTGCTTGCATTCAGACGTGCTTTGAGGGGAGGAAAGAAAAGCATGTACTATAAAGGTTTTACACCTGCCAGGAGCAGCTGCTGCATCTTCTGGGAAAACCCATACAGAGCTAAGCACATCTGTGTACCTAGAAGAAGGCGTGGGAAGGTGTACGTGTTGGTGTAAGAAAGCAGTAGGGAGGGAAGTGGGTGAGGTAGCCCAGGGAAGTCTCCCTGTCAGTCCTGCCCAGAGTGCTGATATTTTGTCCAGTTTGTTATATCTTCCTGATTCTCTGAAAATAGAGTTGTTTCATGATCCTTCTTATGGATGAGTACCTCCTACCTCCCCTAATAGTCATTTATAGAGACCTTTCATAGTCCTGTGCAGCTATGTGAACTTAATGTATAAATGATAATAGTGCATACTTAATGTAATAGGAGCACTTGATGACAGATACTCATATGACTTATCACTGCAAATGGAAATTGAAAATGGGAATTGTTATTACTTCACTCATCTAGCAATTTCATTCACAAAATCCAAGTGCTTTGGTGAACAAGTTCATAGCATTATACATGCTGTTGTAAGGTGGGAAAAATCAAGGGAGAGAACAGTGAAGTCATTTGCTCAAAGTCACCCAGAGCGTGAGCTTTTTAAATCACAGGTCATTCCTGGCAAGACTGCTTCCCATTTACTGTATGCATTATTCAGCAAGAGAGTTACTGTTTTTCTGTATGTGAAAAGTGATATCAAATGTACAGCTTTTTTTCTTCAGTGCTGAAATATGAAGATGTGAAGAGTGGTGAATGAAACGTGAGCTTGGTGTGTTTCTCCTAGGGCAGTGTCAGTAACACAATTAAAAATGAGACCACATAAACAAATGCTTCCTTTGCGGAATAACAATGGAGCAGTCAAAGACAAAATGTGCAGTATATTGATGCTAAAATTTAACCAACTGCATCTCTACAATAGGTCATTCTGCTTTCCAGACTGTGATCTCTGGGTTCTTGATCCATGGAGTATTTCTAAATGATCCATGAGAGGATATCACAAAGTCTGTCTTGAGTAAAGCTATATAGCTTTTCCCGTTGTTACTCTGTGCTCAGTCTTATCTCTGAGAGTCATAGATAGTTTAGGTCAAAGACATTCTGTTTATTTGTCTGTTTCTTAACTTTCTGCCAATGAGATTGTCCCATGGAAACAACATCCAATCTTGTGAACTTTTAGAAGAAAACCAGTGAGTGGGTGATATTTACCATTGTCAGTGACCTTTGAAGCATATTGTGTGATGTTCCTTTTTAATGGTGATTTTGAAAGAAGTTTGAGTTGGGTCGGAGTTGAACATATAACCACACTTGTTGAATTTGGCAGATAGCTTTGACCCAAAAGGGAGGATGTGGTTTAACCAGGATCCAAAAGCACTGATACTGAGGAATTATCTCTGAAACAGCAGAATATTCTATTATCAAAAGTTTTTGCCTTCTCCTTTTCAAATGGTTTTCAAATCTTTTATTTCATTTATTTATTTTTGCACTTTCTCCGTGTGTTACTCTAGAGACAGAGTATGGTCTTAACCGTACCCAGAGGAAGCAAAACATTTTTTCAGATTGAATGAAAAGTTTCAAGACATTTCAGAGTGAAACAACTTTCAAACACATCAAACTCTTGAAGAAGGGTTATTTATTTTGAGAGATTCCTGCCCCAAACTATTCTGCTGAGCCAGTGTGTTATTTCAGTCACTGTGGTAGAACGTAGGTAGGACTGCAATGTAAGAGAAACCTTGCACCTGCTTTCACATGTCTCGAGTGATCTGTTCAGGTTTGACCCAATTAGCTCAAGGCTTACTGCTTTATCAAGACAGCAGAGCGAAGAGAGGGGGAAAAAAAAGGCTCCACAGCAGTTTTTCCCATGACTATCACTACCAGATATGTGTAAGCATGCTCTGGCATTTTGATTACTTCAACAACTGCCCTAGACAAATGTGTTTGCTGCTTAAATCATCTGACACATTCTGTAAATGTGATGACAAACCTTTATAGGCATAGTGTGCATCAACATTATCAGCACAAAAGCTAGCAATAGGACAGGATTCAGCAGATTAGTGCTGGAAAAGAATAACACCTTTCATCCAAGACTTCAGAAACACCACAATTAGCAGGCAAACACTGCAATTTGCAGTAATTCCAAGCAGTTCAGTCTACCAATAATGACTTGTTACTCAGATGGAAGCCACAGAACCCTTGCCTTATTAAAAGCAAAACTATAAAGTTCAGCAGACAAAGCTAACAGACCACAACATCAAAAGCCTTTTGAAGATTAATACATTGACTGAATTACCAGAAATTCATTTAGAAGCAAACGACACAGACATTCATTACATCGGCAGCCATTTTTAATTTATCAGACTGTGTTCTTCATTTGCAACATGCTCTGTTTCTTAACTTATGGCTGTAGATTTTTTTCTTTTTACAGGATGCACTTTTTGGGGTCATGGTCTAGATGCCTTCAGAGGAAATCTTCTGAATCTCAAATGAGTCATTTGGAAAATATCCTTCAAGAGAGAGTTATGTTTGCTGAGGCATGGATAGGAAAAGCCAGTGAGAACTGTTGCAGCTGTGTTATATAAAAGGAAGAGACAATTTAATGGAAAATTTCATACTTTGCAGAAATTTGATTGCCTATTTTCTCTATGTAGATATCTTATTAGAGCTGCTACAGCTGCTGCACTGAAGGTATATTTTCACTGATGATGATCAGGATGGGAGTGCCAGAGCAGTATGAGGAATTTACCATTTTATTCTGTTGCAGGATTACAGCAAACATTTACAAATCTCTCAGCTGTTATTTTTGTTTTATTAGACATGAGTGATAATTTGCTCCTTATGGCTGATCTTTTTTGTCCGAAGGACACAAAGTAAGGTGCCAGGGCCTTACCGGGCAAGGTATAACAGCGTAGAAATCATCAGTTATGTGTGTTTGCCTCACCTGCTGCCTTTACTGAATGCAGGATAAACTGATTCTCTTAGCACCATAAGCACAGACTACCCTACATCATTCTCCCCTTCACGTCTCCCTTTTCCACTTATTTATTATATTAAATCCTTTTAAAATTACATTGCAATGCTAAGACCTGGCTCCTCGTAGATCTCTTTGTTTATAATTAGTGTTGGAGGTGAACATGTCATAAATTCTACATAGCTTCATAGCTATGATAGTTGTATTTCTTCACTGAGGCCAAAATAATCCCAGAACTGCTGTCAAATGTTTTATGTTCTGCAATTTGGAGTTTATTAGTGTTAACAGGGTAACATTATATACTATTTGTGGTGTGCAAGGTGCTGCAGGCTAAACATTCTTATGCCACAGTCATTCAGTAGCCAAAATAACTTTAAAGCTTATCTACATATGCTTCATGGAATTTTGTTTAATTTTCACAAGAACAAAACAAGAGATTTATAGGGAAACCTTAAAACATCCTCTTTTTCTATATGAATGGTTCTTCAAGTCGACTCTATAAATACAAACCTCACAATATTTTAAACTGTTCTTAAATACCTGCATAGTGAGCTCTGTTGTCCCCGAAGTCATTGGCTGAACAGTACAACAGCTGAAAGCAGCTGCTCTTTGTCTGCTTTTTCTCTGGATGCTCAGGACACTGGCGTGATACATCATCTGATGGTGACTCCTTTTAGAGGCACACCATAGAATGCATCTGCTGACATCACATCTCCTGATTTTGTAAAGACCTGACCTCTTTTTTTTATTTTTTCATCTGCTTCCGTCTTTTCACTCACAGTCCTAGCAACCTCAGTATAAACAGTTGTGCAGGCTACCTCAGCCTGATCTAGGAATATATCAAACTCTTCAGTTCTGAAGCCATACAAGCAGTGGGTTGAAATACCATCTCCATTAACATAAATCTGCAGCAACCGTTGGCTTCAGTGTTGCCAAGATATGAGCAGATGTTGGATTACTAATACTTCTTCATTTTAAATTCCCATCATGCATTATAGCACCATTCTAAATACCCCTTAGCACAGAAGCTGATGAAGGCCCAGTAGTTGATAAAGAAATGTTTCTTCAAACTGCGTGGTAGGCAAAATTATAAGTAAACTATTCTCTCAATCCTAACTCAAAGCTGAAACCACTGTGTCTGAAAATACCAGCTCTGCCTAGGGTAAGAGATGTCTTTTCATACCATCAGATGAATTGACCAGCAGGTAAGTTACCACACAATTCAACTTCTAGTGTGTTATAAAATGGGGCTGGTTGTCCCGAAAGTCATTCAAGACAACCTACTTAAGAGAAAATCTTTCAATCTGTTCTGCCACTGTAATGGTATTGTAGCATATTTGGAATTGCAGCTGGTATCTCAGAACAACATTAGGAAACCTCTGTCAGCAACAAATACCTGGATAGACTGGATTGATGGGCCAAGGAAAACTGTATCAGTTTCAGTAGGGCCAAGTATCAGGTCCTGCATTTTGGTCACAACAATCCCAGGCAACTCTAAAGACTGGGGAGGAGTGTCTGGAAAGCTGCCTGACATAAAGGGACCTTGGTGTGTTGATGGACAGTCAGCTGAATATGAGCCAGCAGAAGGCCAATGACATCCTGGATTGCATCAGGAATTATGTGGTGAGTAGGACTAGTGAAGTAATCCTCCCACTGTACTTGTCACTAGTGAGGCTCCTTCTCAAGTACTGCCTGGTTTTGGGCACCTCAATTCAAAAAGGACTTTGAGATGCTGGAGCAGTTCCAAAGAAGGGCAACAAGGCTTGTGAAGGACCTGGAGAATATGCCCTATGAGGAGAGACTGAAGGAACTGGGGCTGTTTGGTCTGGGGAAGAGAGGCTGAAGGGACACATTATTGCTCTCTTCAAATACCTGAAAGGTGATTGCAGTGAGAACAGGGTTGGTCTCTTCTCATTGGTGAAAGGAAAAGGGGAAATGACCTCAAATTACTCTAGGGGAGGTTCAGGTTGGACATAAGGAAGAACTTCTTTACAGAAAGGATTGTTAAGCACTGGAGTAGGCTTCCCAGGGAGGTGTTTGAGTCATCATCGCTGAATGTGTTTAAAATCCATTTGGATGCGGTGCTCAGGGACGTGATACAGTGGGAGGATTGTTAGAGTTAGAATAGTATGGTTAGGTTGAAGTTAGACTTGATGATCTTGAAGGTCTTTTCCAACCTGGGCAATTCTATGATTCTAACAGGGTCAAAGAGCCAGCTAGAATCTCTCCTGTTGGTTGGATCGGAGCATTGATCTTTCAACAAGCATATGTATGGAGTATGGAGAACACTGTGACAAACAAGTGGGAGAAAACAAGACAAAACATGACTGCTTCCCAGCTTGGTTTCCAGTCAGAAAATCAGTATTTAGCCAAAGGACAAGATGAAAACAAAAGAAAGGAAAATTGTTTTTTGCTGTATGAAAATACTGCTAACACTGTTATATGTACATAAAACCATCTGAAATCCTTTTTTTTTTTTTTTAAATCTCTCTCTGTATATTGCATTGTGTTCATATCCTGGAATTGCTTTGAAGGAAAAAGTAGTCTTGAACTGATGGTGAAAGACATCATCATCTTCAAGAAAAAAAAAAGAGAGAAAGACATTGTCTTAGTTTTCCATTCTAGCAGGGATCTAGAAAGATTGAAAGAAAGAGACAAAATTTAAAGCAAAGGCCTGCTGACTTACCTATTTCATTCAATTTGGTGTCTTTTGATGACATCTTTGGTATAAGAGATTAAGGAAGTCTTTAGCTTCTGCTACTGATAATGACTTTCCAGGGTGGGAAGGGAATTTGATCCTACAGAGTAAACCAACACAAGGCCACTATACTAGCTAAGTCATATTATGCTGCTAAAAATTAATGGTCTCAGGCATCACTGGCCAAGGTCCCATAGCAACCCACATTTCTCTCTCTCTTTCTCTGATTTCCAGGACCTTCCCCTGCTTATAGGATCTTTCTTCTAGCTGGGATCTTTTTCAACTTTCTCAGTCGATGCTCCCTTCCCTCCAAGGCAAATTTTTCTTCTGGGGAGTCTTTATTTTAGGTTGTCTCTTCTTCCCATAACTCCAAATCTTTGCTTTTCCTAATCTAAATAGTCAATGTACAGAAGAACAATGTGACCCTAAAGCAATGGTATCTAGTGTTTCTGTCTTACCTGTTTGCACTAAAGGGAGGACACAATACATACCACATTTGTCAAAAGTCAGAGGCAGCCTGTATCTCTCATAGCTAACAAGTGACAGGTATCTGCTTGGAAGTTCAAAAGTACAGTTTTGAACAAGCATCCCTTCAACATGCACATCTACAGCCAATTACCAGCTACTTCTTAGCATTCACAATTCAAACAATCCTTTTACCTACAATGGTTTGTTCACTGGAAATTTAAGTGTCTGAGCAATTTTCACCTCTACTTGTTGAACACAGACAAAGTCAAATACAGGAATGCTGAATTCTGCAAGTAATTCACAGTCTTCCACTTATCCTCCTGGGATTCATTCAGGATTAGAGTTGCAAACAAATCCAAAACAAGCTGGAAATACAGTCCAGTATTACTCTCTTGAGAATACAAAGAGTATCTGCTGAAATATATGCATTTCTCTAGACCAATAAGGCAGGGTTTCATTTAACACTACTAGGTCTCAGTCTGAGTTCAGCTGCTGAAACCAGGTTCCATAGGCAAATGAGTTTCTTAGCAGACATAGAAATTATGATTGCCAGCTAGAGTTAAGAAAACTGTATTATTGCAAGGTTAACGTTGTCTTGGAAGTTCTGTCTCTTTGTAACAAATTAACTAAATTAGTAAAGACAATCCCCTTTCTGTCTCACTTTTGTAAAGAAGGGCTGGGTCTTGCTGATGATTAAATTAATTTTTAACTCTTTATCACTTGAGCTGTACATGATCAGAGCCCAAATGTACTTTAATTTATGAAAAGACGTATAAACAAAACTGGAAGCATTTGCAGATTTCAAAGGTAGAGCAGTGAGCAGCAGAGTTAGACCAGAGACAAGTACAAGCTTACATGAATAAGAAAGGTCTCTACTGATCAGAGGAGTTAATTAAAGAACTATAAGCAAGTCAGGCTGGTCTTTTGATGCATTATACTTTCTCTAAGCTTTCTGAATGCATCCTGTAGATCACATCTTGTCTCAAACTGGACTGAAAATAGTTCTGTCTAAAACTGCTTATCTCACAGATAAATCACCTGAGCATGCATCCTGTGACTCGAGATCAGTGCACTGTTCTGAAATAAAAGTTTTAAAATAGATTGTGTTTCCCAGTGTGGCTAAAAAGCCTTAACAGACAAGGGATTTGGGATGCTCATTGCTGGGCTCTGACTTCAGCTGTGTCCTTCAAAACATTATAAAAGAGACAGACTCGTGACAGGCCTACATTCCCTAGTCTATTTGTGGGATACATAGCTGATGGCATACAGTGAATTTAAAGATACATTTCAGGAAATACAAAGGAGATTTTACTCTGCGTGAGAATGCAGTGGACAGAAAAAAGCTCGTCTCACTCTCTGGGTGTCTAGAAAAACATCTTCCCAAGGTTTCTCTTTTCAGTGCAGCATATTTGCTTGACAATGAGGATGATTTTTTTTTTCTCACTCTCCCCTAGTACCATATGTTTTTCATTGTGAATCCCTATTGCTTTATTCAACTTCTGGTGCACTTGGTGTTGATTGGAGCACATGAGGCAGATGGGAAAGGGAAGACGAAGGGGAGTAATTCTCACACTGAGGAATTTTGTACATACATGGCCATGAGAATAACAATAAGAGACCAACAGTGTGAGAGGAGCAAGGGAAAACTGTCATGGCAGCAGGCCACAGAGTTGGGAGGGAAAGGCAGCCTGCAGAATTGCAAGTGGGGGGCCTTTGGCATGACACAGTAAAGACATTTCAGGCAGTGTGAAGTACCATCTTGCTGCAGGAAGGGCCATTCTTGGCAGTACGGGCACACCAGCAAGTGTCAAGTGTGAAATGTTGAGTGAAGCCATTCACTTTACCCTGATTCTGTTTTCCCTTCTAACCCACAACTGTGTACTGTCCCATCCTCTGCATTTTTGATCTAAGTGGGCAGGAAATGCCTTTCAGCATGCGGAGGTTGTGTTGGCATGACCTGCAGGGCTATCGCCTCCTTTGTGAGCCCCAGATCCTGTGCCAAAGCACACATCCCAGTGACACTTCTGTCACTCTGCCTTGGCTGGTGTTGTAGTGTCATGAGGAAACACCCAGAAAGAGGTCTGGGAGTCAGAGGCTCCAGATAATTTCTGCTGAGTGCAATGTAGAATCATTTGAGTTGGAAGGGACCTTTAAGGGACATCTCGTTGAACTCCCTGTAATGAACAGCACCTGCAGCTCCATCAGGTTGCTCACAGCCCCATCCAGCCTGACCTTGAGTGTCTCCAGGGATGGGGCATCACCACCTCTGTGGGCAACCTGTGCCAATGTTTTACCATCCTTATTGTAATGTTTTACCAATCCTTATTGTAAAAAACTTCCTGATGTCCCCTCTTTTTGTTTGAAAGTGTTTCCCTTGTCCTGTCACAAACCATGCCAAAGATTCTGTCCCCTTCTTTCTTCTAGCCCCTCCTTTAGATACTGTTTAGAGCCAGCCAATATAGTTAAAGATACTTCTTCCTCACTTCAAGATTTTATAATGTGATCCAGAGTTATTTGTTCTTGTCATGGTTTTATGATTTTTGGTACTGGTATTCCACATCATAACATCATGTGGTGCATTTAGAGTTAAAGAATTAATGCTCCAGCTCCATGGATCATCGATAGTTCCAGGTATATCTGTCTCAGAAGAGAAGAAGAACTACATTCCCCAGAGGACTTTGCGATGCTTTGCATTTTTACGTATTTACGCTTAGAGGGGGAAGATAAAAACTGTCTGCGGTCACGGGACACGCTCTTTCCTTTGGGATCGACTCAGCAGTGGGTGCTCGCTGCCGTCTCGCCTTCAGCGTTAGCGTAAGGCCTTCGGTTTATCGGACACTCTCTCTTGCTCATTTTATTTGATTTATTAGCTTTAATTCCAATTATATTGTATTATATTGTGTTATTTTGCTTTCCGATATCTATTTAGTAAATTAGCTTTCCTCCTCAGATCGATGCCGCTGTTTTGTTTCTAGGCCCATCTCCCTTTTCCCTTTTCCCTTTCCCCCTTCCCCTTTCCTGGGGCGTGGGTCCGTGGGTCCCCCGCACCAATCGTCACGGAACCGGGCCGAACCTGCCCGTAAACCGTTGACAGTTCTTAAAATCAGTATTTATACAGAGGTCGGACCAGCACAGAGCAGAGGGATGGGATCACCTCCCTTGCCCTGCTGGCCATGCTTCTTTCAATGCAGCCCAGGATATGGCTGGCTTTCTGGGCTGCAACAGCACATTGCTGGCTCACCATGCACTAGTAGTACCCCCAAGTCCTTTCTGGCAGGGCTGTGCTCCATCCTTACACCCCCCACCTTGCTCTGACAGTGGGGGTTGCCATGACCCAGGTGCAAGACCTTGCATTTGGATTTCTTGAACTACATGAGGTTCTCCTGGGCCCACTGCTCAAACTTGTCTAGGTCTCTCTGGATGGCATCCTCTCCCTTGAGCATGTCAACTGCACCACACAACTTGGTGCCATCCACAAATGTTCTGAAGGTGGACTCGATCCCAGTGTAATTGTTATTGATGAGGATGTTAAAGAGCATCAGGCTCAGTACAGACCCCACATGGAATATAGCACAGGACACATTACAGTCTACAGTCAAGGTCCTGCAGGTAACAGAAGATTACTCATGGGGGCTCTGAGGCAAGTATGTTCAGAGCTCCAAGGACATGAAAAATATGAAGAGCATGGTTGCAACTGCATGCAGCTCTCACTTGTTGCTCCAGTAGATGGAAGTCCAGCAGTGGGGACTGGTGATTAATGCAGCATTAGCACAGGAAGCTCAAATAGAAATATAGGTCAAAAAGCTTTCAAATATCCTGCATTAAAGAGCTTATAACACATTTTCTGACACATTGCTGTAAGCAAAGGTTAATCTTTTTCCAGGGTCACATGTAAGTAATTTCAGACAAGAGTTGTATTATGCTGATTTTGCAGTCTGCGTTGGTATTGCAGGTCCTACATCAGGAAACTGAAAGTTGAGTTGGGTCTACTGCTCTGCTTCCAGGTATTTTAAGAATAAAGATTTTTGTCTCTTGGGTAGTTACCTCCTGGTTTTTGGAGTCCTGCAGAGATGGCTGCTGAAAGTCTACAGACCCCTCTCTTCAGTATGCCTGGTGGGCTGCCAACGGAGGTGCAGATCTGACAGAAGGAAATCTAGCTGCTTTCTGCCAGAAACTGCACAAAAGGCAAGTTTTGAAGCCCATGTGTGCTGAACCCAACTCCACAGGTTCCCACACTCGGCAGTGTTTTGTTCTGATGAATCGTCATTTCTCTCTGGGAATGGGCTCCACCAGAAGATTTCCAGCCAGATTTAATCAGGGATGCTTGAAAGTGATCCAAAACACAGTTCAGGAAAGGAAATAGCTACAAAAAA
>VXAB01004220.1:220425-231945 GCA_013399175.1 Odontophorus gujanensis | reverse complement strand
AAAAAAAAAAAAAAAAAAAGAAAGCTTTTTCACATTTTCTGAATTGTTCCGTAATAACATTTGTTGAAGATATAATTCATGCATGATTGTTTAGAGTTGTCCCTGCAACATCTATCAGCTCATGCTCAGTTATCTTTCTTTCCACCCAGCATTGGTTTGTAATCAGCTCTAGAAACTCTTTTAGATATTTGTTTGAATACAGTGGTTTTTTGTAGGGAATAAAAATGGGAAAGAAAAATATTTTCAAAGCTGCAGCCAAGGAGAAAGTCAGTAATCAGAGATTCATAGTACCACAGAATGGCTTAGGCTGGAAGGGACCTCAGAGATCATCTAGTTCCAAAGCCTTGCTGTGTCAGGGTTGCCAGCCACTAGATTAGGCTGCCCAGGGCCTCATGTAGCTTGGCCTCAAAGAAACTAAAAGGAAAACACAGATTTTTTTTTCAGACTGAGTGAAAATGGATTCAAGAGGAGTTAACTTTTTCCCCTTTCTGCTTTTTCTTCTTATGCGTTACATTTTACTTCTCTTGCTTAATATTGAGCTTTAAGACAGATCAAACTTTTGGAAAATATGAGAAGCCATATTGGTTTAACAGAATGATTTCATATTGATGCTGTACTAAGTCCAAGTGCTATGATCTTTTTAATTTGAGTGCAACTGCTCCAGGAGGTGTTTTATGCTAGTCTGGGAATTAAAAACACAAGGCAGCCATAATGAACAGTTATGCCAAGATAGCCACTCAGGGTTTATGTGTGTGAATCAGTAGGAAACATTTCCTACCTGGCTCAGTTACAGTGGCTAAAAACAAGAAAACCTTGACTATGTGTGAGCCCATAAGGATGAAATGCTGTTGGAAGTCTCCAGCTACTTTGTGCTTCTATGGCAATATATAGCATCTGTAAATCTGATTTAGCAGCCTAATTAATCAGAGCTACAGCAATTTGCATTGCTGGATCCACTCAACCAAAGCACATGGTAAATCCATTTTCCAGAGCCTGCTGCTGCCCTGCTTGTGCTACCTGCAGTCCTGTGTGGCTCCATGGGCATGACTGAACATTGTCTGCTGGTGATAGTGCCAGCAGAGCAGCTCTGTGTCTCTGCTTCACAGACAGACCATGACACCTGTCCTCCCTTCTTCTCATGGTTGCATCTAGGGAGGTTTCTCCCTTCCTAAGGAGGAGGAAGATTTGAGTATAAAAGAATGAGTTTGGTTGGAAGGCTTTGTTTTTGAAAGTGCGTTTGTGGTTGCTTCCTTCCTTTCTAGGTCTGGGTTGCTGAGCTCAGCCATTTGCCCAGGCTAGCTATCTCAGCCTTCCTCCTGTTATTATTAAACCTAGTAGTACTTTACGATGCTCAGACCTACTGACATGCTATTCTGTGATAAGCAGGATGATGCTTGCTGTGGATGATCTTGTGACTTGGTAAAAAACTTACGTATCGTCCTCTGTGAGACTAGGAGAACAGTGCCAGCAGCAGAGCTGTCTCTGGACCACAGCCATTTCAGCAAAGCTTGCTTTCTGTGCATGTCCTGGGGATGTCAGTCCTGGAGAACATGAGTAATTCAGACTAACAGAGCAGCAATCTCGACCTATTTTTTTCAGAAATGAGATAGTGCAGAGGGCTTATTTACTCACTGACCTAAGAGGAAAAGGGAGTGCAGAATGGTTATCTAAGTAGCAGTGCTAACAATGAGGTGTGAGCTGGAAGTGAAGTGTTTGGATGCTTTGGCCTGAGACACAGTAAGAGCCAAATACATGACAGGACAGGATTTGAAGTTTGCTTCTTATTAGTGTACAGATGCCATTTTTAAAATGTAGCTTTGAATTCCAAGCCTTTATAATACTTCTGGGTGTTCAGATATGTGCTTGATTAGAATCACAGAATCATAGAATTGTAGAAACATTTGAGTTGGATGGGACATCTCATTGAACTCCCTGTAATGAACAGCACCTGCAGCTCCATCAGGTTGCTCACAGCCCCATCCAGCCTGACCTTGAGTGTTTCCAGGGATGGGGCAGCACCCCCTCTGTGGGCAACCTGTGCCAATGTTTTACCATCCTTATTGTAAAAACTTCCTGATGTCCCCTCTTTTTTTTGAAAGTGTTTCCCTTGTCCTGTCACAAACCATGCCAAAGATTCTGTCCCCTTCTTTCTTCTAGTCCCCCCTTTAGATACTGTTTAGAGCCAGCCAATATAGTTAAAGATACTTCTTCCTCACTTCAAGATTTTATGTGATCTTCAGTTATTCACTCTTCAAGTCAGTATTTATACAGTGCCACTAAGGTGTGAAGTGCTTTCCCAAAAAACAGTCTTGATGATCTCTCAAGACTTCAGTCTGGTGGTAAAAACTAGATTTTTTTAATGAGTGGAGCAATTCTCTCGTTTGACTTCACTGATTTACTTTCATAAAGGCTACAGGTTGAATGAGATTTGCAGACTCAAACTAGACAAAAATAAGAGAGGGGAAAATGTGTTACAGGGTTAATGAGAATGAAGGGTAGAGATTAGAGCTATATAATCAAAAAGTCACACTCAGTGTATTATCACAGCAGCACTAGTCCACCTATTTTTAGGTTTAGTCCTTTGCAAGAGAAGATTAGCTTTTTCCAAAGGATGCGTTAAGAAAGAAGGAGCAGAAGATTAGTGATAGAATTATGAAAGCAGGTCCAGCACTGACGGCAAAATATCCACTAGTAAACCCAGTGATGTGAATGAAGGAAGCAACCAGTAAAAGGGTTTGGAAAACAGGAATCCTGGCTTCCTGACCTAAAAGAAACAAAAAAGAAACAAAAAACAAACAAACAAAAAAAGACCCACAAAAAACAAACTAGCTAGCTAGATAGCTAACTATCTAGATAGAAAACCACTACAAAAACAAACCAAGAAACTTGTTCATAAAAACTATATTTTGGTTATGCTCCAGGACATAAAGTCAAAACCAAAAAAATATTTCATGAGAAGGGGTTCCAGGGACATTCCAGTCTGAGAGCTGGAGAGCTATAACAACTAGTTTTGTTGCCGTTGCTGTCATTTTCCATCTGCTTCATCTTATGATTGGAGGATTAACTTTCCTGTTTCTCTTCCAACAAAAATGTGGAATTGGTGTGCCCTTGAGGAATTGCCAGGGCAGCCCGCTTCTGGTTGTCTAGGACAATCAAAATCTTTTGGGGCAAAAAGAAATTTCCTCATGTAAATAGTGGATTTTGTGAAAAGGTCATTTCTGTTGGAATGATTTCACAAAGAAAATCTCAACAGTTTGTAATTGCAGTCAACATTTTTTGGCTATGGCAGAGAACAAAGAGAAATGTCTTTCATGGTCTGGACAGCATCAGAGATAGCTTAGGTTTTGGAATCTTTCAGAGGGATTGCATGACCTCTCTCTTGGGAACTCTGGCCTTAGGGTGCATCACCTCATATAGCAGAGATCCCTCCTGGGTATGAATGGCCACTGGAAGACCCTTTCTTCTTTGACATTATCAGGTCTCAGATCAGTTCTTCCAGCTCCCGTGAAGATTCTTCTTTGAATGTTCCAAACACAGACATATGCTAAGAGAGGGAGGTGGTTATCTTCTGACTCTGTTTTACAGAGATCCTCCTTCGTGTGATAATGATTTTCTTACCCAGTTTTTTAGTTGTTTTTTTTTTTACTCAAAAGAAGTTAAAGGAAAATAAAAACAAAACTATTTCTTTATGGTATTCAAATAGATAGACAATAACACTATTGCCAATATTTATAAAAGATACATCAAGATATGAAACACACCAATTTAAATTTTGAGTTTCTCTCTTTTTCCCTGTCTGGTTGACTTGTTATAGACTTTCTATGACCCATCCCTCATGAGGAACTCTGTCTTGTTTTGTGCTACAAGTTTCACTCATCACAAACTGTTCTTAGTGGAACATGCCAGTTTCATAACTGATTTTTTTGAAGCATCCAGGAGGATCTGGAGAGAGTTAATTTCGCATCTTTCTTCCAATCTGTGCCTCCTTCTCATTAAATATATTTACTTCCAATGAGGGTAGTCCTAGTACTCCTGTAACTAAATTGAGAATCAAATCCTTTATTTTTATATGCATATTTCACCTTGTAATAAGAAGAGTAATCTATCCATTTAATAGTTCCTAGTCCTAGAATGCACTGGCTGCAGTATAAATATACCATGGTGGCATTCAGCATTCCCCACTGCCCATGTGCAAGCAGCATCTTGCACAAAAATGACGCACCACAAATAATAAATTTTTATCCTGTATCTTCTCACACATCATCTTTAAGAAACCTCCATCTAATTCAGTGGAAAAAGAAAACACACATTTATATTGTTAACAACTGCTTTTATTTCTTAATAAAGAGGGGGTTGAGCTTCTCTTGCTCTAAAGCTAGATTGTCTGCACAGCAGATTTTAAACACCTTTGGTGATATAAGAAACAGAAGAATACCAATTGATTTTGAGATCAAAGGCTGAGTTTAGGTTGGCAAAAAAATCCTCTTCTCACTTGCAACAGTGCAAATAAGTGATGTAAATCTCAGACAAAACTGGGATGGAACTGTCCACTGTTACTCTCCCTACTGCTTGTCTGTCTAGAGCCTATCCTGGTCTGGAATGGGAAGCTAGCTTCTCTCTGCTATTGGAGACAAAGGTATATCATGTAATGTATGTGGCAAAATTATCTTTTCTGGGAGATGAAGGAAATGCCAAAAATAGTTGACAGGCTGCTTGAGAGAGCAAGCAAGCGAGCACTCCCAACCCTCCCCAGGCTCGTGCTGGCTCTACCTCCTGAGTCACTGAGAAATATCTGCAGTTCTGGGAAATACAACCTTTGCTTCATCAAAATGCTATTATTTTAGCAGTTATTTCTTTAAATGACAGGTCAGTTGAAGTATAGCGTTTCTCATGTACCCAGACATGAATCTCATTATTGCCCTGTGGATGAAGTGAACAGCCTGCTTCTTCAAAAGAACCCTGAGCTACCCAAGAACGGATCGAACCTGAGGTGTGCTTTCTCTGGTCACCTGAGTTTTTCTCCAAGAACTAATTCTGCTGTCTCTGCTGTGCCCATGCAGGTGAGTGTGTCCTTGATGGCACTGTGGTGCTGCAAATTGCCCAGGGATGTCACCCCACATCTCTGTTTCCAGCAGTCCCATGGACAATGGCTGCTGCTGCTGGGTCACCTTCCATAGGGAGGAGATCAAGGAACTGCAAGTGTTCAAGGCTAGGTTGGATGGAGCCCTGAGCAGCCTGACTTGGTGATAGCCCTATCTATGGCAAGGGTTGCGGCTTTGAGGTCTCTTCCAACCCAAACCATTCTGTGATTCCATTATCCTATGAATGCCACAGAGCACATTTCCCCCAGGAGTTTGAAGGCTGTGAGCCCACCCTCCATACCCAAAGCATCCTGAACATGTTACAGAGCATTTCTAGGTAATGATACAACCCACAGGTAGCAATATACTCCTTTTAGTGATCATCTGCTGGATTTATGGTGGTTTTGCACTTTTTTCTGCAGTGCATGGCCTTCTAGGTCTGGATGCATCTATAGCACAGCTATAGCAGGAGCTGTATATATCCCCCTGAGCTAGCTTTGGTTTATCACACTGTAGTGCTGCTGGCAAGGAAGTCGCAGTAGTCCAAGGCTCAACATGAAGAACATCCATCAGGGACTTCATCAGTATTTGGCCAGTTCTGTGGCTCACAGCAAGCTCTGTGAACAGTGGCAATGGTTCTGCATGAGGGAAGCTGGACAGGGCTAACCAGATGCCAAGCCAGGGAGCTCTGGTAGCAATCAGCCCTGTGGGGCCTTGGTTTCTCTCAGTGTGACATCTAATGCTGTGCTGACAAGTGTCAAACAAACTACTGCCGGCTTTTTTCTTTTTAATTTAGCATTGACAATTTTCCCTGGGCAGCTCTCCTATTGGAAACAAATTATGTCAGTTTTTGATGGAGATGTGTCGACTGAAGCCTAAATGAAGAGAATTTCACCTGTGATGAGTACTCCATGTTAGAAACAATCCTCTGGAGGCAAACGACAAGCGCATCAACTCACCCCTATGCCCCACTATTCTCTTTCTTCTCAGTGGCCTGTGGGCACCACTGGCTGTGACATCCCTAGGGCACAGAGGAGCATGTAGCTGTGACAACTCTTCTGAACTCAGGTTGTGTGTTTTCCCCATCTTCTCTCAGACCACCAAAACCCAGAAATCAAGGTGGTGGATGGGGAAACAGTGAAAAGATGGAATAAGGTAGGGTCTCCTGAATAGTATTGATGCACTTCTTGTGTTTGCATCCTAACACTGGGAAGGCCATGATCTCAGCATTTGGTATGAATCCCAACATGCTCTAAACACCATTAGTCAGTTTTTAAGGCAGATTTGTGGTTAAAATGTAAATACTGGGACTCAGTTATTCACGAAAGCAAGTTAAATATTGTAGAATTAAACCCTATTGCTCTGCCTATCTCTTTCAGGAGCCTTTCTTCCTGTTATCTGTATCAACAGCAAGTTTCAACAGCATATAGGAGGGAAGTAATCTTCATGAAACATAGTTAACTTTGGGACCAGCTTGTTTGACATCTCTTGTAAGAGAAACTATCTGGAAGACATGCTCTCAGCTATTTACAAGGTGGTTTCAGGAGGCAGAAAAGATAAGAGAAGCAATGAACCCCTCTAGGGTTTCATTGGATTTCTCAATGTAAATCTCCCCAGAAAATCTTTGAGATCAAAATTTACCTGGGAGGAAAAAAAAGGCAATGGAGAATGCCTAGGACATATCCATGAGTTCAGACCAGCTCTCTAAACCATAAATACTTCCAAAACAACCAAGGGTCAATAACTGCAATAAACTCCAATCAAAGTCAGCATTTACCTCAATATAAATATATTAACAATTTTTTTTTGGGGGGGAGGGGGTAGAGCAAAGCTTAACAGAAAGCTTTCCATGCAAATGCAATTTTATAAAATGAAAATAGCCCTCAGCCAGTTCAAATTTGAAACCATGTGTCTGAGACCCTTACAACTCATTGAGATCAGGATTGCATCTAGGTTGAATGACATGTATATTGCATGCAGTGTTTTACAATCCAGAGTGAGAAAAGACTTCCTGAGTTCAGCACACTGTGAATGTTGGCTGCTTTGTTTGCATTACACTTCCTTTCCTTGTCAGCACCCCAGCTAAAATGAAGCAATTCCCAGGCAGCTTTCACAAACACACAGTGGGAAGAATATACATTCATTGATGTGTAGGGTCAAATTCAATATTGCACAACTCTGTTTGCTTTAATTGAATGTGACTCACACAATATACACAGTGGGAAGTCCATATTTGCCTCCATATTTGAGAGTTCGGGAACTTTTTGAATTAACTGCAATTACTTGCTTTGCACTGGTCTGGGGCATAAAACATAATATAAAATAAAGAAGTGGTCAATTATGGTAATAGTAATTCTTCCAGTTTATGAAAGAAAACCAGAAACTCTCATTCCATTCTCCACTCACTCTTACCGCCAACCACATAAATACTGAAGCTGCAGCATTGTTCAAATACTACCATGCCTAGCCTAAAAATCAGTATTTATTTTTGCTTTTGGCAAGATTTGCTTTCAGATCCTTGCACTACCTGAACTGACACTAAACTAAGGAGCCCCAGAAAAGACTGAGAGACTCTTTCAGACCCTGCCTGTGAATGTTTCCAGCTACTTCATTTCCAGTAATTGCTTGCAGCTGATTATCACTTTGGAGCAGCTTCCCATATGTAAAAGATTGCCCAGTTCCTTGTTGTTTCTAAATCTTCTTTACTTTTGCAGAAGTCCAAGGAAGATGAAAATAAGTGAAAAGTCAGGCTGATATGCTCTGAAAGGGCAACCTTCTTTCCTAATCAATAAATAGATCCTTGAAATTCTCTTTTGACAGCCTTAGAATTGGGTATGTAGCATTAATGCCAAAGCTGTGATTTAAGGTTGGAGGGTATAATTTTCCTCTTGGTTACAGGGATTTAAATCTTTACGTTCAGGAAAGTCATCAGACTGAATTCAGGAAAGCTTTGCTGGGTTCGCTGAGATGTAGATGAGATCTACATCTTGTCCCAGAGTCCTTTGAAATATTAGCATTACCCCTTAAATCATAACACTGGATTTTCACATTTCAAATTACACCCTTATCATCCAAGATTTTGCTCATCTGTGAAGAACATTCCCTCTCCCAAATGCTTTTGACTCAGTGTGGAAATATATAAGCTTGAATCATTAAGAAGCACTGCTGAGTTTTACTTCATGGTCTGTGACACGCATTTGAAAATGAAGAGGTTATTTTTTAATTATAATTGGCATTGACATTTTCCTGGTTCTCCCACAGAAGGCATTCATTTTGCTGGAAATGTGATGCCATCATCACAATGAGAGCTCAGTGGGACAAGCTGTATACAAACCGTTGAGGGAGTTTCAAAAATGCGTCTGTCAATTAGAATGCAAAGTTTAACACCAGGGAACTTGATCTTCCCATCCCTTATGAGGATGTCTAACTAGGGGAAGATGAAGGAGCTTCTTCCCTGCCCATACCATGGCCCACATGGCTGATCTTTATGGGTCACCTTGCTTCTTATAGAATCATGGAATCATTAAGGTTGGAAAAGACCACTAAGATTATCTAGTCCAACCACCAGCCTATCCCTACCATACCCACTAACGATGACTCTCAGTGCCACATCTCTACCATTACTGAACACCTCCAGGGATGGTGGCTCCATCACCTCCCTGAGCAGCCTGTACCAGTGCTTCACCACTCTTTGCAAGAAGAAATCTTTTCTAACATCCAAGCTGAACCTCCTCTGGTGAAATTTGAGGCCATTACCTCTCATCCTATTGCTGTTATCTGGGAGAAGAGGCCAAACTCTACCTTGCCACAACCTCCTTTCCAGTAATTATAGTGAGCAATAAGGTGGCTCCTGAGCCTTCTCTTTTCCAGACTGAACAATTCCAGTTCCCTCAGCCAGTTCCCATAAGTGCTTGTGCTTCAGACCCTTCACAGCTTCATTGTTCTTTTTTGGATATGCAGCAGGACCCTCAATATCTTTCTTGTAGTGAGTGCTACCCTCTTGGAGGATACTTCTTTCCTGAAGATACAGCACTGGCCCAAATCCCAGGTCTATGTCTGCAGGCTGTGACCTGCTGCAGCCACATGGCAAGGCAAGACCTGGTGACGCACCCCACCACCATAACTGAATTTACCTGGAGGGGAAACACAGGCTCCATAGGTTCATATGTAAGTTTAGACTCCCCAAACTGGGGATGAGGTTTCCCATTAATAAGTCTATTTGCTCTATTTGCTGTTGCAATAAGCTATATAATTTCTTTCCATTTTTCCCCTTGTCCTTCCCTCCCTCTGCACCAGCCCTAGCTAGGTCATCAACCAGGATTAAGAGCACATGATCAGCAAATGCACTAGCTAAGTGCAGAAAATGCAGTCCCATTAGGAAGTGGCATCATTTCAGCAGAGTGAGACTCTTTCCCAGGAATGCACGGATCAGCACAGCAAAATATTATCTGAATCAGATAAGCTATTAAAAAATAACTGTTTTAGAAAGGCTTTGAAAAAAAATTTAAGAATTAGGAAATGAGCATCACTGAGAAGCCAACTCCTGTGAAACCTTCTGTCATGGGTCTCTAACTGAGTGCTGGCTCTGGCATTGCTGGGAGTACCAGTTCATTTAGAGGCAATTCTTAGAGCCAACTGCAGCAGCAGTAGTGCCACACTCCTGTTTTATCTGCAAACAAACATGTAAATCCTCCTGGCAACACTATCATGCCACAGAAGAAAAAATACTCTCAGTCATCAGATTTGTCCAGATTTAGTAACTATCTGTACCAGGAGCATAGTGTCCTTGTCAGGAAAGATGATGGACACTTAGCAATGTCATTTTGTTTATGTGATTCCTGTGAGCTATGAAGGTAGGCCACTAGTAGTGGCCTGTAAGGTCTGCTACTAGAGAGGCCTGCAGCTAGCAGGGTTCCCCCGGGGTTGGTACTAGGCTTGGTCTTGTTCATCATAGAATCACTAAGGTTGGAAAGACCACTAAGACCATCTAGTCCAACCATATGCCCATGGCTTTGACTACTCTAAACCATGTCACTTGGTGTGACATCTACCCTTCTCAATGTCTTCTTCCAACGACCTGGACAAAGGGATAGAGTGCAACCTCAACAAGTTTGCTGATGATACGAAGTTGAGAGGAGTGGCTGACACAACAGAATACTGTGCTGCCATTCAGCAAAACAAGGACAGGCTGAGAACTGGGCTGAGAGGAACATTATGGGGTTCTACAAAGGCAAGTGTATAGTTCTACACCTGGAGGGGAATGACTGCATGTATCAACATAGGTTAGGGGCTAACCTGCTGGAGAGAACTCTGTGGAGAAGGACCTGGGGGTCCTGATGGGCAACAGGTTGGTCATGAACCAGCAGTGTGCCTCATGGCCCAGAAGGCCAGTGGTATACTGGGGTACATTAACAAGAGAGTGGACAGCAGGTTGAGGGAGGTGATCATCTCCCTCTACTCTGCATGGTGAGACCACATCTGGAATACTGTTTCCAGTTCTGGGCTCCTCAGTTCAAAAAAGATGATTTTGTGAGTCTCTCTCTGGAAAGCTTCTGCTCCCGTGTCTTAGTGAAGGAGACAATCTCACCCAGGTTCCTGCAGGAAAGCCAGAGGATGCTGAGGGCTGTGAAGATTCAAGCAGGACTGCAAGGTCAAAGCCCAGCCATGAGTCTCATCCAAGATCTTCTGGGAGATAGCATTCATTGCTTTCTTAGGAACTGTTCTGGGAGGAGCTGTGCCTGCCGGTGGGCAATACCAGTGGTATTTTAAAACTGGAAGTTCAGATTTCATACTATTGAGTGTCAGTATTGTAATAGTTTGGTAAAATGCAGCTCTGACTGTGTAAAGTGTGCAGCAATTGAAATTTCAGAACTCTGCACAGTAGCAATGAGATAAATGTAATAAATGGGATAGCAGAATTGGGGTCAGATATGTAGCTTATGGATGTAATATCTTATCATTGCAGGTACCCATACACTGGAATTGAAACATAAATAACCTGCATCCACCAGCAAAGCAGAAAAAAATGTTTTCAACCAGTGTGGTACAAAGTCAGGAGTTTTGTGCAAGGGATAAAAAAATGTGGCTTAGTATGGCCAAAGAAAATAAATAAATAAAAAAATAAAAGAGAGAGAGGTTGTTCCGTCAGGGAGAAATCATTTTTGAGGTTATACCTGCTTAAGCAGTACTCAAGAAAAAAATAAACAACCAACATATGAGACATTATAGAAAGACCAAGCCAGAAGGTAAGGCTGGGCAGAATGTCCTGAGAATGTATATATATTATAAATATAACATCAAAAGCAGCTAGTCAAATAGGATTTTACTAACAGCCTGTCAAAGTTTCCTTCACAGATAATATGGGGATTGCCTTTTTCAACGTGTCTCAGGGTGCGAGTCAAACTGCTATGCTGATACAAAGAAATGACCAGACTTAGAA
>VXAB01004220.1:139533-219882 GCA_013399175.1 Odontophorus gujanensis | reverse complement strand
TGACACAACAGAATACTGTGCTGCCATTCAGCAAAACAAGGACAGGCTGAGAACTGGGCTGAGAGGAACATTATGGGGTTCTACAAAGGCAAGTGTATAGTTCTACACCTGGAGGGGAATGACTGCATGTATCAACATAGGTTAGGGGCTAACCTGCTGGAGAGAACTCTGTGGAGAAGGACCTGGGGGTCCTGATGGGCAACAGGTTGGTCATGAACCAGCAGTGTGCCTCATGGCCCAGAAGGCCAGTGGTATACTGGGGTACATTAACAAGAGAGTGGACAGCAGGTTGAGGGAGGTGATCATCTCCCTCTACTCTGCATGGTGAGACCACATCTGGAATACTGTTTCCAGTTCTGGGCTCCTCAGTTCAAAAAAGATGATTTTGTGAGTCTCTCTCTGGAAAGCTTCTGCTCCCGTGTCTTAGTGAAGGAGACAATCTCACCCAGGTTCCTGCAGGAAAGCCAGAGGATGCTGAGGGCTGTGAAGATTCAAGCAGGACTGCAAGGTCAAAGCCCAGCCATGAGTCTCATCCAAGATCTTCCGGGAGATAGCATTCATTGCTTTCTTAGGAACTGTTCTGGGAGGAGCTGTGCCTGCCGGTGGGCAATACCAGTGGTATTTTAAAACTGGAAGTTCAGATTTCATACTATTGAGTGTCAGTATTGTAATAGTTTGGTAAAATGCAGCTCTGACTGTGTAAAGTGTGCAGCAATTGAAATTTCAGAACTCTGCACAGTAGCAATGAGATAAATGTAATAAATGGGATAGCAGAATTGGGGTCAGATATGTAGCTTATGGATGTAATATCTTATCATTGCAGGTACCCATACACTGGAATTGAAACATAAATAACCTGCATCCACCAGCAAAGCAGAAAAAAATGTTTTCAACCAGTGTGGTACAAAGTCAGGAGTTTTGTGCAAGGGATAAAAAAATGTGGCTTAGTATGGCCAAAGAAAATAAATAAATAAATAAATAAAAGAGAGAGAGGTTGTTCCGTCAGGGAGAAATCATTTTTGAGGTTATACCTGCTTTAGCAGTACTCAAGAAAAAAATAAACAACCAACATATGAGACATTATAGAAAGACCAAGCCAGAAGGTAAGGCTGGGCAGAATGTCCTGAGAATGTATATATATTATAAATAAAACATCAAAAGCAGCTAGTCAAATAGGATTTTACTAACAGCCTGTCAAAGTTTCCTTCACAGATAATATGGGGATTGCCTTTTTCAACGTGTCTCAGGGTGCGAGTCAAACTGCTATGCTGATACAAAGAAATGACCAGACTTAGAATTCCAATTCTGGAGAGGAAAGTGAATTGGAGAAGACCTTTGCTTCATTATGAAAACACAGAAACAAAAACAAACAAACCCAACATTTAAAATGCACGCACAGTAAATAGCAGTACCCAGCACTATAAACAGCATGCAATTTATTCAGACTAACTGAAACCATCAGATTATGCTGGCAATCTATTTTTTCTTTGGCTATTGAGTATTTTGTCGTTTGTGTATCCAGAGCCAACTGGAACCTAGGATCAGAGGTATGGTGGGAAAGAAAAGAAAAAGAAGGGGAAAAAAGTGTGTCTGTGTATATAAAAAAAAACTAGCTCAGTGGATCCTCCCAAACATATATTTGTACTGGATTCATATAAAGGTCCAGATTAGTCTTCTGTCCTATTTGGACCTGTTCACTCACCATGTATCACAAAAGCATCTGTTTTTTTATCGATCACCTCTGTCCACAGCGCTATATTCTGTTCTTTTTGCTGCATTGTTGCATTGATTTCTTCTGCCCAAATCACAGTATTGATTTTTTCCACCTCTGTTACATCTCCTGTGCTTCTCCAAGCCACCCACTTGATTAATAGGGAAAGTGCAAGATTAAGTGCTCATCCTACAAGCACTTACGTATGTGAAGAGTTTGCACACGGAGGTAAATCTAAAGCCATTTTTTTTCTGCTGCATGTTCTGTGTATAAAGCTATATATTAAATATTTTATCATAGAATCACTTCCTTTGGAAAGGACCCCTAAGAGATCACAGGGATTACATGAAAGTCCAGTATGAGGATGGTATACAGTCCTTTGTTGTTAGTCTTCATCAAGGCAATGAAAAACAATTCAAAACTCTCACTTCTTCTACCAAAACGATGCTGAAAGGCAGTTTTAGTTAAAATTATTGACACAGAGATTAAAGGAAGAGTTTCTGCCAAGGATAGGCCAGATTTCCTATGGAGGTCAGTACTTGCAGCTGCAGAAAAGGAGGGTGCCTGATGCACTGAGTGCATCTTCATTTTGTCATATATCCTGCTCTGAAGATACTGAGGTTGTTGGGAAGTCCTCTTCTGATTCTGGATGCAGGTATTTTGGAAGTCCTACTTACAGTTACAGTCCACGAATCAGATACTAATGGATGTTTAACAGCTATGGTCGGAAACTTCCTCTTTATACCTTTTCTATAGACACTTTTCAATTTTCCTCTTTCTCTTTTTCCTTACCTCGAAAACCACCAACTTTTATCAAAAAACAGACACTTTACATGTGATATTTTTTCAGATTTTAAGTGAGAAGTTGATGTATTCCACAGGAGAAACAACATTTATTTTTTTTTCCAAGTAGCTGTAACTTTTAATAAAACTACATTTAAAACAATCCTGCATGTGTTGTTCCAAGCAGGAATTATTATTATAGTGTGTTTTTTGTTTTTCTTTTTTGTAAATATAAAGAAAGGAGTAATTCTGAAACATTCTCAAATGATTGTCTGAATAGTTTAATGAAACACATCACTGGTATGGAAACAATATACTCTAATTTTTTATAGAAGATAGTATTACAAGTTGTACATGATAGTACCCAGCAATTATGTTGAAACGAGAAATGATTTCTTTTTAATTAAAAACTCTCACACTCTCTCCCTGAGTTCTGGTGAAGATGGCGAGGAGTTTCTTTGGAGATTTTTTTGTCAAACAAAACAAGATCTCTTGCACTGCACTGTTTCTTTCAGTCACTCCTATCCTGAATTTAGGGAAAATAAACATGCATAAACAATACTACAAAAGCTGGAATGGTTCGTTTGCATGAATGGGGAAAATAGTGCTGTCTGATTACTGTTGCTGTGTAGTTTCACATTTCCCTTGGATGTTATTTCACATCAACGATACAGGTCTATCATCTAAAACCCCCCAAATTCCTAAGAAAATATTGTGGCCAGAAGGGAGAGATCTTCCTTTTCATAGAATAGACTCATGTTGACACTAGGATAATAGCACTGTTTAACAATTTGCATGTGATGCTATACATTTGACAGAGCTGCCTGTGACTGTGCTATCCAGGATTTATTATCTTGGGGGTCCAAAGGTGGGAGATGAGAATCACCTCACACACACTAAGCTTTGCATATTACTCACACAACTAGGTTTTCAAAAAGTTTGCCCAGAGCTTTTAATCAAGAAAAACTGCAGAAATATTGCTCTTAGGAGAAAGAGGCCAAAGTCAACAAGCATAACTGATGTCAACACAACTCCTTAACCTGGCAAATTCCCACAGCATAATCAGTGATATGTGCTAGCAAGGAATGGGCTTCGTGGTGCAAGAGGTCAAACTGTGTAACCCAAAATGCTGGATCAGTCCTTTTCAGGAATTTGGAGGAGCTATCTTATTGCAATAAGAAGCTATTTCTGTGCATACATAGTTGTGCTGGCTAAAGTGAGGGGAAAAAAATCACACAGATAATTAGAATAATCTGCAAGAAACCCTTCTTTCTCACAGGCATGCCCTGCAGCTCACATGCCCTGTGCAGCAGAGTGGAATGGGTGCTGCTCTCTTTGAAGCACCCCATGATGTGCTGCTACTCCACTGCCACCACCAGGTCTGTTGTTGCAGTGTAGGGACAGGAGAAGACCTTTGCCCCTTGAGCCAGAGTGGTTTTTTGTGGTCAGCAAGGACAACACAGGCATCTCTGAAGTGAAGATAAATGTCAGAATCATGCAGATGTTGGTGGGGTCCCACAGGTCCTACAAGGGGATTATTGCCAGAGAGCGCAGTAGACTGAAGTGTGGACAAATTGAATCTAAAAATTACTTTTGCAGGTTGCTTTCATTTCAAGGTGAATTTTGCACATGCATCATTTCCCTGAGTTCCCTCATATGCTTCAGGCAGCACGAACAATCCCCAGCTCATGTTCTTTTTCACAGCACTGTAGCTGACTGAATGTCAAAGCAGATTCTCAGAGAAAGTCAGGGTTATAAGATACACACAAAGCAAACTGTATTTTAAGCTTCTCTTTACAAATGGTCTGAAGGTTGCTTGTTTGTTTCTCTTTTCTGACCTACCTTAAAGAGTTTGTAACACCCCTCCCAAGGCACAGACATGGCATAGCAATTGAGGCTGTTTTATTCCCAGTTATAGCTGCATCATCAAATAAGCTGCACTGCTGGAGGATATCGACTGTCTACCTCACATCTGTGTGACCAAACCACAGCCATTTATTATTCTGTTACATTCAACCCTCAGCTTCTTTAGCTAGTAAGTGATCTCAAGCGCCTGCTCTCTAGCTTCTAAAATCAATTGATAAATAGCATTTGTATACCCCAAAGCACAATTAGGTTGAGCTGTTTCAGGAAAACAGGATTTTTGAGATAGTATATCCTTCCTTTACTTCCTTCAACAAGTTTGATTGTAAAAGAAAAAGAAAGAAGAGTGGTAATGCAGACCCATAGAAATAAGAATATTCCACATGTAAATTATTTTGTGAAGCTGGGATCCCTATTATTAATCTCATCTCAGGTCTTTCTGTCCTTTGTTCCCAACTATTGTTTCCACAGGAGAAAGATTTCAGGCTTTAGAGTATTTTTTAAAATGGAGGAAGTATTTTCAGAAAAAGAAATTATTCAGATGCATATAAAATCTCAAGCTCAGAGTGACATGATGGAATTGTATTTACTTGCATCCAGAATGTCTGATGAAGATTCTTCAGACATTTAAAATTTCAAAATAGGAAGAAAATTGGGAAAAAAAAGTTGAACAGTCAGTCCGTGCGAAACCCCATTGCTGAGTGTTTAGTGGCTGCAGAAGTGCTCCTAAACAGTACTCTAAGAATGTTGCTTTTATACTTTCTCAAGCTTTGAGTAGTGGTGGAACTCTGGCCTCTTTCTTATAAATTCTGGAATTTAATGCCTCGTAAATATCAGGATAGTTATAATTTATTTTCTCCTTCTAATTGTTTATCCACAAGCATAATGCATGTAAGCAACTGCATTTGGGTGATGGACCTGGTGTAATGGATTCCATAGGAAAATTCTTGTGTATATGTCTATGTCTGACTATTGTGAGAAATAACAGTAGGATGTCATAGAATACCTGAGGTACTCCTGGGAAGAATTCCTATTTAAAATAGAGAGGCTTTCTAGGGACTTATTTTAAAAACGATGAAGAAAAGACAGAATGAAAGTATAACAAATGAAAACGTGAGTTCAGGTTAAGGAAAACAAAAACTTGAATGTGATTGTTATACTTCAGAACTCAGTCTAGAATCATCAGCCTCTTTCAATAGATGACAAAAAAATTATTCTTAATTTTCCTAATTCCCAAGTGAAAGAGCCATTAACCCAACAACTCAGTGTAATACGGTGATGGTAAAATCTAGAAAAATGATAGACACAAAGAGCGGGAACATAAATGTGTAAGACTTTTAACTGGGGAGAATTAGGAAGCTATTAAAGAAAAGGATATACAGAATAATGGGGAATATGGCTTGGGAGCCATGACTGCAATTTTATTAGGCCTGGGAGTGAAATAAAAGTGAAAATCTAAGAGAAAAGTCAAAACAATTGAATTTGAAGGTCCGCTTTGATCAGATTAACTGAGATGGAAGTGGCCCAAGGGATAATACAGTACACAACCCCAGGAGACAACTAGACTTGTGAACAACCTCAGGACTCCTTGTCCTCTTGTAACTAGGACACAGACTGTTGAAAAGGCAAGGGAGCCTGCATTGCAGTTTTATCCCTAATAGATGGAAAGATAAAGTGGGCATTCATACTTCTCACTTGTATTACCTCCACAGAACAGTTTTTTGGGGGTTTTTTTTGTAAGGAATGAATGCAAGGAAAGGCTAAAGCCAGAGAGAACAAAAATCTTCCCCAGGCTGGTGAAACTGTCTTGATGAAAAGACAAGAGGGGTGAAAATTTTCCTTAGTCAAGGCAGAAAACAGTGAGGAAGCATCACGTTCCCCTGAAATTCACTGTAGGAAGTGCTGGAAGAAAAATGTTAAGATTGACAGTAAAGATTCTGTAGCAGAAGAATATGAAATAGGGCAATAGACTGAGGTCTGGGCCCACGCCTGGGGTGAGTTTGAGGGGATTTTCCTCCATTTAATACTGAGAGATCAAAAACAAGAGATGAGCTGCTCAGAAAGGTGGTGTATCTGGGATCAGTCAGCCAGTGGAGATTGTAAGGCCTTCTCACCTCATGAGCACTTCCCTGTGCTTCGTGCTGTCTACACAATAGGCAGGAAGCACAGCTTCCAGCTTTGTTCTGTAAGCTTTTTCTATAGCAGCATATAGAGAGTGTATTTACTCCTTCTCCTAAGAAGGAAAATGAATCAATCCCTCCAAGAGTTCAGACATACCAAATTTGCATGTACCAATGAGACCTCAAGAAATTGAAGTAAATGAATAAAGGATCTTGAAATGATTTATGACAGGAATTGCTGGTATTATTCTGAAAGTGTCAGAGGAAGAAGGTAGAGATGAAGCTGATAAAGGCAGTGAAATGTATAAACAGTACAGATATGGTCAACAAAATTAGTATAAACAAAGAAACTATTTACATACAAGAGAAATTAACAGAAAGTAATGAGACTTCAAGGCATGACAATGGAAAAAGTACAGATGAAGCAGATACTGTTCTGAACACTTTTTGTTTCACTGTTCACAATAGAAGCTGAAGGTCATTTTCTAGTGATTGAGATATATTTTCCTTGGGGAGAAGGATAAATGTTAGAAGGCTTCATTATTATACTGGAAAAGATAATTAGGCAATAAGAAGTCATACAGGTTGACAAGAAAGTGGGCCCAGAAGATTTCCTGGCACATCAAAAGCATCTAAGACGGAAACTGGAATTCATCAGCTGGAGCAGGGGGACGGATTTGATCATGGTTTATATGCAGTTACAATACACTGGTGACTCAGTTCTGTTGCCAAAATAGCTGTATCCAAAACACCGGCATAAGATCAGCAGACATGACAGAGGGTGTCCAGGAGACCTGTGATTTCCATATCGCCTGTGGAAGCCAAATAGGTGCCTGAGGATATCTCCAGTGACATAATCAGTCAATCCTCGGGTCTTCTGTTCAAAAGGTGGATGACTGTTGAAGGAACATTTGGCACCAGCAGAAGATGGTATTATTAATCAACTCCAGAGGGAACTCCTGGAAGTCAAAATTAATTATAGAGTCATTTAGTTAAAACTGGCATTAGGCTAGGCAGGTAACAATGAATTTATTTGTACTTCCTTTTAAAATGAGATCTAATTGGCTGATATGTTAGTCTGTAAATATTCCAGTAACAGTAATATTCATTAACTACTGACTTGTTCATTGGCAAGAAGGACAGACTATGATGTCTACAAGACTGAATTGGAGGAAAAATTTGTGAGTTTAATTCTGAATCCATCATTTCTCCTTGAGCTGCTTAACACAGGCTGCTTGCCCTCTAAAATACCTCCTAATTCCCAATACAAGAGAAGTCCTTCTTTTTCTGATACAGCTGTAACTCTAGTAATATATCTTTAACTGCACTCATATTAGTTCATCTGGTCTGGTCAGGATGCTTTTTCCGCTCCAAGCCAAATTGAATTTCCCCTCCATAACATTAACAGCCATTTCTCTTATCCTTTCCTTAGAGAGATTTAACACATCACTCCTAGGACTAACTTGATGTCAATGGGCAAAGCCCAATTGATGGCCTCTCTGAACATTAGAAATAGCACAAAAGTCTCTACATGAAGACTCAGTTACGTCCTTACGGCCTATTCTGAAAGATGTCAGGAAGACTTAACTGTCCTACAGGCCTGTTCTGTCAAGACAGAATCTGCTTCATTCTCTTGTGCTTAATCATGAATTATAGCAGGCTATTTCAAAACAACTTATTCCACTAGGTTTCCTATTTTATGTCCACCTTAAAACTTTGAAGAAGGCTGTATTTTTGTGTAATTGGGGTTTCTGGGAGCTTCTATAAGCTAGTCATAGATTCAGGAATAACATTCATTCCTATGATCATTACCAGTTATAATATTTAGTGGATATTCAGCATCACTAACTAGCCAACACAGAGTTCTGTTCAACATGTAAAAATCATGGGCTTTGTTGAATCTATATCAGCTTAAATCCCAGTGAATGGAAATGAATTCCTTCAGGAGGTTCTTCGTCAATGCATGCCAGGGCAGGTCGGATTACCGGAGTCTTCTACTGTAAAGGTGACAATTTCTTGAAGTCCTCAGAGAAGACTACCTCCAAAAACCAAATGCTTTGTAAAAATTCTGATCAACACACAATCTGAATTTTCCACTCAGATCTGAATGTTGCACGCAAGCCCATCTGAAGGCTTTTGTCTCAACAACCGCACATTTTTCTCCAGGTATGGATAACTGAGCATGGTATCCAGTTTTCACCAAAATCAGGTCAGTTTCATAACTCGAGTTAGATGTGGTGGTTTGATTAATGGCTAGAGAAAATAATGGACCACATGGCTACAAGATGCAGCCACAAGTGGCTACTTGGTCTAAAGAACTGTAGAACAATCAATAAACCACCAGTTGAGCCTTCTCTGGCAAACATAATCCAATCAGTCATTTTCTGTACACCATGACCCCAGCACAGTTGTAGTGTGCATGCTCTTACTTTTCTCTTATTGACACAACAGAGGGCTCTGAGATGTGAAGCAGGAGAGAAGGGAATGGCTTCTTCTAAGGAGACTTGTAGGAATTTTAAACAAGTTAAGTGCATTACGCAGAGGCTCAGGTTAGACCTCAATTTGGCTTCAAACACTGCCTATATTTTGTGTATTACTGGTACTTACCTCCTCAGCATCAAGACTTATGCAGACTGAACAAATACCCAGGGGCATGGAATGGAACATCTTGATGCGTAATGAAACCCCTCTAAGTGTCAAAGGCACCTTAAGTAGGTTTAAATAGCAACAAAAAAGGGATTTATTAACTTTGATTATATATACTACAAAACCAGGCCACAACACTGTATTTCTAGTTTAAGAATAATTGCCCTTTCTGGAGGAAAGCAGACATGAATTGTTTACACACTGGGAAGAAAAGCAAAGCTAAACTTGTCCTACACCATTATGTCTGTTGCACTGAGACAGCACTTTCTAATGAGGCTATATCTCAACCTATAATGATGGATATCTAATTTATTTTATCTCAACATGACAGACCTGGCATAGTAATATCTAGCAATTAGTCACAGTTCGATGGGCCTTAACTTAAGCAGTTTGCAGTGAAATACAGGTTCGGATATGTCACTGTCATTTCCTGATACTCCTTGCACAAAGGGCTGCTAGAAAAATCATTGGAATACTAAATTACGTATTGCAAAAGGCTGAAGAATCAGATTCTGTATCCTATTTAGCGCTGCTAAATTACAGAACAGCACCACTACAGCATGTGTTGTTACTGGCTGATATTTTGTTCAACAGAAAGCCAAAAGCAAAAATGTTTGCACAGTTAGGAACTGATGTCAGATTCAACAACACTTGCCAATATGCAAAGATACAGAACTTTAATAGATCTCATGTGCTATGTCTAACAGACATCCAAAAGATAAAGAGAAAAAGTCTAATAAAATATGAGGTATTTACAGCACCTACCACTTCATGGAAAAGATATTGGCTGCTTTTATTGCAACAAACTGTGGACACAAGCCACCACGATATTGGAGGAAGAGGATTTGCTGTTGCAGGCAGTGGTCCCAAAGGGAGGCACAAAACCTTCTAGACCTCAGGAGGGAGAGAATTTGTCAAGGGTTTGGGCCAGCTTTTCCAAGCCCCATGGGAAGTGGTGAGGATTGATACTAGCAGAGCTGGCTGGTTCCCAGTTCATCTAGGGTTGGTCTTACCACTGCTGGTAGATGATGGTGCTAGCTTACTTGGTGCATAGGCACCAGAACAGCTTCCATGCTCTTGTTTCAGGGCCTTGAACATTTCTCACCCGAGGTAGGACGGAAATAAACTTGTCAGTTCCCCGGAAAAATTTGTCCCCATGGGAACAATATGTATAAAAAACTCAGTGCACTGCATCTGCTGTCTGGTCTAAACAATGTGGGACTGAAAGCATCCCATTGCACCCACCTACTGCTGGTAGAAACAGCAAGATCAACATATTCTCACCATGGAAGAGAACACCTCTGGGTGCATTTAGAATTCAGAACAATTTTTATTCAGTACTCACTTGGAAGGCATCTGAAGCTGCAAATTGCACTTATTTATTAAAATCACCATGAAACTTAACTGAGAGAAGATGTGATGGCAAGCATTGCCTACAGGATATCTCACTTAGAAGCTGTTTTTGTGTGCTGTGGAGACTCTCAGGAGGTGGCAGGCGACATCTTGGACACTGCCCCAATCAGGCCTCTGCTCACCTCTTGCCTCCAGGAACATCTGAACTTCACTCCAGCACTCTGCAGGTCCCATCACAACTGTAATGACATGGCTCATGCTAGGGCAAGGGAGGGCAGGCCAGTGAGTACAGGACAGAGCAGCACATGACAGTGTGACATTTTAGGGTAAGCACAAGGGGAAGGGCAATAGGCCAGCAGTAAAGCCATAATACCATCTACTTATAAAGCGACAGTAAAGATGCAAACTACGGTGTAAAAATGGAGACAGATGCTCTCCCCTTACTCTTTCCTCTTGGCAATAAGCATTAACTGACAAAACAGTAGGTATCACTATTTCAGACAGATAAGTTTGAACTTGGGACACCTTGGGACAGGGATTCTATTTTTGATCCAACGCATTAACCAAATGGAAAGCATTGAGCTTTACCACTCAATCTTCCTATACAATAATAACATCCCCTCACCCTTGGTATCTTTGGAACATGCATATTGCTATTACAAAGCTCTTTGCTTGCAAGAAGATATCTATTTATAGGTTGAAACAGATTTGCAATCATGTGTGGTAGAACAGGAGACTGAGAAGAAATATGCAAACCAAAAAAAAGCTATGACAAAATTTGCATAGTTCTTTAAAGTTTTCTTCAAATGCTGCTGCAAAATACAACCATCTGTGTGTTGTTGTTGTTGTTGTTTTAAGAATATCCTATGGGGGTAGCGCAGACCGCTGTCTATTCTTCCTTTTTTTTTTTCTTCTTGTTTGAAGCAACAAGCTCTACTTGCAGAACAGACTCGCCCTTTAGCAGGGAAATGTGTGTAATGGTAAACTATTAGAGACAGACTTCTGCATGGTAACCTACACTGCTGTATTCAATTGCTTCATAAGTATTTTAAAGCAGTTAGTATGTGTCAATTTACCTCATGATGAAAATGTTACTCAGAATAATATGCTTTATTCAAAGCACCTGCTACTTAATATCTGAGAGAGCTGGAAGTGTAATGAGGAAAGAGGAAAATAAATGCTTGCAGCTCAAACATCAGCTGTAAAAGCAGTTCTGGGGTGAAAAGTGGTACAGCTGAACAGAGCTGAGACCATTTTTCCCCCATTTGTAAATGAGCCACAGAATGACAAGATAATTTCCAGCAGTTGAGTGCTACAGGCAGGGCCATTACTGGGGTTAGTTAATCCTTCAATCTGAGTCTCTATTTGAAGAAAATGTCACAAAACCAAAACCCATAGCCTGCAAGACATCAGAGGACCCACGGAGCCCAGACTACTATGTGGGGCCAAGCAGGTATGGGGAAGCTGAACAGCAGCTCAGGGAGACAGCATGGTATCCATTATGTGATGGCCCTACAGAATTTCTCCTAAAATCAGAGGTAGTTTTGAAAGCACAAAGTCCTCTCCCATTCCTTCCTTCATTCCCATTGCCCAGAGAAGCTGTGGTGCCCCATCCCTGGAGGCAATCAAGGTTGGATGGGGCCCTGGGCAGCCTGAGCTGGTGGGAGGCAGTCCTGCCCACGGCAGGGGCTGGGGTGGGTAGGCTTTGAGGTCCTTTCCAACCCAAATTGTTCTGTGATTCTATAATTCCTACCCCAAGATGGTGAATAGAGCAGCTGAGGAGACAGCCCTCAGCATCTCTGGCAAGGTGGGACCTAAATCAGATGTCTGAAGTGCACAGTGCAGATGATACATATGAGAACCCAGAGCATTTGCACATCTCTTCATACTACCAGCCTTCTTCTGGTGGCAGTCAGTAAAGGACTGTGCTGTGATGGTAAAGCAGCAAAGTCATCTGTTGCTTTGATTTTACCAGCAGTATCAATATGTAATGGTTTGAGTGAACATCTTGAGTAGATCAATACATGTACAAAGACGCCTAGAGAGACTTTAGAAGAAGACTAACTACAACTTGCTTTCTGAACTCATCTTGAATCATGTAAACAAATTATTTAGTTCCAGACAGCCTGAGCAGTCAACAGTTCCCAAATACTGGTTGTTAGGTGCTTCCTTTCACATTTAGAGCTAGTGGTAATCATTCCTTTTTTAAAATCCTAGCATTGGTCTGTAGGGATCCACATGAAGGCTATGGTGGATTTTCAAGCTCAGACTTCAGCTGATGACTGCCTGGAACAAATAATAAATTTGCTCTAGCCATTCTGATGGTGAACTGATAGAAATTTGCAGTTTCAAAAGCTGAGTACCCTGTGCAAATGCAGAAGGGATGCAGTGAGACAGGCTGCCAGAGAAAGGCAGCTGGCAGACTAGTGCCTTAGCACGTGGGATCCAGCTGCTCAAAATGCAGAGGATGTATCCTGTGGGATGGCACACTGGATGCCTACAGTGATGAGATAACGTGACATGCTGCACTGTCAATGAGCAGATACTCTGAATGCTAATAGAGACTGCTCCTATCCTCTGTTAAGTCACTGACAGTTTTGCTGTGAACTTCAGCAGTGGGTGGAGAACACTGAGATTATGGAAGTTGACATCTCAGCATGACATTGTTGTTCAAGCAGCGCTGTTACCCAGGGATGGAGCTTCTCTCTCAGGTTCCAATGGAACCCCACTCAACTGGAAAAACACAATATTTGGGACAGCATTTGAGCTGGAACATAAGCAGCAAGTTCAACCTTCAGCCTGCTCTTTCCAGCAGCTGTTGAAGCCCTGCTAAGGGCTTTTCTGGGTGTGTACAAGGTGAATGCTTCCTCATGTCGTTGCAGAGAAAATACTGAGCAAGCAGCTTTTCTCCTGCCCACAGAGAGCAGCTTTTCTGCAAAGTAGCTGCCTGTCTTCAAGAAGGAGCACAGAGGCCTTAGGTTTCCCCTGGTTAGTCCCTCCTCCCACGTAAAGCAGCTGTCCTTGAAAATGGAAGCTGCACCCACATTGGTCTCCCTCTCCTGCCTCCAGGACAAGGACAATGGCATCTTTCCCTCTCTCCAGCTGTGACTCACAGAAGTACTTCTCTTTCCCAAACAAAATTTCATTCAAGCTCCTCCAGCTTAATCATTCACATAGCACTTGTGGTGTGTTACAGGTGCTTTGTCTGAGCCAGAGATTTCTCCCAGATGCACTGCTCAGAGCCTCTGCACAGACCACATGCCACTGATGGATAAAGTGGGTTGGGAATTGCTCCTCTGGGACTTGTTCTTTCTGCTAGGAAAATGTGTTTGAGATTTAAAACTCAATCCTTACTAAATTTTCCTCTGATTTTTCACTGGGCACATACTTTCGTACCCAGTTTAGCTGACAGATTTCCCTCAGCATGCTTTAAAGATTGCAGTGAACATCTGTAGCAGTAGTTGGGCACTATTCTACTCTACTGATATCTGGAAATTTGGAAAATAAGGTGTTGGAATAATGTTTGCAGAGAAGGAGTTGAAATAGCTCAGGATTAAAACATTTATTTCACTCAAGTAGCCTTCCCCAAACACCTTCTCCAATTTATAGGAAAATGGAGCACAAAGGGAACTAGTCCAGTACTCAATTTAAATCAGTTCATGGTTCAGCTAAAAGGACATTGTCAGCCAAGCGGTGCAGTTCCTCTAATAACAAGGTAAAGGAGTTCACACAAATAAGACAGGACAAGAGCAACATAAATTCTCAGGGATAAGCATCAAAAATTGTTACATGAATTAGCTGCTTTCTTCATAAGCTAAATTTTATCCCTCATTATAAAAGTAAATGACTCAATATATTGTTTCCTCCCAGTTATCTAACTTCTAGTCACGTGGACAGACATCAGCGATAGATGACGAGCCCTTTAGAGACGTAAATGACAACAGCTACATCAAACCATGAAGTAACAGTCCAGCAGCACCCCAGGCAGCAGTAGTAACCAGTAAATTTCTGAGGAATCAGTAGGGGTGTTGACCTTCTCCAACTGATTTGAACATCTAGTCCTCCCATATAGACAAAGGTTTGCTACAATGCTATTCACAATGTAGTCAGAGGGAAGCCCAGCGTTAATGTTTAGTTTTCCTGCCTGATTGCTTTCTTCCCAGAAACGACTGGGTTCATTATTTTAGTGACATCTTTTTCCTCTTCTCTACTTTTTTACCATTTCTCTTCCTTTTTCAATCCTTTCTTTTTTTAATTTTTCATTCTCTACCCTTTCTTTCCTCTTTGATATTTGTTGGTACAATATGAGGACAGCTCTATCAATCAGGTGGGCTTCATCCTCAGGCTGAGTACCATGAGGTCAATGTTACCTGAGCTTCCAGGTAATGATGGCCTTCCTGCCCCATCTGCCAAGATAGTTTGCTACCTGCATTCATTCCCACCTTGTTATGATTCAGCAGGGTGCCATGGATTAACAGTGACTGTTTTCATGAGGGGTGGGATTATTGCATGACTGGCTAGGCAATGAACTGAAGTTAAAATACATTCAGCATACACACAGAATCACAATATCATAGGGGTAGAAAAGGACCTCAGGAAGCCATTGAGTCTAACATCTGCTAAAACAGGTTTCCTTCAGTAGGTTGCACAGGAAAGAGTACAGGTGGGTTTTGAATATCTCCAGTGAAGGAGACTCCACAACCTCTCTGGGTAGCCTGTTCCAGTGCTCTGTCATCCTCACATTAAAGGTATTTGTATGAAACTTTCAGTGTTCCAGTTTTTGCCCATTGCCTCTTGTTCTATTGCTGTACACACTGAAAATAGCCTGGCCCCATCCACTTGGCTCCCTCCCTTTAGATGTTCATAAACATCGATTACATCCCCTCTCAGTCTTCTCTTCCCCACCTCTCTCAGCCTTTCCACTTCATGGAGATGCTCCAGGACCACCATCATCTTTGTGGCCCTCTGCTGCACTCCTTCTAGGAGATCCTTGTCTTTTTCAAATTGGGAAACCAATAACTGGGCACAGTAGTCTAAATGTGGCCTCACTAGGACAGAGAAGAGTGGGAGGATCACTTCTATTGACCTGCTGGCCATGCTCTTTTTAATGCACTCCACAGTACCATTGGCCTTCTTGGCCACAAAGGCATACTGCTGGCTCATGGTCAACCTGTTATCCACCAGGACACCCAAATCCTTCTCCACAGAGCTCCCCTCCAGCAGGTCAGCCCCTAACCTGTACTGATGCATCCTACTCAGATGTGGGACCCTGCACTTGCTCTTGTTGAAGCTCATTGGGTTCCTCTCCACTCAACTCATGATGAAAGATTGACAAATGTGCTTCCTGTAGTATAAACCACCCCAGAACTGTGGAGCTGACATCTCTTTTTTAGTTGCAAAAGCCCTCTCAGTATGGAACAGACACATCACAGGGGCTGTGGAGCAGTAGATAAGGAGAGCTGTGTGCTCCCCAGCCCCTCCAGGCAGCATGGGGGATGCAGCCAGGGGAAACTCCCTGGCCCTGGGTAATGGAGGAAGCTTGAGGAGCAGATTTTGAACAAGAATGTATGGACAAAAGGAATACAATTGCTCCCCCACTGCTGAATGATGGCTGCCACAGGTCTCTTGTTGTCAGGGTTCGACCTGACCTACATTGCTAATACCCACTACAAGTCAGAAGGGCTTCTCCTATACAAATCTGATTAAGGGGAAGTTATTTTTTCCCCCTGCTTTGTGCCCAGGAATTTTGCACATTAGGAAAAGTTCCCTGCTTGGGAGTGGATGAGACATCAAGATTGCTCATCCCTGCTCAAAGTGGAAGCAGTTCTACCCTACCCAGTTGTGCCAGCGCTGCCACCTTATAAGATTTGCCATGGGCTCTCTCAGGAGAAGGGCTGCTCTGAACAGCTCTCCCCGACCTACTCCCAGCAGCAGAGAGATAGGCCAGCATAAGGCGATGGCAGAGATTTGGCCTGAGGAAAGCTATGTGCTTCCCTAATTGAGCAGGAATTAAGGCAGTAGCAGTGTCACCCTTCTGCCCATCTCAAGCACAAGCACACATCAGTGGCCATCCAAGCAGTTGCAGCTGGTTGTAGCAATGCTGAGGATGCAAGTGACTGCTTCGGTGATACGAAAGAATGATTTCTGACAGCAGCCAAGACTGCTGTAGTGCCTGGGGAAAGCACAGTGTTGTCATTGTACAGGAAGCCAGCAAGGAAAGATAATTTTGTCCTCCATCTCCTGCATCTACTCAACCATCCACTCCTTCTTTATTTTTCTGGGTTTTTTTAGCACCAGAAGTATTTTGAGTGCAATTAAAAAGGCACTATTAGCACTTAATTGGTTTGGAGTCCTCACTGTGATACTGAGCCCTTGTGCTGACGTCATCCCAGTTGTCATGGATACAGGTGAACAAGCTGCATGAAGTGCAACATCAGCGCCAGGGGGATGGAAGATGGAGGGGGGAACCTGGGGAGGAACACAAGGCTGAAAATGGGCGAGCAGAAACAGCTTCTGTCTCCAGGTGAGAGCAACTGGAAGTGAGAGGAAGGAACAGAGAGCACTTTGCAGAGATACTGAGGTTATGGTGTTTCATTCACACTCTTCAGTGCAAGGTAGGAAGGCAGGCTGCTCTCTGACACTGAACATCACAACAGAAGAGCCCCTTGACAGCTAACAATTAGGAGAGGAACCCAGGCTGACATCCCTCCATGTGCACAGTAATTAGAAAGACAAATAGTGCCTTTCTTCCCATTCAATCTGTCTAATAGGTAAGGGGGGAGAAGCAGAAGGCAAATTGTAGGGGAAAAAAAGCCAGAAAAATATAGCCATCTCACGGGACTATATGTGCTTTTATGTATGCAAAAGACCATCTCTTTGTAACTGGAAGAGATGAAGGAAGGCCGTGGGGCTGCGTATATGGTCACCTGCACCCATATAAAATCCTCTAAATCTTTCCAAGTATCAACACTAATAATAAGAAAAAACACCTGAGATGCAGCAGTATTCCTTGGCCTGCTCCTATTTCTTTTCCCTCCACCTCATCCTCTTGCTGAGAAAAGAAATTAAAATGTATTTTTCATACAATATCTCCAGAATTCTTTTTATGTAATAATCCTCTTTCTGTGCAAGAGGCAGGTCAGCAATAGCTGCAGGCTCCTGCACAATCAGTGCTCATCTCATAAAAATCTCCAGCTTTCCCTGGGATTTTCCAGCCACAACCTATTAAGCATTTGCCTGTGACAAGAAGCCACTGGGGGGGGGAGGGGCTCTTCCAGATCACGCTGAGGCAAATTTAGATTTATTTAGAGAGTGGTTACATGGATTTTTTTCTTGTAATGGAGAATTTAGACTTTTAAAAATGATACTTTGGGTTTGAATTAATCTTAATAGGCAGTTATGCCTTTACATACTCTACAACTTTCAGCCTAAATAAACAGAATTTATTAAAAAAATAAAAAGTTAAATTTTAAATTGAAGAAGCTGTGGTGTGTTCTCCACAGTTTATCCCCTCTTTTAATGCTTGACCAAAGGTGTGATGTGCCAAGATTCAGAGGAAGGTCCAACACTGGTCTCTAACACATGGATCTTAGAGCAATGAGTTACAGCCAAGCTTTGCACAAGACCTGACTGCAAATCTACTAGTTCATTACTTCCTATTCACTTAAATCTAAATTATGTATTTCAATAAAAAATATTTGCTCAGAACAGTGATACAGTACTTCAGAAACTGTGAAAATGATTTTTTCTTATGTTTATATAGCCTAAGTTATTTTCTGGGGTTCAAAGTATCTTTGTATAGCAGTTTAGATTCAGTAGAACACACAAGATGTGGCTCCTACCAAAATTTAAACCTTTCATTTTTGCAGATTGATTGCCTTTACTTCTCAGTTTGCTGTTTTGCCATTTTTTAGAAGATGTCACTTTTTCCCCCTGTTCAGAACAAATTTTTTTTTACATTATTTTTGAAGAATGCAGAGAATGCACATTTATTAAATTTCATGAACCAGTGGAAATTTCCCACTATTTGAATAAAAGGAGTATGTTTCTGTCTCTGCTGTCCATGGGGTTGTGTGGTCTCATTCACAGCACCCCCGCAGTTCCATACAGCCCTGGCCTGAAGAAAATGCCGATATTCCTGGTGTTCATAGAATCACAGAATCATTAAGGTTGGAAAGACCAGTAAGATCTAGTTCAACCATTAATCCATGGCTGAGATTGTTCTAGACTGTGTCCTCAGTGCACATCCACACGGTTCTTGAACACCTCCAGGGACAGTGATTCCACCACCTCCCTGGGCAGCCTGTGCCATTGCCTCACCACTCTTTCCAAGAATAAATATTTTCTAATATCCAATCTGTTCCTCATTTAGAGGTGGACATGCTTTCATTCTACTCTGATGTCTTCTACACTTCAGGCCACTTGTCCTCTTCCCTTACCCACTGCATGAGGATTGGGTCCCTTTCTTACCTCAGGGCCCGCTTTGGTAGTGTAATGAGATCACATCCACATGGAGCATTCCTAGTAACATGCCTCTGTGGTTGTAGGTGCAACTGTGGTTACAGGTTACTGATGAATCCTGGAAATGGCTTCTTCAATCAGCTGATGCTTGATAGTCAAGTTCTTGTGGTATGTGACCTTTGCTGTATTTATAGGCCAAATTCAACCACAGGAGCCATCACCACTGTTCACTCACACAGGGTTGGAAGCCACTGTCCTCCTCCAGATACAGGGGTAGTTTCACCACAACAGGGATACCTCTTGGAATAAGATAATCCAGCCAAGCCTGTTCCCTCAAGGGCTTACACCTAACCTCGCCTGAAACCAGACTTTGGTCAAAAGCACAAAGGCTAAGGCATCTCTGAGTGCAGTCAATGGCAAAGCCCAAGCAGGCCTCCCAGTGATAAACACAAGTCAGAGTGCTTTAACTTAGCAGTGACCAGGTGCTTGAAATCCGCTAGCTTTCCCAGCTTGCCCAGCAGCATCTGTCTCCTGGAAGCAGACAAGCATCTGCTTTTGCCTGAGGCTGGTTATCTTGGCAAGTGCCCACCAGTGCCTGACTGCAGCCACTCTCCTCTATAACTGGGTCTTCAGAAACAAACAGAAGAAGGTACCAACACAGCATGTGACCTTGAACTGCCATACTGCGGATGTTACAGCCAAAAGAAATGAAGCGGCAAAGTTTGGATTCCAAAAATAAAATAAAATTTGCCTCAGGATCTTTTGTTTTTTTGGTTTGTTTGTTTTTTTTCATTTTTTTTTTTTAAACTTATTTTTCTTTCCATCTTTGTAATATAGGGCACAGATTTTTATTTTTTTTTTCCCAAAGCATTAACATTGGTGGTTTTTCAACTCGTACCTTTCATCTACAGTATGGTGTACAAAAAAAAATGTAAGCCTATTCCAAACCATATATTAACAATGTATTGCCAATCTAAGTCACACAAAGACCTAAAAATATTTTATTCTCTATTGTCTCAAACAATACTCACAACCCAATCAAAATGAAAGGGGTAAGAGGAAACAAAATACATCTTTGAAGCTCAGTGAGCATTCGATGGACACCTTGGGTGGCTTTGATGGTTTTTTTCACATCACCAAGAATACATAATCATAGACTATCCTGAGCTTTAATGGTCTCTCAAGGATCATCAAGTCCAATTCCTTAAGGTGTCTTAAGCTGAGCTAGTCACCATGGGCACTTTGCATTAAAAAAGAGAGAGAAATAGATGCATTTAGGGAACAGCTCACACGCTCTGCCTGAGCATCTATTTTAGGATGAATATGCTGGTGTAGTGATCAGATTCCACTGACTGGAGGTGTTGTCGCAGGGTTGCAGATGAAGGCCTGGGCTGGATGTCTGTTAGATGACTCCCATTCTTTTCATGCAGCATCATTGTTCCTCCGTCTGGGCAGTTTTCTGCTCATTTTCTTTTTGGTGTGATCTCACAACAAATACTTCTGGAATAAAAAATTCAATATTGAAAAAGAAGATGGTAGTATTATAAACAACATTGTGGAAACACATGGGCAGTAACCTTCAATATACTGAAAACAGCTAGCATTGAAATTGTAGTCATTCTTTTGCAGTTATGCTGTGAAACCTTCAAAGATATGGGCTTTTTAATTTATTATGTGTCATGAGAATATCTGCAGATGTCCTGCACATGTTAGGCTTCCAATCTGTGGTCTCTCCTTCTCTCTTATTTATTTTAAACTGTTACTGTGAAGAAAAACACAATATAACAGAAAAAATTCAACTTTTAACTACGCTGATGTGTACACTAGCATATTCAGGCATGTAGTCTTAATTAGTAAAATCCTGACTCAGGACTCTAAGGAGTCATTCTGTTAAGCAGTTGGAGAAGTCTGGTTCAAATACTGCAATCAGAAGCCAGACTCCAGTGAAGTCAGCAAAGCTGTTCCCATTTGAATTTTCTGAATTTAGCTACAGTGCTTTATTTCCAGCCCTGCCTCCATTTCCCTGTCTTGTGTGAAATGAAATAAGTAATTTTCAGCTTAGCTTCTCCCTGATAGGGATCTATGTCACAAAATCGTCGCATCCCAGACACTGCTTAACTGCAACTGCTAGAAGCTTGATAGCTGAATCTCTGTTGCAGTGACACTCAATGAAGAGTTTATATGGCTTTTCGAAGGCATTCCCTCTGTAGCAAAGGATACTTACAGGTCAGCACTAAAGCAAACTGGGGAAGCACTGGGGAAACTTCTGCTGCTTTTGAGTCTGTTACTGTTGCTGCTGGTTGTTCTGCCCTCATACGAGCAAAGAAACCCCACCATCAACTCCACAACCAAAATTAAAAAAAAAACAAACACACAAAACTATAACAACTCCCAGCAACCCAGAGCAAAAAAAGAAAACAACAAACAAACAAACAAACAAAAATCCAAACAAAAAAATTACATAAACCCAACAAAAACTATTTCACCCCCAAATGACAGTTAAGGATATCTTAAGGATATTTTTTTACCAGCAGTTGTCACAGCAGGAAATGGCCACTGTAGGCTTATAATTGCTTGATTTCAAAGGGGTAAATCTTTCATTTTCACCTCCTTTCTCTGTCTTTAAATTACCACTTGGAGTGTTACCCTTTGTTGCTGCAGTTCTTATCGGCACGGCAGGAGACAGTGATTGCCTTGTTTCTGAAAACTACAATGAAATTAAACCTTAATTGGTTGTTTGAATGGGGTGTAATATAGACCTTNTCTGTTAAGCAGTTGGAGAAGTCTGGTTCAAATACTGCAATCAGAAGCCAGACTCCAGTGAAGTCAGCAAAGCTGTTCCCATTTGAATTTTCTGAATTTAGCTACAGTGCTTTATTTCCAGCCCTGCCTCCATTTCCCTGTCTTGTGTGAAATGAAATAAGTAATTTTCAGCTTAGCTTCTCCCTGATAGGGATCTATGTCACAAAATCGTCGCATCCCAGACACTGCTTAACTGCAACTGCTAGAAGCTTGATAGCTGAATCTCTGTTGCAGTGACACTCAATGAAGAGTTTATATGGCTTTTCGAAGGCATTCCCTCTGTAGCAAAGGATACTTACAGGTCAGCACTAAAGCAAACTGGGGAAGCACTGGGGAAACTTCTGCTGCTTTTGAGTCTGTTACTGTTGCTGCTGGTTGTTCTGCCCTCATACGAGCAAAGAAACCCCACCATCAACTCCACAACCAAAATTAAAAAAAAAAACAAACACACAAAACTATAACAACTCCCAGCAACCCAGAGCAAAAAAAGAAAACAACAAACAAACAAACAAACAAAAATCCAAACAAAAAAATTACATAAACCCAACAAAAACTATTTCACCCCCAAATGACAGTTAAGGATATCTTAAGGATATTTTTTTACCAGCAGTTGTCACAGCAGGAAATGGCCACTGTAGGCTTATAATTGCTTGATTTCAAAGGGGTAAATCTTTCATTTTCACCTCCTTTCTCTGTCTTTAAATTACCACTTGGAGTGTTACCCTTTGTTGCTGCAGTTCTTATCGGCACGGCAGGAGACAGTGATTGCCTTGTTTCTGAAAACTACAATGAAATTAAACCTTAATTGGTTGTTTAAATGGGGTGTAATATAGACCTTGAAAGACTTAAAGATAAGCATTCCAAATTGTTTTCAGATTTACTGTGAGCATATACACCTGGGATGATTAAAAGAAAATACAGCAAACTCTATTCCAGGGAAAAGCTTGATCATTTAGTATGATGTCATTACCAAAATTAAAGGAGAAAAACTAGAGAACATTTTCCATGCACTGTCTCCTATTTCCTCCCTCTGGGATGACAGGTCATAGCTTATTTGTGCATCATAGTCTCTCCAAAGAAGAGCAAAAACAAACAGGCAAAATAAATAGATAAAAAGCAGCAACATAAGCATTTACTCAATTCTTGCAAGCTCTCCTAGGGGAAAAACCTAAACCTGTCGAAAATGTTAATAAGAAGGGGCATGAAAATGAGACAGAAACAAGCAAGTGCCCATGGCTCCAAAGACAGGTTTTTGCAAGCTACAGATATGGTAAGCAGATGTATGCCCGAAGAGGCAAAAATGTTTAAGCCTCACTATCCAGGAAATGCTTAGGAGTTCATACACCCCCAGGAAAACCTGGCCCCAAGTCTGAAAATAAAAACTTCCAATGCAAGCAGTTGTCACATTCCATATTTCCTATAAAAGTGCCTTTTAGCTGAAATCCCACACTTGGCTTGGTCCATAGGAATATGCACAGTGACTCACCTAAGCAGAACTGCTCCCTTTGTACCACAGTTTCCTGGAAAAATAGCTAAAAGTATAAAATGCTTGTACAGTCTTGAATGGCTGAGCTGCACTCAACTTTGTCTTCAGATGCTAAATAGTAGCAGAGTACCATTGCTATCTGAAATAAAATGCAGGCATAGTCAATCCACAACTTTCTGCTCGACTGCAATGGCTACAGGTATGTTTGAGCTACCTAGGTATGTTTGAGCTGGAGGAACTTCAGCAACATGAAGATGGAAGGGAACTGCCATCAACCTCAGACAGTTCTTTACACCAAAACTTTTGCTAGGTGTGCTCTACTGTCACCAGTGCTGTACAAACTGTATGTAAGTCTGTGACATGAGAGGGAGAAGGAGACGGAAGAAGAGAAAAGGAGTAGTAGTGTGATCTCTAGTAGTAGTACTAGAGAAAAGTATAGTATAGTGCAAGATCTGCTCTTCACAAAACTGATTACAAGGTGATTCGGAACTACAGTCTTCTATGTGGCAGGTGGCTCTGGCAGTGACAGGGTTACAAAGAAGATATTTGGAGACTTATCTGTCCTGATTCACTGGCTGTTTGTGCAGTAACAATGGAACAGCAATTACAGGCAAGAAGATTTGGTTTGGATATGCCTTCAAAGTATACTGGCACAGAGACAGTGTGTGCCTTGAGAATCCCAGTTCCTCTTCATAACGAGTTTTTGTCCACCATTTCTTTCCATCTCTTCTAAAAGGGACATATATAGTGTGTGAATTGTAAAATACAATCATAAAACTATACTCATTCTTTCTAGACAGTCACTGATATAACTTAAAAAAAAAAAGCCTTAGAGTCAAAAAACAGAACAAGAATTCAGGAGAGAATTACAAGGCCTCATCTGTGAAGGACAGGAGAACCACATGAACTTCAAGCCCTTCCTGCAGTGAGTTCAGTGAAGGGGTACTCATTAAATGGTTGTTTGAAGCCCCTACCTAGCTGTCACTTGGGTATACAGAGCTGTAATTTTAGAGCATGGAGAAATTTTGGATCAAAGCTATTTCACTTGCAGCAATGTATCCTCTCTTGATACTATCAGAGGAAAAACAAAGAAAAAAATGAGAAAAGGGAAGGCAAAACAAGGTGAATTCTAATGGTGCTTAAAAACTGAAGAAGATTTTTGTACTCACTGGGATTCAGTATTTGTTATCCTTGTTTTTCGGCTACACAAAAGACTCAAATGCTTTTTTAGGATATTTTCTGCATCTGCAAAAATGAAGATGACTACTTGGTGTTCAAATAAGAGAACTCAAATTATCTTCAGTGCAAACGAAAGTGTTGTTAATGGCTTGCCTCTGGATGTGGAGTAGCCTCAACACTAGTGGCTACCTTCATTACTGTGTAAGCAGCTTCTCCCTTGGGGATAAACAAAACCAAAAATGACTCCCCCACCCCCAAGCCTCACTTTGCTCTGGAGAAAACAAATGCATGTAACTGAGCAACTTTTCATCAGCAAAGATACTATGGAATAACTCTGCTGATGAACATTTCTATTAGAAGGGTTTCCATATTTGTTTTACTAATCTCTTGTCATAGTCATAGAGTACATTCATATGGCTCGATGGTGTACAAAGGGAGATTTTAGCTCTGGACAATGAGGTTATTTGCTGAGAACTGGGAACTATCTGTTCTGTTCCTGTGCCAGCCCTGTCTTGTCCTCCTTCTCCTGGCCAGTCCCACCACTGCATCAATGTGTGTCTCTGAAGGTGGCTGACAGCAGATTTCGCAACTTTAAGCCTGCCATGGCCTGAGCAGGGCTGAATAATTTAGAATCAGTGCTAGACCTTCAGAGATGTGACCTGAGTGCAGATAATGTTTGCCTATTACAATGATTTCATGAATTGCTGCTCAAAGTGTTAATTCCTTTAGAGAATTCAGACAGCAATAGCACAATGTTGGCAAGAAATGAGGTGGTCTTAGATCCCACAACTGACACTGCTTAATAGCAAGAGTTAAGTGGAGTGGGGGGTGGAGAGGCAGTACTACAAAAGTCTCTGAACCAAAAAAAACCATGTAGGAATAGACATTGTAGAATTTCTGCCCCCCTCCTCTCAGTGCTAGCAACAGCCATGCTCTTGAGGAGGATCCCATTGGAACCTGCCCCCAAAGCAGCCTTTAAGCACATCCTTTAGCAAACTTCTCCTCCTCCCTAGCAGATCAACAGGGTGCTATGGAATCCATACCATCGCACCATCACATCTCAATCTCTACACTGCCCAGATCACATGTGGCCAGAAACCCTTAAAAAGTCATCCCACAGCAGAGCCTTGGAGGTCTCCCAACCAGACATATGATCTGCCTGCTCCCTTCTTCTCACCATGTGCTCAGGACAAACAGAGCCCTCTCTCTTTAGAGGGGAGTGCTCTTCTGCTTTGCTCTTCATGTGCAGCACACATATAGTAGTACCTCATTGTCAACAGTTTGCACAGGGATTGTGGACTTTGAGGGAGAGCAAACTCCCATCCTTTGGCCCAGTGCCAGGATGATCAACTGAGCAGTGAGTAAGGGGTGGACAAATCTCCCTAGCACTCACTCAAATGTAAGGCATGCCTTTACAGCTTTATGGAGCAGCCTTGACATCTAAGCCCATGACCCTTCAAGCTCCTCAGAAATGGTCCCCACAGAACTCAGGCTGGTGGTGGGCCTCTACTTCTGTACCATGCAGGGTATCTGCATCTCCAAAAGTACCTGAGGGGCCAGAGATGAGGACATGGATGGAAAGCTCCTGTCTGGGGCCAACTCACTGAGTCAGTCCTCACGTGGATTAAAAAAAAATTCTACAGACCCTACATGGATGACCAGCAATTATATGTCTCATTTTGTAGTGTGCTTCCATAACTGCTTCCATCTAGTCTTTCTCAAGGAGGTAATTGTGTAAGGTTTCTGTGGGTCCTCCTATTTTCTTGCTATGTTTAATCTCTTACCAGGAAATTATCTACTTAGCATAGCATGAGTCTGCTTCCTACAAAAGTTATGATAAATCCAACTTTGCAAAGTGCTGACAATAGTTAATACTCTGAGGATTTAATTTGCAGGCAGAGCGATGAGGACTTAGAACTAATATCAGAGTGGTAGAGATGATACATTTGGAAAAAGTTTTATGGAAAAGTAACTGTCTGCAGCATGTTTGCCATATGCTCTGGCAGTATAAGAGAGATATAAAAATGTCAAATTTCTTTTAGGGCAGGCACGAGGCAACACATATATCTGCGGCAGACAGGTCCAAAACTTTGACGCAGGAGAGGAATAACAGTCTTCTTTACCATGTACTTGCAGGATGCATTTAACACAAACAATGTGTATTCTTGATAGGAAATGTCTCAGATGCCACCAAACAGAACACCAAGGCGCACATTTGATTTTGTTTCATTAGTCACTGTGCTTGGAACTATGAACACCTGTTTTGTAGCTTGATAGGCCACCGCACTGTGACTATGCCTATGTGCCACATGTAAAAATGCATGCTTACATATACTGTAAGTATGGACTTAGCTCATTCCAGAGGAGAATGCTATCAAATCAGTTAATCAAACTCACAATCCTCTGAAATTTTATTTGGCTATGATCTGATTTGCCTGAATATGACTCTATGCTTGCACCAGGCTGTCCTGTGTTTCCAAAACCTTCTACTACTCTGAACCTTGAAAGAAAAATAAGCACATGTGCTTTTTAAAAAGAGGCACAGTGGGTCTAGGTTTGTTCATATTACTTTATTTAGATATACTTCTGGCAGTGACCAAAAGCGATACTGCTTTTATGTAGTACAGTTTCTGCAACAGATTAAAAATATATTGTCTATATGATTCATCTGTTCTGGTCTGTAGCACTACAGAATGTTACATCCCTCTTAAAGATTTCATTTATAGAGCTCCGGTCCCAGGATTATACTAGTATTAAGACCTCCATCAAAGAGTTAATTTTTCCAGGTAATGGCAAAAAGCCAGACTGCACCCCGTTATGGAAAAATGTTCAATCACATGTAGGTTACTCTAGTCTGAGGGTTATGCTGGAAATAGAAGTCTGTGGGAAGAAACCAAATTTCCTCAAAATTTCTGGGAGGCAAAGGCAGCTTGTGGGAAGTTGACACGTTTCAACCTTAATTACAAGGTCTTGAAAACTCCATCTGTGCATTCAAGGCCACTTGCTGCCTATACGTAAAGTGTCATCTGTAGCATGAAGGCACATAGGTGGGGGTGTTCTGCTGCACTGAGGGGCCCTATGGCACACTGAAAATACTGTGAGTTGGTGATGGTCAACAGGTAGCACTGTTCACAAACTATCACCATGCCTGTGATATGCAAGCAGTTATGCACTTAGGAGAAAATATGCACTAATCTAGCTTTCTGAAACAACTTCTTATACACTTTTTTTTCCCCTCCTTTTTGAGAGAGAAAGAAATGGAATTCAGAAAAGGATTGGCATTAGCCGCATGAGTATTAGCCACATGAGTATTCTGTCTTCTCCCTTGATCGTTGTAATAAGAGGCCAGCCTGGGAAGCCCTGAGATACACTGCAGTTCAGTAAAGGGGAGACAATATCCTGCCTGAGTACACGACTACACTCTAGTTGGAGTGGGCTTTGTCCTGATCCACAGCCTTAACCTCTGCCCTTTCCTGTCTGTAGGCTTAAGGACTCTACTGTGTACATGGCATACACGCTCTCAAGCACCTTCTGCTTGCAACAGTCTGATAAGTCTGAATTGGAGCCCTCTCAGCTACAGAGAGATATCTCAGTAGCCTTTCATTTTACTCATTTCCTGTTTCATAGCCTTACCCTATGTGAAATACCACAACTCTTCATTCCTGATGACTTGAATGCATCACATTCAGTAAGGCTGCACTACAGAGAGCCTTTGAAGAGCAGTAATAATGAAACCTCTCTAGTGCTTTTCATCCAGTGTGTAAAACCCAACCTTGTGGAGGTTTTATCATCTCTTCTCTATCCAGGCATGAAACATCAACATAGAAAACTGCTAAGTGCTCTGTTCCTCAAAGCTGTCTTCAGTCAACAAACCTTTGCCACCTGTAAGGGATTAAATTCACACATTTTGTGACAGACAAAGCCAGAACTAGAAATTGGCCATAATGCACTCAGAACAGCTTCTTTAGCTTCTAGTAGAGGCAAAGGGGAAAAGAGGGGACTTAAATGTGAGGCGGCCCTCGTGCTGCATAATCTGTGCTCCTCTGGACTCTTTTATCTTTGATCTCCATGTAGCTGACATACTATAAAGTTAAGGCCTTCTGACTACTGTGGTAGGCATTTTTTTTGCAATTTCTACTTTTCTTGGATGACTATTTGCATTGGCACTGTCAATGTTAAATGATTTGAGAGGAAACGATTCAGACTCTGACATTTGCCTTTCATTGCATCCACACAATTGTTCTGCTTATAACAGTTTCTACATGGAAAAAAACTCTGTTAGAAGTACATTGCTATTTTTTTTTTCCATCATCAAAGAAACCACTTTCACCCAGAGCCTTATTAATAGTGTAGGTGGAAGTGGAACACTAACAGCGAAAACTCAGCAAGAATAATATGCTTGTTTCTCTTTTTCTATTATGAATACTAATCCTACATTGCTTATTGCTCTTTTGGAAGAGTCTGATTAGAACAAAAAGAACTGATATTAGCATTAATTGGGAAAAGTTAATCTCACAATACAGAAAGGTAAATGACCTGATTGCAGCAACGCAGAATTGCGATGGAATCCAGAACTTCGCTAGCATTTTCAAACAAAGGTAACAGTTTCTTAATTCTGAATTATATATTATTAATTACACATCTGTTTTTCTTCTATCAACAAAACAGGATTACTTCAGAATCATATTTTCTTTCATTCTTTTTGGTTTATTATCAAGTATTGATGGATGGTAGAGGAATATCTATCAAACCTTACATGTTTTTCTATTAATTTTCCAGATCTACCTCTGGAAACATGTACATAAATTCAGCGCCAATCCCAATGATATCACTCTCTATTGAATTTACTGAGATCAGACCATGACCTTTCACAGAATAATAGAATCGCCAAGGTTGGAAAAGACCTACAAAATCATCCAGTCCAACCATCCACCTATCGCCAATAGATATCCATAAACCACATCCCTCAACACAATGTTTTTCATTTCCAGCTCTCTGCTGAGGAACATGATGAACTGATTGACTACAGGAAGTGTTCTTTTTTTATGTCATTAAAAAATTACAACAGTAAAATAAAATAAAATAAACCTTGCAAGAATGATAGCCCTTAGAACTACCAAGGTAAATAAATAGGGCACTTATTTCAGTTTACTGCAAAGCTTGTGGGAAATAACAGTACTTGTATTAGATGCTTGACTATCTTCTAGATCTGTAGATCTCTCCATTTGAATCTGCTTCTAAAGAACATCATCAGTGTACTGGTGCAGGAGGAGACAGGTCCTTCAGCCCTCTCGATAGCAATATTCTTCAATTCAACCTTTTGTAAGAAATATAAGAATGGGACACCTCCAGCTACTCTCCTGTTAGCTATCTGCTTGATAACAGAAAGCTCATAAGGACCCATTACAGGAAGAGGCTGAAAGAACGAGCTTCTCTAGTTTTTCCTCTAGGATTTCCTGTGAAACAATGTGCTCCTTTGCTTGGCTGATGAACCAAGAGCACTATTAACTGGAACATTAAAAAATTAATTATGCATAAAATCTGTAGTCTTGATTTCTGCATGAAATATGGCAAGTTTAATATAATGTCACCAAAGAGTTTTGTTTTACATTAATAGATTTAATTAGCTCTTTCTTAAATAATTGTGAAAGAAAGTGAGTTAACTTGGCCAACTTCCAGTCCCCCAACCCAGCCACTCTCTAATTCCTGAGAGAGGAGGAGAAAGTGAGATGATAGAGCTTGTGGGTCAAGAACAGGGAGATTGCTCACATGCAAAACTGATTCAGCTTGGAGAAGATTAATTTAATTTACTGACACTTAATAGCAGAGCAGGATAACAAGAAACAAAATGAAAACTAAAAGCACCTTCCCCATATCCACCTTCTTTCCAGGCTCAACTTCACTCTCTCACTTGCAGGTGCAGACCTTCAGGAGTGGACTGTTCTAGCATGGATCCCCTATAGGCTGCTGTTCCTGCCAGAAAACAAGTTCCTGCGGGGATATCCATGGGCTATGCCTCCTTCAGGTCCCACCCACTGCTGCACCATGGGCTCCTCCATGTGGAGATACGCTCCATGTGGTGCTCACAGGCTCCAGGGGAATAGCCTGCTCATCCATGGCCCCTCCTGGGTTGCAGGGAGCTGCTGTTCTGAGTCTGGAGCACCTGCTACCTTCCTTTGGCACTTACCTTGGTGCCTGCAGAGTTACTTCTTTCATGTTTTCTCACTCTCTAATGACTGCTGCATGGTGTTTTTTGGCCTATCTGAACTATACTATTAAACAGATTCCACCAGCTGGGCTGGTGAGCTTAGCATTGGCCGATGGCCAACTGTAGCCAGCTATGTGTGTCACAGAAGCCTCACCTGCAGCCTCCTTTCTTCCAAAATCTCGCCACGTAAACCCAATACAGTGAGATATCAGAGTAGGTGGATAAATTTCAGTAGTTTAAGATATTTTTTTTCTACCACTGCTGTTCTTTGATTTCTCCAATTATATTTCTTTTTATAATGCCTTAATGTTTTACTCAGTTTGGGCAGTTTAGCATAGAAGAAAGGGAACAAAATTAAAATTTAAAATGCCGTAAGTCTTTTCTCCATTTTTTTTTTTTTTTTTTTGCCACTAAGCATTCTCTTCAATCCCCATTTTCTGATAGGGGCATTCATTTTATGCATGGCTGACCATGGAAATCACCTACTGAATTGCTTTTACCTCCTCAGATTAATTCTCAAGAATTGGGCCTTGACATTTTTCCTAGTTGTCCTTTTGAACTTTCACATTATAATCCATAAAAGAAAGACTTTTTGATAAAATCCTAACATTTTTACAGTGATTTTTTACAAATTTTTTAAAGAAGCCCCAACTGCTTTTGTGTCATACCTCTGTTGTTATAGGGCTGAACACTTCCTACTTCCATCTTGGCCTCTATGCTAAAGAAAACTTGCTGAAAAGAAGGGTATTTTCACCTGGGCAGAAGATCATGGTTGCCCAAGTGGCTTTGATGACCAAAAGTATCTTGTAGCCAGCTGTCTTAGGATGAGGTGTAGATGGGGAGTGGGTTAAGTCTGTCAATATAAATCTGTCTGTCTGCGTCCCCCTCTTATTTCTGCCTGCAGAAACCATGCCAAGTGCATTTTATCCCATGGAAAGGAAAAGTCATGCAAAAGAATTAACAAGGTTTTGGCTGTATTCACTTCTCAGAGGACTTTCTGATGCCTATTAGCAAGGTTTGAATCCTTCTCCATTTCCATCCTACCTCTTTGCTGGGGTTTCTTTTACGAGAAGCCATGGAATACATGAAAAAATGATGCCGCCATTTTGGTGCTTTCTGGCCTTACGGAGATACAGGAGCTCAACAACAAAAAATACAAAGATGATAAAGACATTGGCATTAAATAGCTCATTCAGATGGAGAGAGTAAAGTCCGAGGAAGCTTCTGGCACAGATGTTCCACACAAGCTTCTCATGGCTCAGTCTTCTGACTGAAAAAAGCTAGAAAAAGCAAGAGTGTAGCCAGTAACAGGAAGGAACAAACACAAAAGTGCAGCCCCTTCCCTTTTTCTGAGCCCTTTCATGGCCATGTGCTTTCCTCAGGCATGAAGGGCCTGTTAAAACCAAGGAATCACTTCATAATTCAGTGCCAGCACAGAACATGAATGAATTTCCGAAAACTGAAGCCTTCTGAAACTTGGAGAACTTGTGGTTTGGCCCATGCTGCCTTCTCCTTATGGTTATTTGCTTAGGGTGGCTTTTGCACAATTCCAGACTGACAATCAGGTACTGTTTCTGCCTCACTTACAGCCAAGCAACCACTGCCCCCAAGTGCCCATTTGAGGGTTATTTTTTAAGTCACTGGTTCACAAGGTTTCACCTTTTGTGAAGCTCAGGTTAGAACTGAGGCTCTCTCTCAGGCTGCTGAGTACACATTCTCAACCTGGCTAGCTCTGGAAGTGGTTTGCAAGGTTAAATCTTTAATATCCTTTACTACCCCACAAGCCATTTTTTCCCCAAGGAGTATCTATCCTCTCTAGAATCCATGCTATGTAGTTTTCAATAACTCCATCTCCTATGGCATTGCCTTTACACCGTAACAGTGAAAAAACAGTTCCATGAAAGCCACTTCATTGTTGAGATCTAAACCAGACTACTACGCAGTTTTGGTTTTCCATATACTAAAAAAACTAGACTTCTTTCAGTTTTCAACCACTTTTTAGCTGAAATCAAATGCACCCTTTCTACCTAGACAATACCAGTTTCCAGTGTCTGTTTCTCCAGGAAAAAAGACATTTTTCTATAATGTCTTTTTTTCAGGCTGCTTCTTACCTGAGCAATTATTTCCCCAAAGATGCATTGATGCCTTACAACCAGTAATTCTTTCCTAGCTTTACCAGACTTTTCCTTTTTTCCTTTCCTTCTTTTATGGAGGACCCCTCCAAATTCCTATCTTCATGCCTTTTGAATTAGTGAGGTTTCTTTCCACACCTTCCCACTTTCTCCTGCCCCTCTTTCCCATACAGAAGCTACTGCCTATTCTATCCTCCTAGTCGCCTCCACAAAATGTTTGCCCATTGCAAAAATCATCCTTCTTCTCTTATTCTTTCCTGCCCTTGCCTGTCTCCCTCCTGGCAGGTCTGATTCTGAGCACCATGATGGCTCCCATGATGCCTTTGTCACCTTGGCCAGCTTGGAGATGGCCGCTGTCATAGTCACTGTTCAGTGAACATCTTGAGCAGATGGCCAGGCTGCAGGAGGAAACTACAAGGTTGAGAGATACATGGGAATCAGATAAGAAGATGGATAGGGCACAGTCTGGGCCAACAGATGCTGACCGACATCCCTGTCTTAAGTCTCTGCAAGGGGAAGAAGCTGACTCAGCTTCCCACTTTGAGCAAGAATAACATTCAAGGTGAAGGGGGATGGGCCCTTGTTGATGCTTGAAGCAGAAAGAGGCATCTCTCTGCTACTGCTGTGGTGCCCCTGAGCAACAGATACGAGGCTGTGGGGCTTGAAAAATAATAGGTCTGAATAGCAGTCTGACCCCAGAAAATAACAAGCATATTAAGCAGGGCCAGCTGAGAAGTCACATCAAAAATAGCACCAACAAAAAAGGATGAAGAGTCCTAGGAACTGGGGACTCCTCTCTGAGGGGGGACTGAAGTCCCCATCTGCCACCCAGACAACCTCTCCAGAGAGGTTTGCTGCCTGCCAAGGATGCATATTAGAGACTTCAAGAAGAGTTCACCAAGTCTTGTAGAACAGGATGACTGCTATCCACTCATTCTCAGTGAAGCTAGATCTCAGGAAACTGCAACAAGGAAACAGAAGAACATTGACAGAAAGAGAATTTGCATCCCTTGGAAAGACATTGAAGGGATCAAGAGTGAAAACAGTGTTCTCCTCTGTTCTCCTGATTGGCAGCTGGGACCCAGAAAGAAGGAAGAGGCCAGCTGAGATAAATGACTGGCTGAGTGGACGGCATCACCATCAAGGCTTCAAGTTCTGTGATCTTGGATAGGCTTTTGAGAGACCAGGTTATGTGGGCATCAAATGGAGTACAACTGAGCAGATGGGGCAAAAAAAGTTCTGTGAAAAATGACTGCTGAATTGATTTCCAGGGCTTTGAACTAGATTTGATAGGGGAAAGGGATGGAGTTCTATGTGACAGAAAAAGGCCAGAGAATGTTGTCAGTTTGGGAAACAGTGAGGAATCAGTGAAACAACCTCTGAATTGTCCCAAAGGATCTTGCAAGGACTCCTCAGAAAAGGTAACCTTGTCAATAGCTGAAGTACCTCTACACCAGTGCACGCAGCCTGAGTAATAAGCAGAAAGAGTAGAAATCCATGGTATAATTAGGAAAGTATGACCTAATTGTGATCACAGACATGGCAGGATGATACACATGACTGGTGCATACATGATGATTGAAGGCTACATGCTTTTCAGACAAGATAGGCAGGAAAAGACGGGCAGAGGAGTTGCCTGCTATGTTAGGGGTGGGTGTGTGAAGAGCTGCCTCTGAGAAACAGCCACAATCAGGTCAAAAGTTTGTGGATGAAAATCAGGGACCAGACCAGGCATGCTGAACCCGTAGTTCATGGGCTGCATGCAGCCCAGCACAGCCCAGCATAGCTTGCACTATGCTATCATGGCAGCGGCTCTGTGATACTGTGCAACCTGGACCAGCACCTCAGCACCAACCAAAATAGTGTATTGTAACTGAAAATTTGCTCTATTAAATAGTGTTATTGCTCTCTTATTTAGTAGTTTCCATGGAAATAATTAGGAGGCATTACTTTCAGAGCAATCTTTGTAGATGCAGGCCAAGACGATCTCTCCTCAATTAATGTGGCCCAGACAAGCCGAAGGGTTGGACACCCATGGACTAGACCAATAAAATACACCTGGTTTTTGGGGTCAGGGGGAAGTTTTTCAGCAAGAAGGTGCTCAGGCATTGGAACAGGCTGCCCAGAGATGTGGTGGATGCACCATCCCTGGAGGTTTCAGGGCCAGGTTTGCAGTTAGCAACCATGCCACAGCTGTGCGAGTGGAACTAGATATCTTTTAGGTCCTTTCCAATCCAAGCTATTCTATGATTCTACATCTCTCCCCGCGTCAGAGTTGCCCATTTTTGCTGCACTCGTAATGAAGTCTGGTATGACCTGAGTGAATCTGTGGATTGGTTTATTCCTTCTTTTCCTTTTCTCCTCAGCCATAATAGGAAATACTTTGAAGAGGCTTCCCAGTTCTTAACTAGAGAAAGCTGGAGGAATTGGCAATATTCTCTTAAGTTCTCGTTCTGGTCCATTACTGTCTCAAGTCACATTTCGTAATCTCAAGGAGCTGTGACAGACAGTGCACTTACAGGTGATGACTGGGCTTTTCCCAGTGGTTAGAAAAGATGACCACAGCAGTGGTATTTTTTGTGTCATCCCAAGCATGTTCTGTTAGAACAGAGGAAGTTGAGTCATTGAAAAATTCATTGCCTGTCATGTGGTCCTGCTTTATTCAGATCAGTTGAAGGTAATTAAACACATTCTTTTAGAGTGCATAATGCCTCCTTTGTATTTAGGATAACTATATATGAATGAATTGATGGTATCTGAATCTCAGGCATCTAATATCACCGTTAAATAAAAAAGTCCATGAATACACGCTACAAAAATATTTTTAACAAACGAAGAAAGGAAAGAAGGGAGACCACAATAATGCTTTCAAGACTCAGTAGATTTATTATTTGTGCTAACTTGGCTGTAGTCTTCTCCTCTATCTAGGCTGATGTGTCCATCAAAAATGTTGGCATAAAAAGCAAGGAAAAAATTAAGTCGGTAAGCTAAAAGCCTTTTTTTTCCCCTCTGTGACAGAGACAGCCTAATTCTGATCTCCTATCACTGTTAGAAATTCAAAGCATCTGATTTAAAAGTTCAGTTTGTAATGTGTACAAACATTATAAAAAACATATGGAAACACTTTCCATATTCAGGCCAGTGAGTAATGCAGCAGTGTCTGGATTTTTCTCCCACACACACTGGAGTGATTGAGCAGAAACTCCACTAGTGGGCTGAGCAAGGGAAAAAAAAAAAATAAATTCCTGTTTTGTTAATGTGATACTTTGCAATCAGGTCAGCAACACTTCTGGGGCTGCTCTACCAATGACTCCCCGGTGGTATCGTGGCTTTACAAAGCCTGACTGGAAGCAGCAAATAATTGCCAGCAGGCAACAGAGAACTTTAAGAAAAAGAGGAAAGAAAACATGAAATTGGGTACCTACCTGTTCTGCCCAAGAGGCGGCTTGGAGCCCTGCAACAGGAAGCACTCAGGGGAGGAGGAATTGGGGGGGGAAGCCTCTGGAGAAAAGCTCCTGAGGGAATTGCAGGGTGCTGCTGAGCAGCTCTGGCCTCAGCCACAATGCAGCTGCTCCTTCCCATTTCTTCCTCCCATCCTATGATTACTTTGGAGTTTTACTTTTCAGCTTTCTAGTATGCAGAATAAACCCACCATCTGCGGTGTTTTGTTTTGTTTTTTAAACAACTCCAAGCTGAAAGTGGGAAGAGCCTTGCAAGAAGTCCAGATCTAGTTCTACGTGTTATAAAGAGTGGAGAAGTAGAAGGTGATAATGTCACATCTGGAACTCACTCCTTCCTAAGACAGAGGGTATTTTATTCTGGAAGCTTCTGCAACATTTAGACAAAAGATCTCTATGGACCCAAGGTGTCTTTAATACTATATACAGAGTGCAGTGTAGAAACTGGAGATGAATATTTTACGAGGTTTTGTAGCCTGCATTGCTACATTCCATCAGCTCAGCATTTCCTACTACTTCCAGGCTAATTAGAGCTAACAAATGACTGAGTTTTACTCAGCATCTTTGAGAAAAGATGCAACTAATGTACCTAAGACATGACACAACGGTAAGATGCAGGGAGGAATGAGGCTGCTGGGAAGTGCTTTTCTAATGGATGGCTCTTTCACTGGGGTTGGTGAAGCAGGGAAAAATCCCTCACATGCTAGGGCAGACAGGGCATATTATGTTGCATAAGCGACTCTGACTGCCTTCTTCTAGCTAAAGCAGTGCTCTGTCCCAGTGCTGTCAGGAAGTGTTATTTCCAGAGCTGTGAGCCTGTTGGTTATCCATTTGTGTTTCACACATAGCTTGCCTCTCTAAACAGACAAGTCTGTTTCCAAGCAGATAGAGTCTCATTAACTACACAATCGGGAAAAGAAGTAAGCATTTATAATTTACACATAGCTGAAAAAGCAATTGTAAATTCCTAAGTATTCAGCATTGCAGTTTGGTTTGGATTATGTTACATGATAGCATAAACTTCAGAACAAATTCAATTTCAGTGTCTCTTTGTTTGCAGTATCTGACTATTTTATAGCATTAAAGATTTCTGTTCTCTTTCCTAGATGTCAACCAACTACAGAAAGCTGACTTTCTAATGTATTTACTGTCAAAACAAGGATTGAGCTTTGTTGCACACATTACCTGTTCCCTTTCTGTACTATAATGACTTATGTGAAGGCCAGACTTAACATGAATAACACAGCAAGCTTTAAAGACAAACAATAGATTGCAAAATGTAAGCCAACATTTTAGTTCTAATCTTGTAGTAGCAATACCGTAAATGCGATCATGTACTTCAATGTATCTTAATTATATTTGACTTTCCTTCAACTAATTACCAGCTAATTTACTCAGAGGTAATAGCTGATAGATGAAGAATAATAAATTAAAAAGCCACTTTCTTGTAGCATTCTCTTTCTCATTTAAAAGCATGAAAGGACCTTTTTTCCAGCCCACTGTCCTGGTTCTCTCTGTGCACCTCACAGTTTAACTGCTAGGTCCCTCGCTGCCTCCCATTTCTGGGGTTATGCACAAATACCTATGAAACATTTATCAAAAACCTCAGATGCACCTGTTAGAGTTCAGCTTCTGTTCAAAATGAGTTGCAGATCAGAGGGATGTTCCACGTGTTTCATTAACTTTTCATTAAATCTGTGCATGAGCTTTCTCCACTAGGTTTTTCCTTAATGAACAACCTTACTACTCACAGCCAGCTTTTCCACTCCAAACTCTGCTCTGTGGAAACTGTTCCACAGAAGGAGCTGTATAGGCGCTTGTGGTAAGAACTGTGGTCTCCCTTCCCTTCTGGTGAAAGACAAAGCCATGCAAATGTGAACAGCATGGAAACTGGAATTGTTGTTCTGGGATGTTACCCAAGGAAAACTAGATTAACTCAAACCCATATCTATTATAAAAGGAAGAATCTGCAACATATCCACATAGAGGATGATGCATACAGAAAGGGGAACTGCTTTTGAACCTGAATTTGTAGGGCACATTTTGCTGTTGGTTCTCATTTTGATTCAGGTTTTAAAGGAAATCCAAGGCTGTTATTTAGTACTGTGAGGTCTTCCCTCCTTTTTGCACCTCGGGATCAGTCCTGTGAGCCCCTTAGCCTGCAGGTGGCCTACAGAGGGCAGTAAGCTGCATGGAAAGTGCACACAGGCATGCTCACCCTGAGCAGAAACACCAGGAGTTTGCAATAATAAAGATATTCTGCATGCTGTAACAGCCCTCAACTGACTTGAAGGGCCTGCTTAATAACACATTTGCCATCAGTGATATACTCAGAGGTGAAAAAAGAAAATAAAGAAGAAAAAGAGTGGGAAAAGAAATAAAACAGTAGAAGATTTTACTTGAAGCTAAGAATACCTTTCTACAAATCTAAAAATCTTCATTGCTAATGAAGAGAGTATACAAAAAGAAAAATTATTTTCCAATGGAAAGCAAGTACATCCAAAATGAGTTAAGCTACTCCCAGTTTGGCATACAAAACATTTGGATTCATCACTGCCCAACAAGAAATAACATATAGAAAAGTTTGTCTGTTTTAGTTTTTATTACATGAATGGGACATAAGCTTGTCTCATTGTGATGCTCTACATTTAGGCTTTTGAGCAATCATCACACTTTGCAGAAAATGCATTTTTAGGCTAGATCAATATTAGCTGTTTCAGAGAACAAAAGATCTGGCAGCAGTCCCACTGAAAAACCTTTAATCAAAGTAAGTGACATGAAAAACATTGTCAAGGCAACTGTAAATGTCATTTTGTTTGGCATGACCATAATTTCACTCTTTGTCATTATTGTGGCCATCAGAATAAAAGGCTTCACAGTGCATTACCTTCTTTTTTATATTTAGCCATATTAGTGAAGCAACTGTGCTTTTTGTGTCTAATGTACAGTAACCTAACAAGATATTGACTGGTTCCTGGAGTCCACAGCTAAGCATGGAGGAAAACTTCACAACAAATGAACTGGTAAACAGTTATTGGTGGAGTTCTTTGCAAGGGGCTTTAAGGTCAGCACTGCTAGACCATGATTACAGCATTTCACGGACACAATACTAATATTTAGAAAGTGGAAGTTTTCCAGGTCTGATTCTGAAAATAGATTTGCTAGTGACTGGCAGCTTGGTAATGCACAAAATGACTATGAGCTATCAACACAAGGCAACAAGAGAAACAGCATCTACCACCAAGGCTGCCACATATCCCACCAGAGTCAGAGGTGGGATGCAGTGAATTCCCCAGGGAACAGGAGTAGCTCCCTCTGACAAAGCTCTGGCAGTCACCACAGATATGCTGGGATGCAGCTAAATGTAAATCTGCCGCAGTGAGGATATTGTGTATCTCCCTCCTGCTTATGCAAAACACACCTTTGCAAAGAGAAAGGAGCAAGGGGAGTGGAACTGGGTGAGGGAAGAGATGTGTCAGTGCAGAAGCCCACCCTCAGCAATCCTCCTTTTATGTGGGGCCATGGATGAATGTTGGCAGAACTGTCCCTCCAGAGTTTTTATGTGGGCCCAGTATGCATGGAATTCAGAAATGCAAATAGTTTCCTGATGCCCTCCTCCACTTCTGCCTCAGCTTTTTGTGTCTTTGTGGACCCATCGTTCAAAATGCACACTCCAGTCCTTTGAAGTCAGGAAAATTTTTTCCTCTTTCTTGTGTATTCTGCTCATGGATTATACAGCTATTTTATTTTCACATGCTTTTATTTCTATATCATACCACTTATTTATATTAGTCTGTACCTACATACCCTTTGTATGGCATTCCTGGTTGAGGAAGTAAATTTCTGGGACAGAAATCAGCTTAGGTGTGGGGGATGTAGAAGAATGCACCCTGTCAACAGGGACAGTTAAAGGTGGAAAAGAGAGGCAGCATCAGCAGGATCTGACAATTTCAGTCATTGCTACTATAGATATAAATGTGAATGGTTAGGGGCCTCAGCTAACAAACTGAAAAAGGATAGCACTCATTGGGTCTGTTATTTCTTTTTCTTTACCCTCTGCTATTCGTCTGAGTGCATGTTGCTTGCCATGCAGTAGCCAAAGCATACCCAGTCCACTTTCCTAGTGTAAAATCTCGTTTAATAATGCATTCTGTGCTAACGGTAGGCTTGAAAAGTGTCGACTCATCATGATGGCAGAGGCAGAGCACAAGTTGGTGTTTTCCCCTTGTAATCCTTTCCCATCAAACAAGCCAATAAATACAAAGTCTTCATTTGCTTTGGGACTCCCTTTGGCAAAGCAGATCATCCTGCACTTTTCCTTAGTTACAAGCTATGTCTTCCTCCAGCAAGATTAACAACAGTACTGTGAATTGGAGGTGTCTGTACTGTCAAGGATTGCTTGCAGCCATTGCTAGCCAAAGTGCAGCAGTACAGTGATAGCTGTTATACTGTTCATTAAGAGCAACAGCTTCCTCCTTGCCATTAAAACAATCAGTGTGGAGCCCTGAATCAGCCTGTGTCAGGGCCTGTCACCCAATTCATGTATGATGCGGGAGGATGTGCTTCTAGGAAATCATTTCTTTTCTTCAGGGCAGACAAGGTGATGTGAGATAAAAGGAAAGTTTACTAGACAGCACTGATTTAATGACCTTAATAAACCACAGCTATTAGTTCAATTACATAAACGCAGGTTACCCTGACAGCCCTAATACCAGAAGATGATAAATGCAGATTAATTTCAGCTTCTTCAACCTTATTCAGTTCTCCTGATAGGGAATGAAGTGCCTGAGTTTATCTTTTTGTAAACGTCTCATCATTTAATTCTGACTTGTAAATGGCTTTCTGACCAGCAAAGGAAATTCTTTCCTCTCAGCTTGCAGTTAGCTATTGGTTGAGAACTTGATGTGGTCTTCTGAGTTTTTTATACTGGACAAGTTCCTTCAAAATGCAGCACCTAGCTTGTCTCACAAGCGTTATATTTTGTTTTGCTCTGTTCTGGAGCTAAAGAAGATGCTTAGCGAGCTGCACCAGCACATGGGGACGGATACTCAGGGGCCACACTGCATCTCCCAGTGTTCTCATGACTGTGAAGATATGCCTTTAATTAAATGCATATAGCTAGCTTTGAGCCGGGGTGAGAAAGGAGAGAACATCCTATCTCCCGTTTGCACTCTGTCTAGAGTTTAGAATAATTTCCTGCAGGTACATGTTCCCCCTTGATCCTGTCTTTGCAAAACAGTGGCCACCTCAAATTATGATCCTGGGAGTAACAGAAACCAATGCGTTGAATGAATAGTACTACAAGGCTAAGAATAGAGAGGCCATATATGTTGATTGACCTCACAACCTTCCTGTTTGAAAAACCATATGCAAATGTGAAAGATGCAGTCCATATTGCCTCTGTAGTGGCTTTGTTTTGATTTGACAGGACTTACTGAGTAGTTCAAAGCTGATTTGTTAGTGGATGTGCTAAGACGATTAAAGTGCTTTAGGCAGAGAAGGCAGTTGGCCAAACAACTTCTCCTGTACTTTTTTCTTCTATACTTCCTTCATTCCCATGCCAGGCTTTCTACTGTAGTATCTGTGCTCTAGCATTTCAGAAACCCAGCTGCCTCTCAAAAAGCAATAGTATTAGCTGCAAACCCACTAGTCATGATATCAAAACAAAAATTCCCACCATTTAAACTGCCTTTAGGTCATGAGACCTTAGATGAGAGAAGGGGCAGCTAGAGACTATCTCCATTTCTCCATGCACAGAAAGCCTGCATTATGCAACCTTTTCAGCCCATAAATAATTATACTGGGTCTGGTTGGGATGGAATTAACTTTCTTTATAGGAGCTATATTGTTCTGTGTTTTGTACAGTGGATGAAGCAACTTTGCTAATGTAGCAGTGTTTTGTCTATGACTGAAGAGTACATGCACTTGACAAGACCAAGGGGGTGTCTTTACAAAACCAAGATGCCGCTCAGCTTCTGAAGAAGATTAGAATTAGAACTTACAAAAAGAAGTTCAACCAAGGCTGCTGTGGAGATAGTCAGGCATAGGATGTATGTTTGGGTAGGTGAACTGGGAAGGCCAGTGGGGAAAGGGAAGGGTCTCATGCAGCCAGGAGTCAGAGAATAAAAGGGGCTCTAGGATTTTCAAGGGATTCCATGGGAATTTGTGTCCATGGGTCCACACTTGATTAAAATTAGATTACTTTTGCAGAACTCCTCTGTCTCCTCTTTGAAAACCACCTCCGGCAAACAAGATTTTCTGCTCACACTGCATGAAGGCTTTCCTACTCTGGCCCTAACAAGTTCTCTGAAGGGTAGGCAGGAGATCAGCAGGGTACATCGCCAGGACAGATGACCCGAACTGGCCAAAGCAGTATTCCATAACATATAGCATCATGCTCAGTAATAAAACTATGGTAGAGGAAGACAATTTTCAGGTTTTTTTCAAAGATGGCCATTCCTTGGAGACTGGCTAGGCATCAGTCCACTTGTGGGAATCAGTGAAAAACTGCTTTTGCTTTACTGTTTTTTTATTTTTTTTTCTTTCCTCTTCATTTGTTAAACTGTCTTCATCTCAACTCACGAGTTGAGATTGTTTCTGCTCTTCCTGTTCACTCCCTGTCCCACTGGGACTGGTGGAGTGGATGAGTGGCTGTATGGGTGCTTGGCTGTTGGACTGGGTCAGCCCACATCGGTAACAGAAGATTTAAACACATGTAGCCTGATCTCCAACCTATCACAGCTTCCCTTCTACCAATCTGCCAGTGATCTACAATGAGGAGGGCTGTTCAAGGACTGCAGTAGTAGATATCTGAGGGTGAAAGAAGCAGGAAAGTACACTCTAGATTAGTAATGCTTCATTTAGAAAATGGAAAATAAAAGATGCAATTGAACAAAATGATAAATATTCTCAGGTATCAAGTGCCCTCACTCACATTTGATTTTAAAATATGAGGAAAGCCAAACTCCCCTCTGATTCAGGCTTTCATGTAACCTCCTTGCAAAAGTTACTTAACAGAATATCACATAGTTCATAAGTTTTTAATTAAGTGAGCCAGTAAATATGGGGTGGCTGACCCACTTTGCTCTCAGCAACCGTGTGGACTTCGCTTTTCATGTGCCCAAATAGCAGTAATATGCATTAGCTTGAATTCTGCTTATTGAGGTTTAAGCTAAAGAATGCTTTTGCACAGCAGTGAGATGATAAAGACCTCTGTGAGGATATTTAGAAGAACTGAGCTGAAGGAAGCTGACTCAGTGAGCATGGTCACATGCCTGCATTTGGTCAAAAGTGTTATTCTTCTATCTTGCAGTGCATTCAGCAGAGCACTCTTTTGTGGGGCAAATCTTGTCCTCTCTTCAGTACGGAGCCTGAGTACTCACCCTTTGGGATGAATGGATATTTACTGAATTGGTGGAAGACTTCAGAAGTTTGCTGTTCTTAATACAAGGTTTAATTCAGAATATTATATTAAAATAGCATTTGTGACAGTATTTCTCTTTGGAAAGCTCCAGAAACCTTTCTATATAGTATAGCCATTCTATACCTGATGCTACAGAAAGGCATATTTTTTTAAGAATACAACCTGACATCAAAAGTGAAGTTGCTGAAGGGTAGGAAATGCCCTAGAATCACGTTCCAATGACAGTTACTTCTGTTTAGTGCAAAATCACTAACACTTTCAAAAGCAGTTACTAACTAGAGTTGCCTGAGCAACCACAGGTTGAAATGATCTTCGAGATTCAAGGCCTCTTTTTCTCACAGGATTTGATTTGTCAAATAAATGTGGTAAAAACAGGTTTGATAAACATCTACTGAAAGTTAAACATCACATGGTACAGATCGTGCCTTTTTTGCTAAGAGGAAAAAGGAAAGTTGGATTGTACATAGGCTGAGGAAAGTCTGGGACGCATTATCCAGGGAGAAGCACACAAACGGATGGTCTGTATGAATGAGGCCAACAATGTATTTTTTTAAGTGTTAAATACCCATAACTGCTGTCACTGATAAACGTATATGTGGGTGCAGTGACCAGCCATTTCAACCTGATGAGAATCAGACCAGATACTAAGTTTTCTATCCTAGAATTCTCAGTATATTTTTATTAAACTGCAAACCTTGATATGAGTGATCTGCCTTTGGTTACATTTATACCTTGTTTTCGAAGAGTTGAACATTAAGACATTTGCTAAGTAGGATGGATTTTCTCATACTTCAGTAATACTCAAAGTAAGCTTTTTGGATCATTTCTGCAGTTTCTTCTCCAATTGAAATGTATTCCCTAAGCCTTGTGAAACAGTGGGCTGATTTATTTCCGAGTTATATCTTCCAGAAACCTTTCTCCTTCTCAAAAGTATTTATACTGTAATAATACACTAGTATTCTTCATTTGAATGCTCTAAGAGAGTAAAGTGCCATTATCTTCAGCTTTCCAAGCAGGCACAAACGAATACAGAAAAGGAATTCATCTCTCTTAACTTCAGCCATGTAGAATTTAAGCATCTGGTCTATGCCTGTTTCACATAGGCTCCTTCTGTAGCTCTTCTGGAAAGAGATCCCCTCAGAACTGATTAATCCCATCACTAGGGCACTTCTCTTAGAGTGGGACAGTTTGCCTCCTGGAGATGCCTTGGCTGGGTGACATAAGAAGGATGTGAAAGAGCAATTACCAGCATCTAGGTTGACTGATTTCTTAATTCAATATCCTTACCTTCCTGTACAAGCACATGAAGAAGTAAATGGCTCATTCTGACACCGTGGATTTTGTACAATGAAATTTGCTAATTTTATGCAGCTTATTTGATCTTATGATTTTTTAAATATTATTTTTTATAAATTATTATTTATAATTTAAAATACATTTTTTAAAATTCATTTTTAAATAGTTGAAACAGAACTCAGCAGTCTCAACTGCAAAATTTTCAGGGAGTAACCAAGATGGAAGTGGGTCAAGAATATCATATTCTTGTTAGAACTATGTGCATGTTCGGAGGCTGCTCTACAGCTCTCAGATCAATTCTCATTTTATTCTCTGCATGTACATATTAGAATTTATACAGGTATTATGTCCTACTAAACTATAAGTGCCTGAGCTGATAGAGCTCCTGTCTCAATATGTTGTGACTACGTGCACATTTAGTTGCACAGTAATGTATGCATGACAACTGTAAGACCGAGAGATTACCATCAGACTCAAGATGCTGGGAGCATTTCTTGTTCTCTTATGTTTGTAATTCCGGACCTTCAGTGTAAGTAGCAATTGCATGCTAACATCTGTTTCACTATCTGTTGATAGTTAAGGAAAGTGGAATCCTGAAGCAGTTGCAAGCCCTAACTTCCTTCTTTTCTAGAGAAGAAAACTGTGTAATAAGGAGATACATATTTAGATAAATCTCTCTGATGGACTTAAAATAGATGAAAGCCATTTAAGATTTGGGAAAAGCCTCACAAAAGAACATACTACTGTTGCTCATCCACAGTTTTATAGATGCCCAGCTTGCTGAAGTCCATAAGTAAGCACACACTTTTTCTCTTGAGTTCAAAATAATGAAATGAAAATTTGTTATGAATATCATTGCCCTACCTTGTTAACGTTGCCACTTGAGCTTTCCATCTATATTTTCATACTTCTGTTTATATATCAAGAAAACAGTGAATATCCCCATTTGGAATGGACCCATGAAGATCATCAAGTCCAACTCTAGGCTCCACACAGGACAACCAAAGATAGACCCTATGTCTGAGAGTGTTGTCCAGACGCTCCTTGAACTCCAGCACTGTGGGCTGTGCCCCCTGCCCTGGGCATCCTGTTCCATGCCCACCGCCCTGTGGAGCAGACCCTGTCCCTAACCCCCAGCTGCCCCTCCCCTGACACAGCTCCATGCCGTTCCCTCGGGCCCTGTCGCTGTCACCCAGAGCAGAGCTCAGCGCTGCCCCTCCGCTCCCTGTGAGAGCTGCAGCCGCCCTCAGGCCTCCCCTCAGCTCCTCTGCTCTGTGCTCAGCACCCCCAGGGGCCTCAGCTGCTGCTCATACTTCTTTCCCTTCAGACCCTTCCCCATTTTTGCAGCCCTCCTTTGGACACTCTCTAATAGTTTTATATCCTTTTAGTACTGTGGCACCAAGAACAAGCCCAGCTATGCAACACAATTAATGGACAAACTCTTCTACACTAGCACAGTTACTCCTTGCTGAAAAGAGTGGGCTATGAGGTGAGGGAGGTAATTCCACTAACTGAGCAAAGGGAAAAGCAACTGCTGTAATTCTCCTGCTCTTTTTACAGCACAAAAATATCCCTGACTGTACAGTTACATAAATGGATTGCCAAGGGTAAAGGGATTCGTCAGCAAGGATCTTGTGCTGCAATAGGAGGCTGGAGGACCCAAAGATATAGCTATATATGCTCCTCAGCACCAGTCACAGTTAAGTAAAACGAGTCCCCCGTGTAAGGGTTGTACTCTGACAAATGGTCTCACTTCCCTACACCAGGTCCCACCCTGTGAATAATGGGAGAGTTATGGCAGATATGCCAAGAACAGCCTAGCAAAGCATGTTTACTTTCAAAACACTGCTCCCTATGGATAAGCACTGAGCCCACTCGGCAGCTGCATGAGGAAGTTTGCACTGATTATTATCTGACTAAACAAAATAATTTAGGGTTTAATGCATGCAAGGCAGTACCTTTTCCCAGTGCTTGTTCAAACTGAAGGAGAATGGGGGCAGCCCCAGGTAAGGTGTGACCACAGCCAGCCCCAAGTGGGACCTGTTTGTGATTGATTACTGCCATTTTAAGGGGTCCAGCAAGCAGAAGTACAGCTTGCAGGACTGAAGTCAGCAACCTTTCACTGTGCTCTGTTCAGATGAATAAATGTTGCCAGATTTCAAGGGGAGGTGGCTGATACTGCACATATAGCCATATTGTCCAGAAGTGAAGAGAGCTATGATGCAGTAAATACAGGTTCATACAGCTGGTACAACACCTTTCATGAGAACGTGGAAAAGCAACAGAGGGAAGTCATAATCTTCTTTAATAGTTTTTAAGCAAAGCCCTGTTATGAGGAGACCTTTTATAAAGAATTGAATTTGAGCATTAAGTCTAGAACCCATTTATTTGCAAGTAAACTCCAAGGTACTTTAACCACTGAAGTGTTTGGCTTAAGAAGAAGGGAATCGTGTGGAATGTATGTCTGCTTACATCTATATAATAGTAACATGGGCTGCCTTTGAAGATGGTTAGAGAAACTCTTTCTGAGCGCATTCACATAAATATTTCTCTGCAGAAGTGTGCTAGCTTTTAATGAGCAGCTGCTAAATGCTTCTTCCAAAAAGGAGGTTACACATGTGCGGGTGTCCAGGTTTTCCAGATTTGAAGGACAGATTTTTGTTACTGCATGATCCCAATCATGGAGGGTAAAACTGAGCGCTTGGTTAAGATAAAGCATTATTTCACTGCATAGTACAGGTCTGCTGTCATAGAAACTATAGGAATGCAATTATGAAAGCTTTCCTTTTCTGAAATTGCCACAACTGGCTCTAGTCTACATTTAGCACATGACCATGAGTGTGAAGCTATCCAGTGTATTTGCTGGGTCTCCCTATGGAAAGTAAGGCTTCTGTGTTAGTGTGCTTTTCACAACATATTGGAGAAGGAGTCTGAATCCATAAAATCGCTGAAGGCACTCCGGCCCACAGTGCAAGGCCAGAGAAGTGACACAGGACCTGTATCAGGAGTACGAAGACAAGAGATATATTGTTTCAATTTTCAATACTTTTTTTAGCAGAAAAATGATAAGGCTGAAAAGCTGGAAAAGAAATGATTGGTAACCAAGGGAGAGTCAAGATGGAATACAAGTCAAAGGAAAATATGTTCATGGATGAAAAGCAGGACACAATCAACAAAGGACTGGGCTGGTTCACCAGAGTACTGCAAACCAGGTGCATTGCTTATGTCAGGACTTCTGCTGGGTCGTGCTCTAATTCTAGTTGGTCTGTCACTCCAGCTGCTGACCAGTGGATGCCAGGCACAATGTCAGGGTGTAAAGCAACAGCCTGAATTCATATTGCTGAAGTTGAATAATATTTTTAAATCCCACTACAAGGGCTGATTCATTATGATACTTAAAACATAACAGAGTCTGGCAAGGTAGGCAAGGTTTTACCAGCACCAAATGAAAAAGTGGCTCTGGTCAGGTGAAACATGCCAGCTGTCCCATATCAACTAACTTTATGTTTTGGTTCCCCTATTTATTTATTTATTCATATTATTGAAAAGATTTGTTGCTTATATACATTAACTACATTACATTTTTTGTACGCTGCCCGAGACAATTCCTCTTCACTCAGTGCGGTACAGGCAAACCAAAAGGTTGGAAATGCATGCGTTAGACAAGAAGAAAAATAAGAACTATAATATTTTAGAAACCCCTATTGTTGACATCACTGTCATTTGGGTTTTATTTGATAGTTTCTAACAGAAGTGCATTCATTTTTTAATGGTGGGATATTGTGGGTGACTCAGGAGGAGATACTGGACTTTAAACTCAACATTTTGAAGGAGCTAGTAGTATTAGGTCTGCTTTCATTGATCCCACATGGATGGGAAATGAAGAGAAGGTATGTACTCAGGAAGTTAGAATGCAAAGTATAATCCAACAGCAGAATAAAACTGACGTAATCAAAGATATTTCAAATTATCAGATATGTCTGCAGTCTGTCACAGGGATCCTACTATCATAACTGTACTGCATATCAGTATAATTTCACCAGGAAACTTCTGAGACTTTTAAGGTTTCATTCAGTAGTTTTGCATTCTGTTAAAACCTGCTCCCCAGAAGTCAAGTCAAATCTGAGCTAATTTCATGGACATGTGTTAGGAACCTGCAGACTCTATATTGGTGTAAGAGAGAATAACATTAAAACACCACCAGTGTTTTAATGGTGGCAGAATAGCTAATCTTTCATAAGAAGTATCACAAAAAATGACATATGCCCTCAAGGACAAGAAAAACTAAGAGTGAGGAGGTATGCCAAAATGTTTTGGACAGAGTATTCTTATTATTAGTGCTTTCACAGTGTAACAGCTTTTCTTCACTTCTGACTCTCATATTTTGATGAAATAACACTTCATCATTATTATCTGTGAGATGAGGTCTGTGAGACGTTCAGAGCTAAAGTCTGTGGACCAAATCATTCAAGATTTTCTATAGGACTGATTTTGTACCAAGTAAATGAATGTGAATTTTATTGCAGACTTCCCAGGACATTGGATGCTTTTATCTTAGAAAGCATTCTTATGAAACAAGGTTTGAAGTACTTTTGATATTACACTTTATTTTCCAAGTATGGTAAAAGATTTAGATGTGCATTAGATGGTACAAAATTGTAGCCTCTGAGCAGTAGCCTGCAAGTTGCTGGTAAGAGTAGGAACAAGTAGCAATCTAAACAAATCTTTAAAAAATACATCTATTTTTATTGAAGAGACATTTTGTACAGGTAACACATCAGATACTTAGAATATAGGAAGTAAACTAGGGAAATGTTCCCTGAAAACTGGAAATACAAGAGCCTAACTCATGACCTAACACACTCTATACTCCTTTCGTGCACAAGAAATAGCAATAAATAGCGCTGATAATTTCTATACTGTCATGGTCATAATGTAGCTTTCAGGTGACATTTTGAAGTGGCATACAAATTTTAAAAAGAAAATATTAGTTTATCTATGCTGATAGAATGGTAACTGTAAAAAAAAAAAAAAAAAAGTCTCCTCTAATTTTAGATGAGCTGTTTCCTGTCATCAACTGGTGCTGTTCTGCTGATTTTGTGGGAGACAAGCTGATAAACCATTCACTTGTCTTTGCAGAATGAGCCAGATTATTGTACTGTCTTCAGAGAGCATTCTTTTCTTCCTCTCTGTCACTGTTTATATGGTATCACATTAATAATGTTGAGTAGAGTAGAGTAGAGTAGAGTAGAGTAGAGTAGAGTAGAGTAGAGTAGAGTAGAGTAGAGTAGAGTAGAGTAGAATTCTGCTTCTGTATCTGTTAGAGTGTTATGGACAAACTGAACAAACACCATAATGCCAGTGTTTGTGACACTGATTAAAACCACAAATCTCTGCTTCAATCTAAATGGCATTTCAAGGGCTCCTGCTGTGTATAAGAGAAAGGAGACTTGTCATGGTGACATAAAACCATAGAACACACTCCCAGGTCCTTGCCACATGTGTGTGGGAAGCATTGGAGGAGTAAGCAGAGCACTGGAGCAGGTCTCCCCCAGGCTCCGTCTACTTGACTGGGCTTTGGCAGAGATTTTCTGGGCTCTGCATGGCTCCAGCAGCCCCAGCCTCCCTGGTGAGCAGACATCGAGGAAGAAAAGCAGAGTGTCAGCAACTGGCTGGCTCTGGCTACTATTAATAAGTCCCCTCTATAGGCCATGGAGATGCATTTTAGCAGCAGTAAGTGCCCACTGGTTGCGCACTGGAAACCCCCTTAGAAGCCTTGATAACTATAAAATAGTGAGTACCACTGCTGAAATGCTAGTAACACATATTGGGACTGACCATGTTTAACATAAGTGTTTTGAGGTGTTTATTTTTTATATGGAGAGCTTTGGTTTGAACCAGATGCCCATGATAATCGTTTCACCTCTCAGAGTTTTCCATAGCAAATATTCAGTCTGGTAAAGTCAGTGCATGATTAAGGATCTTTTAAAAAGCAAAGAAAATACGGAAATCACTCTTCATCTTTAGCATGCTCAGACTATTGTGATATGGCTTGATGAAAATAGTATGAAGAGAAATCAGATCCTTAAACAACTAAAGGTTTTAAGTACAAAAGACTGCATCTGACTGTTTTAACATGGTCCCTAGATACCTGCAGTTTGCTAGAAATCCCTAGATAGAGCTGTAATAGCCTCCAAAATGAATGCCATCAGGAATCCCTGACAGGTTTCCAACACATAACATGTTTAATGTTTCTTACTTAAAGTATACCATTCAAGGAGCTTATGCCATTTTGTGCTTGGCACCAATAAAACACAAAACCAGCATGCTTCACATGAGAGCTGCAGTAGTTTTGAAGGACTAGAGTTCCAGCAACATGAACTATTTGTTTCTCAGACAAAAAATCCAATTTCAATTAAAAAGAAGGACATGAAGCAGTATGGTAATATTTGTACAGACAGCACGGGGGAACAGCAGTGGCAGTGGCAAGATTTTTCAGTCTGGAAATGAAGCTTGAGCTGTGTCAGTAACTCCTTGATAATATAAGAAAACCCCAAGTGACAAAATGCAAAATTCACACAGATTGGAAGCGAGTGTCACTCCACTGATCACAGTCTCTAAACCAGCTTGTATCTTGACTCACTCATCCCTTGTAGGGTTGGATATTGCCAACAGATCGCTTTGTGCCTCACTTTTTCTACATGTAAAAGTTCACTCTTTCTGCACACACAAACGTTCTTATCAAAATCAAGAGACTTATCCAGGTCAAGGCTTCTGATAAGTTTGACTTTATTTCCCCAAATCATAGTACAGCATCTGAATTAACTCTTAGGTTTGCTGAAGGTTAGAGTCACATACTGGGCTCAGCATCAGCGCAGCACATCCCTGCAGCTGCAGTCAGAGCATTGCTTCCTCCTGCATCGCTCTATTACCTCCAGTTCTCTAAGCAGGTGTCTCCAGCTTAGTGTTTGTGATCTGTGGAGAGGTTAAAGCAAGCTAATCCAATCTGGTTCCAGTTCAGCAGAGCTTGTAAGCACATAGCTTAATTTGATTGGAGTCCCTGGAACTATTACACTGTGTGTTATTAACTATGTGCTTACGTGCTTTTCTAGGCTGGGGAAATACTTCCAAATTTTGAATACTGATAGTAGACAGTAATACTGTCTAGACAATGCCCCAGAGCAACCATTACTTTTCAGTAGTTGTTTAGTGGAGACTTGCTTTCTTCATGTGTTTTCAATGAGACTGCCTAGATGTTGCAGTAAGCCTAAGAGCCCAGAATGCACAGAATTTACACAAGTTATATCACTGGATCTTGCAGTCCCAAGCCCTCAGCTCCGCCATCTCAGAGAGGAGAAGTTTAAGAGAAAGTTAATTATACAGCTATTTCAACAATCCATCTGAGTTGGATTCCCTTTTTCCTGCTCCATATTTCCTGACAAGTCCGTGAGAAAAAATGGTGTTGCAAGTATGGTTTTACCAGCTGAGACAGTTGCTAACTTTTCTCAACCTCACAATGCCAAAATTGAAGATTCCCATCCTCTGGTCCACAGGTCTGCCCAAGGATCACTCCAAGAAGTCCAATGGAGTGTCACAAAGATGATGAATAGCCTGGAGCATCTCCCTTATGAAGAAAGGCTGAGTAACCTGGGTCAGTTCAGTCTGGGGAAAAGAGACAGAGAGGGGATCTGATAAATGTTTATAAATATCTAAAGGGAGGTAGGATGCAAATAGATGAGGCCAGGCTCTTCTCAGTGGTGTGTAGTGATAGAAGTGGCAGTGGCCTAAAACTTGAACATAGGAAGTTACATACAAACATGTGGAAGAACTTCTGTATGGTAAAGATGATGGAGCACTGGAACAGGCTGCCCAGAGAGATTAATAGGTAGGTGCCACTATGACATGCACACCTGCAATGAACATGCAAAATAACAAAGTATAAAGATAACAGCTCCTTGAAGTCTGCCACAGACTTTTAAGCTGTGAAACCTTAATGCTGGAGTCTCCCCATAAAAAAAGGAAATTTGTTCCAAGAGAACAAATAGTAAGATTATAATTTAAAACGGTCATAAATCACCCTCAGAAAACCAAGTGACCTTAAATATGTTGTGCTCCTGTAAACGGGAAGAGGGGTATAGTTTTTAAAAGCATTAGTTGTTGTATTTGGGAATAGCAGTGAATTTTTTTCTCTTCTGTGTACCAGAAATTGAATATTTCAGTGTGCATTTCCAAGTTGGCTGTGCAATTTCAAATGAGCAACTGCAATTAAAAGAACATATGAATATATTTTGTCCTTGAATGAGGCTCCTACAGTCCTCTGGTGTAATGTTGCTGGGTATAGCAAACAAAATCATGTAAGCCATTTATCTAAGAAAAATGGTGTCATATCAAACTAAAGAGAACTCCTAGCCGTATGTGCTGACACCAAATACAAGGTGAGAACTTCACATACCCATAACCAAACTCCTGTGGTTCAGAACAAAAAGAGAAAGTGCAGCAAAACTCCGGGTATTTTTCTACCTTTTGAATCTTCGTGATTCAAAATTGCCCCTTACATTGACCCACTTAGATTTTTGTGAGTTTTTCACTCATTTTCAGTAGATATCAAAGCCTATAAAGCTTCCCACTTTGGCCAGAAAACCAGTTGACTCCCAGAGATATGACATGGAGCATATGGAAATGACCTGAGGTATGGTGATGGGCTTGTCCGTGTGTGTACACGTGGAGGTGTGGCAGAGACTGCCATGTGATTCTTGCAGAAAGATCACACAGTTCATTTGGAAGGTCGGGGATATTTTATGCCTGATTTGAGAGGATGCGACTAGAAGAAGTGAGAAGAAAACAATATCAGAATGCAAGAAAATATTGATTTTAGATATATAGAAATTCAGGTAACTAAATTACATTACATGCCTTTGAATTGATGCAGATGGATTGCATTTCCAGGAAGACTGTAAGCACTGTAAACACAGAGCCACCAAAAGGGAGATGTCTTTGGGAAAAGAAAATGGTTCCTATTATATTTGAGGCCCTGGAGTGTGTCCAGTGAAGGGCAATGAAGCTGCAAAGGGTCTGGAGCACAAGTGTTACAGGGAGCAGCTGAGAGAACTGAGATTGTTCAGTCTGGAGAAGAGGAGGCTCAAGGGACACTTTATCGCTCTCTACAACCACCTGAAAGGAGACTGTAGCAAGGTGGGTGTTAGCCTCTTCTCCCAGATTACAGTGATAGGATGAGAGGTAATGGACTCAAGTTGTGTCAGAGGAGGTTCAGGTTGGATGTTAGGAACCATTTCTTCTTGGGAAGAGCGGTGATGCAGTGGCACAGGCTGCCCAGGAGTCACCAACTCTGGAGGTGTTCAAGAGCCATGTGGATGTGGCACTGAGGTACATAGTTAGTGGGCATGGTGGAGATGGGCTGGTGATTGGACTAGATGGTCCTTCCAACCTTAGTGATTCTATGATTCGATATTTCTTGAAGGAACAATGAAATGGGAATAGTTCCTTTCCAATTTCCTTCCCACAAGAGAAAGGAAAAAATAATAATACAAACAAAACACAATAAAGACAACAACAACAAAAGAACAACAATATCACTAGAGTTTTCTAAGTGAAAATGATATGGAAAAAACACCATTTGGCTCCCTTACATTTTACGGCAAGTTCTGCGTGTTTGCATTTGCAATTAGCTCACGGCACAGCTGGATGGAGATAACGAACCTCTCCTGCTGGTGGCGGCCGGCGGCAGGCAAACCCTGCTGCAAGCTGAAGGATAGGGTTGTGCAAAGCAGAGGATGCCGCGGGGCTTTCCACGGCGGCGGATGGAATAAAACCCTCCATCAGGAGCCGAGGTTGCCATGGGAGCTCGGGTGCTTCCAATGCAATCCGAGTACAAACAGTGCTCTGCCCTCGCAGCCGGCTGGATCTTTGCTAATGCTGGATTGACTTGAAGGAGTTCCCCATGCTTGTTAGAAAGGAGGGCGGAAATTACTTTCTGCAGGGATGTATCTACCTATCTGTCCATCTATCTGTTTATTTATTTGGAATAAAAAATTGCTCANTTTATTTTATTTTATTTTTTTTCCGGCTACCTCTGCTCTCCGGGCAGATCTCCAGAGGCTCATGCGTGCAGACTTGCAGAAGCAGCGTTTTTCTTTTCTGTTCTTTGTTGCATTCACGGCTGTATTTATGGGTTTAAATATGTGCATTTAAATCACATATACACATATGTGCCTCNAATGGACTCAAGTTGTGTCAGAGGAGGTTCAGGTTGGATGTTAGGAACCATTTCTTCTTGGGAAGAGCGGTGATGCAGTGGCACAGGCTGCCCAGGAGTCACCAACTCTGGAGGTGTTCAAGAGCCATGTGGATGTGGCACTGAGGTACATAGTTAGTGGGCATGGTGGAGATGGGCTGGTGATTGGACTAGATGGTCCTTCCAACCTTAGTGATTCTATGATTCGATATTTCTTGAAGGAACAATGAAATGGGAATAGTTCCTTTCCAATTTCCTTCCCACAAGAGAAAGGAAAAAATAATAATACAAACAAAACACAATAAAGACAACAACAACAAAAGAACAACAATATCACTAGAGTTTTCTAAGTGAAAATGATATGGAAAAAACACCATTTGGCTCCCTTACATTTTACGGCAAGTTCTGCGTGTTTGCATTTGCAATTAGCTCACGGCACAGCTGGATGGAGATAACGAACCTCTCCTGCTGGTGGCGGCCGGCGGCAGGCAAACCCTGCTGCAAGCTGAAGGATAGGGTTGTGCAAAGCAGAGGATGCCGCGGGGCTTTCCACGGCGGCGGATGGAATAAAACCCTCCATCAGGAGCCGAGGTTGCCATGGGAGCTCGGGTGCTTCCAATGCAATCCGAGTACAAACAGTGCTCTGCCCTCGCAGCCGGCTGGATCTTTGCTAATGCTGGATTGACTTGAAGGAGTTCCCCATGCTTGTTAGAAAGGAGGGCGGAAATTACTTTCTGCAGGGATGTATCTACCTATCTGTCCATCTATCTGTTTATTTATTTGGAATAAAAAATTGCTCAGCATTTGAGCTTGCGCCCGAAGGGCTCTGTAAACAGCCCTGCTTGGTGCACCTGGGGGATGCTCATAGACACACACCGTCGCCGCAGTGCTGGCGAGGTGCGGTGCGGGGCAGGATGGTGCGGGGCAGTGCGGAGCGGCTTTCCCGAGCCAATGCCGCCCCCTCGCGGGCTCCTCCCAGGGCAGATGAAATAGAAAAGAAAAAAAGATATAAAATTAAATTTTAAAATAATAATTTTTATTTTATTTTATTTTTTTTCCGGCTACCTCTGCTCTCCGGGCAGATCTCCAGAGGCTCATGCGTGCAGACTTGCAGAAGCAGCGTTTTTCTTTTCTGTTCTTTGTTGCATTCACGGCTGTATTTATGGGTTTAAATATGTGCATTTAAATCACATATACACATATGTGCCTCCTACCACTGGGATTTGCAGGTGTCATAACAACTGCCAGCACAGAGCTCCTGTCAGAGACGACCAGCGCAGGAGATCCAACTGTAGCTCTGCTACAGTGTTTAATTTGAGATCTGCCTGAACACCTTTACCCTTCATGCTAACACCAGACACCAACTGTCCCAGCTCACTTACTGATGAAAGCACCGTGTGTGAGAGCTTTCCTTTGACACCAAGTTGTAGCTGGTTTCAGCCACCAAACAGCCCTGTAACTTGTGTGTCTTCTTGAGCAATTATTACAATAAACAAACTGTCCTTTTGGTAGCAAGGCTGTAAGAAGGGAAGCAATCTGGGGCTGAGATTTCAAAGTCTGGAAAGGAAGATCATGACTTTGACACGATGTTTTTGTGTTAAAGGAAGATCATGACCATGACTAAGATTTTTTTTGTGTTGACTTGTACAATGTTCATGTTGCTGTGAACTTCTGCTGGATGCTCAGACACCTCTGAGATGCTGAGCTGGGGCCTCAGGTTCTTACCTGAAGAACAGATGGGATTATCATAGAGTCACAGAATGGTTTTGGAAGGGATTTCAAAGCCTGTCCGGTCTCAACCTCCTGCTGTGGGCAGGGCTGCCACCCACCAGATCAGGCTGCCCAGGGCCCCAGCCAACCTGGCCTTGGGCACATGGAATATTTTACATGCACATTTTACAGGTATATTTTATATTTTCCTGATTGACCTGGGCAAAGGTAACACATTCCCATAATCTTGGAATTTAGCTTAAACATTAACTTTACTCAACTATTACTTGTATACAAGTTGGATAGGCATATTTCAACAGCTGGCTGAACTGCCCATTTCTGTGCAGATGTCTGATTTATCCCCTTTCTCAGCTGGTTTCTCTCTCTTTCATCTGTCTGTCAGGGTAATGGCAAAGCAAAGACAGCAATAGAAGGACATGTACTATGAAATGCCTCCAGTGCTGCCCATTTCTGTGCAGATGTCTGATTTATCCCCTTTCTCAGCTGGTTTCTCTCTCTTTCATCTGTCTGTCAGGGTAATGGCAAAGCAAAGACAGCAATAGAAGGACATGTACTATGAAATGCCTCCAGTGATGGTGCTACAGTCCATGACTCTTTCTGTGTCTTTTCCAGTGGTCAGTTATTGTGCACAGTACCCAGCCTGAACCAGTGATCCTGAAACCACTGGTTTATAACAGAAATTTCCCTAGTGCTCCTACACACTCTCTCCTTGGCTCTTGAAACATAAGAATAGAAACAACATGGTCTTCACTCACTTTGCTGCCATAGGTTCGTGGCAACCAAAATTATTTGAGGCACACATCTCATTAGATGAGCCTCTGCGGACATCTCCTGCAAATCACACATGAGTTTGGGTGGCCCCCTGCTAGGGGTAGTAAGAGTACAGCGTCTTTCACGAAAGGCATTCTCTAGGGTTCCTCCTAATGGATCCTTCTGTGCCCTGTTTGAGCTTGACCCCAATGTGCTTTCATTGGCCACTGACGATTCAATTAATCTTTCCCTGGAAATGTAGTGCCGCAGATTCTGAGGCTTCATCTTAAGAGCAAGTCTGTTAAGTTGTTCACAGTCTCCCCGGAGCAATGGAATCCAGCTTTCCAACACTAACTCCCAGTATGCTGCTGGGCTTGGACAGTACAACATGGCAGGATGACAGCAGAGTGTTAGTACAAAAGGTCTGGAGGATACAGCCGTGGCATTAAAAGGACCTGTGAACATTTTACACTGTACTATTTTTCCCCTGGAGTAAATTTAGCCCAAACATAATGTAGGAAGGGTAGAAAGGCACCACAGAAATAATTCCAGTGCAAATAAACTCTCAATTGCCAGTGCTGGAAAAGCTCCACAAGTGTGGAGGCTTCTCAGAGTTTATTGCTTAGCACAAGCAATAAGGATTTATTTCAATGTCTTCACTGTTAGATATAATAGCCAAACAGAGATATGAAAGACCCAAGCTGACACTCCAACTGAAATCTATTGCTCTTCCTAATCACTGTATAACCAGTCATGGCTAAACAAGAAATCACCAGTGTGGCTATAAATTATGGATTTGCATAAATAAATAAACAGGCAGCCTTATGCATTCAGCTTTCCTATTGCTATGTGTGGATTCCCTGAGATACTTCTTGGGGCTTTTGAGTACTGCTTCTCAAGCTCCCAAATCTTCAATGACATCAGGATTGTCAGTTTTTCAGCAGGTGGAAAAGCACCAACATTTTGATTTGCTGAGTACAGAGAGAATGTGTGTGCATTTGGACATTTTAAAGAATTGGATCCAAACTACACAAAAGAGGAAAGATTTTTGATGAAATATTGAAGAGATGATCTAGACATCTATGGTCATAAAATAACTGAGTATTCTCATTTATAAAGACGGGACTCACCACTGTGTTCTGGGTGCTACCCAGTTCTGCCCTGCAAAATGAACCCCCCCTCCTGTAGCTTTACTGTAATGTGTGGTTAAAAAGCTCCTGCTTTCCAGGCCACTGTGGAAGTAATTACTGCTATATATTCTCATTTGCAGCACTCTTCAGTGTCTTTGGGGAACAAAAGAGAGTAAATGCACACAGAATATGAAGATTATCCATAGATATCATATTTTCCGGATGAACGAAGGGAACAGCAGGTTACTAGTTATTGCTATATGAACCTTTACATTTTGTTTGCTCTGTCCCTTTGCTGGTTTTGATTGGCTTCCTTTTCTGCTATTGCTTGATACAGTGGACAAAGTCGACTCTGACACTCTGTAACTCCTTTTATAGGCTCAGTTCAGCGAAGTGCTTTCAGCACAGGCATGCCTTTCTTCGTTTCAGGGTAGGAAAAGCAAAGGGCATCTGCACTAGTGACTGGCTCCTTCCAATTTTGCTCTGAATACTTGTAAGAGTTTATTTAATCTAGGCCTGTAACTATCTCCTTGCCTTGGAAATGGCCCTTTGCCACAATTTATACCTACAGAGTGGAGCATCTAGCTGTTTTTCCTATCTCTTTTCAAACAGCTAATGAAAGTCTAGGACCTGCACTTTAAGTGGGGGAAAACAAACAAACAAAAAAAAAAAGCAGGAAAGAAATGGAGGCTTGACTGATCACTAAGAGAAAGACATAACAAATGAATGAAAGATGGCAGGTCTGGGTCCAGTTCATAAATACTTTCTGTGTTGGAGCTGTAGGACCATGTACAAATATTTCAATTCTGCTTTAGTACAATCACCTGCAAGTTTTCTAATTTCCTTATACCAGACATTTTCCTTTCCCCCCTGCTCCCTGCACAGCACACCAACACAGGTTTTAATCAGTGATAAATTCTCCATAAGACAGGGCCTCATTGCCCACCATACACTCACAGTCTGAATATTTTGCCCCTGCTGCTTCATAGGACATAGCCAATAGTACTGTATCACCACTTTCTGCCTACAACTCTTGAATTTTGCTGACAGAGCATTCAGTGTCCAGTCATCAACAAAAAACAAATGAAGGCATCAGGTCAGATTCTCAGCTTCATCACATCCCTTCTTCCTGATGAACCCCTCCAGTGTCAGCCATGTGATTTAGAGTACTTTATGCCTCTTTGCCAGTATGCTGTATAGCTCTGGATAGACACTAGTTGATCATTTTTTAAAAGCATAGCAGGTCTTCTCCTAACACAGATAAAATGTCTCTCTCTATTCCTTTGTATTTCAGCAAAGAAACTGACTCAATTACTAATTCTATCAGACCATGTTTTCCCTTGACTTGACTTATTTTTCCTGTATTTCCAACCACATACTGACCAGATGCAGTCTGCTGCTGGTTGAAGAAAGTCAGATGCTTTTCTACAGGCTTACCCTTCCAGATCATCCTGTCAGGTATATTTAGGTAAGATGTACCAAAGAGAAAGCTATTACCAGAAGCAGAGTATTTTATTGTTATTTGCATTCAGTTATGACATAAACATTTGGGCTTTAAACAAAGTCAATCAGACATACAGGTCCTTAGTTTATTTTTTTTTTTTTACTTTACCCCCTCCCCCCATTTTTTTTTTTTTTTGGTAATCCAAGTCATGCAAATGAAATAAGGGTTAGGAATGTAAATTCATGCCTAATTGAGCTTGAAATTATTGGTGATGTCCACTGAAGAATTACTAGTGGACACTGATCATATTCATGGAGTTCAAACATTTTCAGTTCAGCAGTTCATTAGCAACAGCATGTGGAACTTCAGGCATTCTTCATTAAAGCAATCAGTTAATTTTCTGTATAGCCTGGCAAGAAAGTCATCTCTGGGTATCATTCTGATAGAATGGACAGGGAATGGTCCAAGTATAGACACAGAACAGAAGAACTGAAGAAGAGAGAGCATACATAAGAACCTGATCTTGCATTAATTAGAGCATTACTATACAGCTGTCACTCATTGATGAGGACAACTCAGATGAGGACAACAAAGACCTCTAAAGTCCATCAAGTCCAAGTCCATCAGCCACCCCCCACCATGCTCACTGACCATGTTCCTCAGTACCACATTCACACAGCTCTTGAACACCTCCAGGGACAGTCTGTGCCACTGCCTCACCACTCCTTCTGAGAAGAAAATTTTCCTAACATCCAATCTGAATCTTCCCTGGTGCAACTTAAGGCCATTACCTTCTAATCCAGGTCATCCTGGGCACGTCCTTCCCTGCTCTTTTCTTCTTCGTGTTTGGCTCTCATAAGCCATTAAGTAACCCCAAGGACATCCTGAAGATTAAAGTCTTGGGACTCTAAGCGGACACCTGGATATACCTTGACCTTTCAGCAGATGCATCCCCCCAAGCTCATAGGACAGCACAGCCCAGTCTTCATGCCCCAATGAGGAACTTAAGAATATTAAAGGACTCAGTATTTCTTCAATCAACAGTATCTTGACTTAGTGTAGCCTAGTATAGTTAGCTGGCCACTGTACAATGAAATAACTTAGAAGTGTATGTTAGAAAACCACCCATTTTTAATTCTTACACTTTATAACATCAAATAGGACTCTTCACACAAAACAGACATTAAAAAACCTTAAAACATGAGGTTAGACGACATAAGATAACAATACACAATACAGAAATCTGTGAGAAAAGTTTCTCAGTTCCCTCCATGAGTGAGCCACTAAACCCTGGCAACCCTGAAAGCTAAACATGCAGAAGTGACCAACCAATTTCCAGTGCCTGACCACATCCCTTGCTCCAGACCCCTCTGCATCCCATTGCTTCTCTTCACTCACTTCTCACATTGTGTCCAGGGCTACTGAGCTCTGCAGCAGCTGGAACTTGACCATGCCTGTTCCCCTGCCTGAACCTATGCATTTCCCCTGATGAACACCTCTGCCCAAGGTGAACACAGTTAATGGCTTCATACACTTCCCTGGAGCATCAGTTAGTGGGAGCATACAGATGTAATGTTATCAGACAAAAGTATCTCCAGACTTTCTGTATCAATATTAAACATGCTGCACAGTGTTTTTCTTAGAGCATTCAAAAGTGGTAAAATAATTCCCTGTGCAGAAGAAGCTTATTTTTGTTGTTTTGTTTTAACCAAGGGAATTAAATATTCAGTTAAGATTGATTAGAGCTGAGTCAGTAATACTGGAGGTTGTTCAAGCCTAGTACTTGAGAGAATGTTCTGATTTAGGGCATTGCTGGATACACTCTGGTTGAGATGCAGAACTAAGGAGCACCATCTGTGTGTCTTTTACCATCTCTAAAGAGGCTGTCCAGGAGGTTCCTCAGAATCACAAATTCACAGAGACTGCTGAAGAGAAAAAAAATCACTGAATTTTTAAAAGTTATAAAAACCTGCGTAGTCTTTGTAGTACCAGAAGTTGTCATATCTTTTGAAAGAGGTTATGGCATTTTGTCTTTCATTATAGTTTATTCAATTCTTACTCTGTGCAAGAGCTCACTTGGGAAAGAAGTTTGAGAATGTAACAGCGTACATTATAAAAAAAAAATAATAAAAAAAAAGACCACCCACAAGCCCTTAATGTCTGAAATCTTAATTTGAGTTTAAAGATCATCAGTGTTGTTAAAGATCTGGTCCAACTCTGGAGTTTTATTTCCAGGCAGGCAGCCAACTGCGAAGGAAGATGCTGTCACCTTTACAGAATGATTTCTAAAGCTTTCAGAGAATTACACTTTGTGTCCTGAATACTTAAAAGATACCAGGTAGTAAAGAGTCTCGCAGCAGCAGAGAGTGGTAGGATTTTTAAAAACCTCATTATACAGTCCTGTTCTTTATCCATCAGCCAAGGGGTCATGTATTCCTACATTGGAGCATGTCTTCCACAGCTGAGAAGTGACTCATTGGAAAAGCAAATGCCTCATCTTTTCCAGCCAGCTGGTCAGGTATAGCATGGGACCCAACAGCAGTCCATTCAGCAGCTGGATACTGTGGGATGCAGTTCCCCAAAACCCAACTTGGCTGCTTTCCTACATGGTACAAAGGCAGAGTACGCAGAGCATCTCACAGACTGCCCTCCCATGTGGGACAGAGCCCTCATTGTCCTGCATTTATTCAAATAATTCATCCCTAAGGTCACTTCTAGCAGTCTGCTCAGCAGAAGCAGGGATGGCCTAATCTGTCCCTGTTCCAGTCTGTGAACACACACTAACAAAAACATCAACCAGAAAAAGCACCTGAAGTCAGTCTGACAAGTGAGGGTAAGAAGGAAGGAGAGAAAGGCCAGAAGCACCATGGTGAGTGTGTTGCTCATGGTCTCTGAGAAGATCAAGTGACCAGGAAGGAAGGAAAGGTTGCTGAGGTGGAACAACAGCCCCTTTTCCCTGTTGAAGTGGTGTAAGTTCATCACACATGACAGAGAGGTTGTGGATGCTCTGTCCCTGTGGGCATTCAAGGCAAGGCTGGATGTGGCTCTGGGCAGCGTGGTCTAGTGGTTGGCAACTCTGCCTATGGCAGGGGGATTGAAACTAGATGATCTTTGAAGTCCTTTTTAACCCAGGCCATTCTATGATTCTGTGATTCTATGATTCTACGACAGACCAGAAGGCAGCTCCCATACAGCAAGAAGGTAGGGTCAGAGAAGCACCAAGACTGAGAAAATTGTTTAACATGTTGCTTTTCAATTTAGTATCTCATACAGAATTCTCCCACAGAATCACAAAGTGTTTGAGGCTGGAAGGGACCTCTGGAGACCATCTGATCTAACATCTGCTCAAGCAAGGATACCTGGAGCAAGTGGTCTAGGAACACGTCCAGGTGTCTTTTGAAGATCTTCAAGGAGAGAAATACCACTGTCTATTTCATTTGTTAGTCACTCACACAAAAAAGTGTTTCCTTATTTTCACATGGAGCCTCCTGTTTTTCAGATTATGCTCACTGCCTTTTGTCATTGCACTGGACACCACTGACTCCACCTTTTCAACATCACTTTTTTAGGTAATTGTACTGACAAGATTCCTTCAGCCTTCTCCAGGCTGAACAGTTTCAGCTCTTTTAGCCTTTTCACATTGGAGAAGTGATCTAGTCATGGAACCATAGAATCATTGAATCATCAAATGGCTTGAGTTGGAAGGGACCATCAAGATGGGACATGTCTGATCACCAACAAAATGCAAGCAACAGCATGCAGACCAATAGGCCAAGGACCAGGACAAGGAGTGAAAGAGGTAGAGAGAAAGAGCCTGTGATTCTGGATAACTCCTTATTGTCACTGTTTTGGTATAGAATGCTTCCTTGCTGTTAATTAGTAGCTACATTAGTAGCTAGTGATAAAAATCTATCACTATGATTTTTATTCATATTCTGGGAACAGGAATGTTAATTTTCTTATCTTGTGAGGTATCTGTCATCAACTATTCAAAGTTTGTTACAGGAAGCATCTATAGTCACTGATGTTAATTCTGTAGGCTAAGCTGAACCAGCTTGTGGTTTTTATTTTTGAATGTCTACATATAAGTCACCAGTATCTCATTTGAGATAGTGGCTGTCATATGAGCACATACTCTTATGTTTCTCTTTCCAGATATAACTGAAATGGTAAGTTCCCCCAGGAAAGACTAATGCTGGCTGAATCTTTTTCAAGACAACTTCTTCCTTGTATGTTCTACGCTATGTAGTCTGTCACATTCCTGCTTACTCCCATATTTTCAAAATGTCTTAGCTGCATGCCACTTAAGCCAAGGAGATGAACATCATTATTTTAATTAACAGCTTCTGTGGAAGACCAGCAACATGCTCTGCTGCTAGTGAGATCAAGAAACCTCAGAAAACTTGTTCCACTTGTAAGAATCTTAGCATTGGTTGAATTTAAATGGAAACAAGTACTCTCTCGTGGAGACAAGTAGTCTCTTGTTCACTTTTCCCAGCAACAATTCTTCTAGGTCTATGTCACAGCCCATACTCTAAGCACTTAAGCACCCTGAGGCAAGGAGTCAAGATCTTGACTATGGTAGCCTCTTCCTCAGGTGAACACAGGGCTCTTGAGGCTCTGGGACAGGACTTCCTTTGCACAGTAGGATCCAACCCATTGAAACTACCTTTCTATGGGTGATGTCAGCATGGACTGGATGATCTTGTAGGTCTTTTCCAGCCTTGGTGATTCTATGATTATGTGATAGATCAGCATTATCCTCTACCCCAGTCTCATGGATTTTTAATCCCACAGGGCACATCCTGTCTTGGCCTCCACCACCAGAACAGTGCCCATGGGATCTGACAAGAGTGGCTCTGGCAGATCCATCCCATCCAGGCTATGCAAGGGTCAGACAAGGGACAAGGAGGTTAATGAAAAGAATGCTGTAGTTAGTGTCCAGATGGCCTGGGGGCCAGTTCTTGCTGCTGTCCCCAGGAGATAACTTGCTGTTTGCTTTCCCAACTGTGTCTGTTCCTGTCTGGAAAGCAACACCTGCTTTATAGTACCTGTCTTATAATACCAACACGATACAGTAAGTGGATCTTGAATAATGTATTAGCAAATATTGTATAAATATTTTATATGTCATTCAAACTGTGACGTGGTTTGGAAATAAAGAAGGAAAGCATATATTACAGTTGAGTATTAGTATAAGTGCTGCAAATTAATGTGAAAGGAGATCTGTATTTTTAATTGTCATGAAACATCTTGTTTCCAGAAGCTTGCTCCTGAGGGTGCCATACATTTTTATATAAATGATTATGCTTGGGCAGAAATCATAATTGCATTACTGGAAATGCTGTATTTTTGTACCAGCTGCCTCAGGCTTGACTGTAGAGAAATGGGAATAAAGAAAGCAACCCTTGAAAGCTCAGGATTTCTCTTCTAAAAGGCATGCCAGAAATCTGGGGTACTTTTTCCAAGTTACTACAACTGCTGGATTCTCCAGAGGGGCATATGTCTGAGAGGTAGAGCAGGTACTGCCAAATATTGTGACTCCACCAAAATTTTTGTAATTAAACCTTTAAAACCAACAATGTAGAAGAAACAGTATAATTGCTATTCTTCTCTTCTTGCTTTCCTTTTTATCTAACTGCCAGCAGTTAGACTATTTCATGACTTTGCAATACCAGTCCGATGGTGTTTGGACAGATGCAGTCTATAGTTCTGGAAACTGTAGGAAAGAAGCTTCATATATCCAATTATTTGGAAGCACCTGAAGCAAAGTGGATCCATTCTGCCACCTGCCCACATCTCTGGTCATCAGGCTTCACTCATCAATAGCTTTTGTGACAGGCATGACAGAGATACCTCCACAGCAAAACCCTTTCTTTTTCTTGAGCTTCACCTTCAAGAGTAGCTGGAGAATAACTAGAAAGCCACAAAGAGGTCCTTTCTCTCAGCTAACAAGCTGTCATAGGGCTGGAGCACTGGGGCAAGGAGAACATCACATTCACAGGTTGCTGAGTATCACAAATGCCCAACAATCCTTCCAAAGCTCCAGTGGAGAAGAGGTATGAGCAGATGCAGAGACTCTCCATGAAAGGTGAGTTCTCCTCCCAGGCATGCAGAAAGACCAAACTCATTGCATGGTGATGCTAAGCCTCAGGAATGAAACATGGCTGCAAATGCCTATAAATTTGTGTAATATTGCAGCATTTTATGTCTCAATTTATGTAGATGAAGCATGCCCAAAGATGCATGAAAATGGAAAAATAACTGGGGAGAACTATTGTGTTTATAAACCTCAAAAGCTAACATTACCATGACACCTGACTTCATGGAAGAATGTAGGTTGCCTCCAAATTGGGCTTGTTCTTCTGACAGTAAATAAAAACCAATGCCATGAGCTGTGCATGCTGAATTATATATGGAAAAGTGCCACCTTACGGCAGTGCATCATTTAAATCACAGCTTAGCATTACCAGTTTGATTATTAGACATTAGTCCTGCCTGCATAATGCCCAAAACACTGTATTTGCTACAGAATACAGGAAGGGTCTAGAAAAGTATGTTTTTCTTTCTTGCTTACTTTTACAACAGTATGTGATGTTGGAACATGGTTTCTATTCATGGCAATGAGAGAAAGGTTCAACTAAATGCTGCATTAATTGCTCTAAGAAAGGATTTACATCTCCTAACAAAAAATCAACAATAAAGACTTCCAGGAAAATGAAATATTAGTTAATCCAGAATTTAACAGGTACTCCAGGATTATGATGTTTTCTACCTTCATACCATGACAGCTACAAGATCAGACAGGAGAAAAGCATCTTTGCTCCTTTCTTCCCCCTGCCTTTTTTTTAATAGATGCTTAAAAATACCTGCTGGAACAGATTTCAAATAGATAGCCAGAAAACCTATTAATTAGCTCTCTAAAATTCTGCATTTTTTTGTTATTGCTATTGTTTGTTTGTTGTTTATAATAGTCTTCTCCTTTTCTGAATCAGCATTTTCATTTGGCTTTGTCAGCTTCCAGTGTAGCAGACTGTGGAAGTTCTACACGTACATAAGCATTGTATTCTATATTCCTTCTAATGTGTCTTTGAACCCAGAGGCTTTGTGTGCACAAAGACACATGGGAATAACTTTATTTTTAAATGCACTTGCATTTCCTACTACAGGAATCCATGAATGAGAATGAGATTTTTGCTGCAGTCATCACAGCTAAGTGTTTACTAGATATAATCTTGTCTTGCAGTTTGACAGGCTGACAGCTGGCAACTATCAAAACATAGGTAAAGCTAGAAGCACAGAAGTTGGAGAGCTACCTGAGCATTCCACATATCTCAAACTAAAAACCAGTCCCACATGATTTATTTAGACAAACAGCAATGAGGAATTTCCCAGAGGAAGCACAGTAAAGTCAGCCAATCTCTATTAGGGACAATAGTAGGAAGGAAAATAATAGTAAGCAGGAAAATACAATATACAAAAAATACACTCTTCTCTCTGTGAAATGTAGAAAGCCATGTCTTCTTGATAGACATGTGAAGTCAAGTGAGTTGGGTTGTACACAGAGTCACTCTCTCTTATTTGGTCAGACAATAAAGGAAGCTTTTGGTTATGGTTGTCCTAGAAATGTATCAGTAATGCCTTTTCATATATGGTTTTGTTGAAAGTGTTTAGTCCATCCAGATACTTAAGCAAAGCCAGATGTGAGGCAATGCCATTCCAAAGTGCCAGAGAAGTGGTCAGTTGAATGACCATCCCCACATCAAACTGATGGCTTAATGGATCCAGGTCTATAGAGGGTTTCCTGAGAGCCAGTGGCTCAGCTCCTGTGTGATGGGGAAAGTGGAGAGGTGGTGTGGGCAGGCAATGGCCAAGGAGGAGGTAATCACATTTGTCCTTACATGTGGGAGTGGTTCATGGACTCAAGCTATCTGGTGTGGCCTGTCCTTATGCAGCCAACCAAGAATTACAGAGGGACCCCTGACAAGTCCATACCTGCACTCTGGTGCTTGGTCACAGCAAGGTCCCAAAACATCATGCTTGGACTGCTCTACCCAGGCAGCCATTGATTTTCAGACAACTTTAATGTCAGCTCTACATCTGTACTGACAGCGGTTTACAGTCAGTAGGATAACCAAAGCTTTAGTATCTCAAAAATTTTCACAGAATTGTAGAATCATAGAACCATGGGATCACAGAATGGCTTCGGTTGGAAGGGACTTCAAAACCCACCCACCCCAACCCATACCATGGTCAGGATGCCCAGGGCCCCATCCAACCTGGCCTTGAGCACCTCCAGGGATGGGGCAACACAGCTTCTCTGGGCAGCTTGTGCCAGTGCATCACTGGCCTCTGGGGAAAGAATTTCCTCCTAACATTTAACCTAAATCTCCCCTCTTTTAGTTTATAGCCATTCTTCCTTGTCCTGTCACCATCAGACCATGTAGAAAGTCAGTCTCCCTGTTGCATATAAACTCCTTTAAGGACTGGAAGGTCACAGTGAGGTCTCCCCAGATCCTTCTATTCTCCAGGCTGACCAGACCCGCTCACTCAACCTGTCTTCATAGGAGAGGCCTTCAATCATCTTCATGGCCATCCTCTTGACCCATTCCAACAGCTCCACATCTTTCTTGTGCTGGGGTCCCAGTCCTGGACACAGTACTCCAGATGGGGCCTCACGTGGACAATCACTTTCCCACTTTATTGCATAGCACTAATCAACATACACTTCGTTGAACATAATCTACATGTTTTTTTAACAGATGAACAACTATTCTTCTTCTGGGAAAAACATAAAAAGACTAGCACAGTCGTGATAGAATAATATTTAATATATGGGATTATTTCCAATCAGATTAGTCACTAAGGGATCTAACTGTGATCAGCACACCTTAGACAAACAAAGAGCCTGAGGAGATCTAGGCATGAACTAGAAAAGCTTCCTAGTGCAATGCAAACAAGACCAGCTCTTTCATGGATTTGTGGTACAAACAGGCACAGAAAAAAATGCAGCAGAATTTAAAGGGAGTGGTTCACACTTATGCCAGTATTCTAGCCCATAAATACACAGGAATTGCACACCCCAAGATCTATTGTGGTTTTGCTTGTTCTGTGTCTTTCCTATCTCCTGTCAGCTGCTGTTCCATCATTACATGAATATTTTCTCAGGAGAAGGTTTGTAACTGAGTGTCAGCTCCTTGCAAATATGTTTGAAAGCCAGATCAATTGCAGAGGAGGTAAAAATCTCCTTTCAAGAGTCTCAGCGATATACTGTTGGATAAATTGCAATGCCTGCAAATAAAATGTTCCGCAGGTCAAAAGTTCAGGCAGATATAAAAGTTCACGTACGTGATGGCTCTGCAGTTCAAAGAGCACATCTTCACACTAAGAGGAAACATGCCAAGCCTTTTATTGCTGTAGGATCATTTTAATCACTCTATTGTATTCAAGATAGGGAAGAAGTGTCAGAAGACAAAATCCAGAGGGCACCCCGTAAGATATATGCTTACCAAAGCATTGAGCAAATGATACACAAAAAGTTCTCACACTGAAGTGTTGAATTACATGAGACAAGCGGCTCCAGGGTGAGCACCCCAGATTACTACAGGCTGGTGAGGTTGCATGAACTGTTCAGAAGGCACCTGGCTTCTCCTCTGCTGAGACGCACTTTTCCAGTGGCCCAGGAGCACAAGGTACCTGAGATGCTCCTGCATTGCGAGCCCTGCGGAGGGATGCACAAGCCATCTGCAGCCTGGTTGTGAGGGTTGGTGAATGCAGAAGAAGGATGCTGGGCCATTAAAGAGGGTCCTGAGGAAGGTCATGACTATGCTCAGAGGGCTGGAACACCTTTCCTATGAAGACAGGCTGAGGGAGTTGGGCTTGTTGGAGAAGTGTCCTCAGAGCCCTCACTGCAGCCTTCCTATATTTAAAGGGAGATTATAAACAGGAGGAAAATAAACTCTTTACATGAGTAGATTGTGACAGGACAAGGAGAATTAGGTTAGATGTTAGGAGGAAATTATTTCCCAAGGGTCAGTGATGCGCTGGCACAGCTGCCCAGAGAAGCTGTGTTGCCCCATCCATGGAGGTGCTCAAGGCCGGGCTGGATGGGGCCCTGGGCAACCTGAGCTTGTGGGGGGCAGCCCTGCCCACAGCATGGGTTCGGGTGATTTTATGATAGCAAAGTCTTCACTGCCCTGACCAGACACATCCCCTGGCACACACACAGTGCGCTGCACACCTGTGCTAAGGGCAGCAGCAGCACATAGATAAAGCTGCCTCCTGCTACTGCTGTACACACATTTCACATGGCATTTGGCCCTAAGTAAATCAGCATCCCAGAGGCAAGCAACTCCTATTTGAGAACAGTTCTCCTGTCCTCCCTTTCAGTCACCTCAGTGCTACAAATTGAACATTGATTGCTCTGCTGCTTGTATCCTATGCAGCCCTCGAGGGCCCCGAAGACTCACACTGCTTGCTGTGTATAATTGAATGCTGCAGGGCATCAGCACGGATGCATACCTGTTTATTAATCATGAAGGTTTATGCAGCCAGCCACTTCCATTCACCTTCTGGGATGATCTTCTTTGAAGCTGGCAGGGGCTACTACTCTGAGAAACTACATAAAGTGATGGTGTCAGTGGGTATCAGCACAGGATACAGACAGGTTTTTGTTCTTAGACTGGAAATGTGTTGCCTTGCTTACCTTGATCAGCAAATCATTTCAGGTTGTTTATTTCTGCCCTTTTTTTCCCTCTAATCTGCAACCATATCTGAGGCGACTTTTCTCTGAAGCAATAAATAGGATTAATTGTTTACCAACTGGCATGGAGAAAAGCAGTTGGTAATATTCTAGAGCACATTTTTGATATCATCAGATAAGTGATAGTGACCATCATAAGTACTAGTAAGGTAAAATATTTACACCAGAAGGCAATAAAAATTACTAGAAAATCTTAGGAATTCAACCCATTTTTTCACAACTGTTAGTTACAAAACCTGCTTATTTTATGCTTTGGCCAATTCCTAATAATTTATTATCCAAATTTCTAGGAAGAAAGTCAACTCTATCCCAGCCAAAACCAAGACAGAGTAATGTTGCTGGTCACAAAGGATGTCCTTTTCTCTAAGTCAGCCTTACAGATGGGTTTGATGCTATTCCCAGTGTCTGTTTTAACACCCAAAATTATTGTTTAGATGGATCACACTGTTTTAGGGTCTGGGATTATCTATTCTGGTTTGCAAGCAGGAGAATAGACATTATTTACTCAATTAAAAAAGCAATTCCTCAGATAACATTGGAAAGAATGATGAATCTGCAGGGTAACCACCAGTCAGAAACTTGTTGAAAAAGCTGAAATGAGCCCTTCTGCCTATCTCAGTTCAGCTGCCTGACAGACATGGGGTAATGTGTCAGTGTGCTGGGTTTCTACCTGGTAGTGCTTAGGGTTGGCTCCAGCTAGACAGTCCCTGGGGTCAATCCACAGGCCCTGGAGAAAGGGGAGCCCCTGCAGTGAATTTGCTTCCTGGGAGAGGTACTGGGCTTTGCATGTTCACTCACTAAAACTAGAAGGGACACAAAGCTGTCCACATGGCTTCAGCTGACTGGTTCCTATACAGGATTTTCAGAGAACAGCTTTTATTTCATTTTGGATGCCTTCTATATGTTTCCACCTCTGTTTTATCTTCTAGGCAGTACAAGGACACAACCAACTTCTCTGACCTACTTTAGCAAAAGTTTTTGATGTGCTGTGTTGTTGTTCTGAAGGCTGGAGTTCAGTGGCTGTAACTGGACTCATTATTCTGTCTGGTGTTTCCACCAGGCTTTTCCTTACTCTCAGATCAGATTTTATTCTACTTCTCTGCTTTTTAACTGTCTCCACTAATGATCTCCACTGATCTCCCTATATCCCTGTAATGGCTGTTCTGCTTCTAACATCCTGCTTAAACTGCAGCCAGGCTTTGTGATCTCTAACCAATTCTGCTTCAAATGGACTATCACAGATTGTTGTTACATCTTATGCAACCTTTGATCTTATCTTGAATTATACCAGCAATCCATGAGATGTGTACAAACCACTTTTCTATGGAGATGGTAATTAGAGGAGCAGTATCAGCAAAAGTGCACTGTAAAACTGATGTATAAGAACAATCTGATAGTGTGGTGGTGGTGAAGGGCACACAAAAAAAACTTGATATCAGCTATGATTCTGCACAGTATAAGTCCGTTGCATGTACCCCAACGAACATGAGCAAAGTTCAGCTGTTCACATGTAGTCATATCTACTAGCTGGTCCATACATTGGATAATGCCAGCACGCTCCCCTCCAAAGGTCAGGAAGTATGCATGTGGTATCTGAAAGGCAATTCTAGGCAAATCAGCAGGATCTGCAGAACTAAGAATGGAATGGAAGTCTGTTTAATACACCCTTGCAAACAGAGCGTAAGTCTGGGCTACCTAAAATGTACAGGTTAAATGTAAAGCCCATGCCTGGTGAGGAACTGAATCAGAGAGGGAAAGTGCATCTCTCCCTATTTCCAGAGGCAAAAGCTGCACCATCATGGCTGCTCCACTCCTGTTTTGGATCTTTGCATGCATTTTGGTCAAAACACTTGCGGGTATCCCTCATAGGCAGCTGATTGGACAACCCCTTTCTGAGATGACCAAGCACGCTCTGAAACAGTGGCATTGCCACTTTGCCTCCATCTTGCTCCTTCTGCTGCCCAATAAAGGCACAGTAGATGCTACCCAGCCAGGTCCTCCCCTGGTAGGGGGACAGGAGGTAGACAGAAGTTGTTCCAGCAGTCTGAGCAGTGTCTGGACTCCAAAAGTAGCACTAAGTCTCCCAGAGGACTTATTTAACTTTAGCTTGTTGAAATCATTTCAGACAGCTTCTTTTGTTTGAAAGCAAACAAAGACACTCACATATATATCTGAAATTCTTATAACTACAGCCAATGAATGTTTTTTTGTCTCAGAGTTATTAAATCTCTTTACAAACAAGCTATAAAAATAAATTAGAGAGAACGAGAAAGACTTCATGTCCATCTTAACAGAACTAAGATACATAATTAAAGACAAAGGCTAGTGAGTTAAACAGATTTAAAAGGAGTTACCAGCATCACTGTTTTAGTCATATCTTCTAGCTTTAACTTGAATCACTTCCATTTGTACTAATAGCATGTCAGCTCTCTGAAACTATATTTCTCTCCAGTTTCATGTTAAAAAAATAAAATATATGTGGGATTTGTAAGTTTTTAAAGGCATCAGTAATGTTTGGTGGTCTGGTAGTACAGCCCCCACAAGATGTTTATCAAGAAATTTTCTGAATGTGCCACCGTAATGGAATATAACTAGCTATTTAAGTATAAAGATATCTAAAAAACCCAAAAACAACACAGTTGTTTTCTTTCAGAAAAGCTGTAATAGGAGAAGACTCAGCTGTCAGAATGAAAAATGAGCTTATCACAGTTCATATACTTCTTCCCAAGTGCTGTATCCTCACCCTGTCTACAGCCATGTGGAAGAATCACTTCTCTGCGGGAGAGCTGCCTGGGAATATTGGAGTTCTTCTGATATATGGAGATTTTGGCTTTGTGTCACCCAGTGATGCAGCCTATCCCATGCTTATAACATGTTGCTTGAATTTTCAGTATCAGTTAACAATATTTGCAACTTTTGAAACTTACACAAAAAGAAGAATTTGGTGCTGTTAAAAATCAATAAGAACTTTAGTCAGACTGGGCAACCACTTAGGAAGGCTACTTTTACAAGCACTTTTTTTTTACAGAGTAATACAGTTTCCTGTCTAGACTATCCTATGAATGTTGGTGTACGATATATCTAGGTATGTTGTATTATAAAATTAAATATGGTGTTGGAAGTGTGGTGTCAGGGTTGTGATCAAAGACGCAGAGTTGAGTTGAAGGCCTGTACTTAGCAGTGTTCCTCAGGGATTGGTGCTGGGTTCAGTCCCATTCAACATCTTCATCAGTGACCTTGATGAGGGCATAGAGACCACCCTCAGCATGTTTGCTGGTGATACAAAGCTGGGAGGAATGGCTGACATGCTGGAAGGCTGTACTGCCATTCAGCGAGACCTGGACAGGCTGGTGAGTTGGACAGAGAGGAACTGGATGAAGTTTAACAAGAGCAAGTGTATAGTCTTGCACCTACGGTGCAATGGAATAACCACATGCACCGGTACAGGCTGGGGGTGACCTGCTGGAGAGGAGCTCTGAGAGGGACCTGGGTGTCCTGGTGGATAACAGGCTGGCCATGAGCCAGCAGTGTGCCCTGGTGGCCAAGAAGGACAATGGGATCCTGGGGTACATTAAAAAGAGCATGGTCAGCAGGTTGAGGGAAGAGATCCTCCTCCTTTACTCTGCCCTGGTCAGCTTCTTTTGTTTGAAAACAAACAAAGACACACACACATATATACATGAAATTCTTATAACTACAGCCAATGAATGTTTGTTGGCTCAGAGTTATTAAATCCCTTTATAGACAAATACTCCTCACCTGGAGTATTGTGTCCAGTTCTGGGCTCCCCAATACAAAAAAGGGATCTTGAAAAAGTCCAGCGGAGGGCCACAAAGATGATATAGGGCGTGGAACACCTCCCTGATGAGGAGAGGTTGGGAGACCTGGGTCCATTCAGCCTTGAAAAATGAAGACTCAGAGGGGATCAGATCCATGTCAATAAATATCTAAGGAGAGGGAGGCAAAGGGACAAGGTTGGACTCTTCCCAGCAGTGTGTGGTGACAGGACGAGGGGAAATGGCCACAAACAGAAGCATAGGAAGTTCTGCACAGATGTGCATGGGAACTTCTTCACAGTACAGTGACGGAGCACTGGCACAGGCTGCACAGAGAGGTGGTGGAGTCTCCTTCTCTGGAGACGTTCAAGACCCGCCTGGACACCTGCCTGTGCAACCTGGGCTAGGGAGCTGCTTTGGCAGGGGGGTGGACTCCATGATCTCTAGAGGTCTATTCCAACCCCTACAATTCTGTGATTCTGTGAAATATTTTACAGAATGAAATTACTGATAGTATACTATCACTAAAAGAAAACATATATGTAACTCTTTGGTGGTTAAAACTACTTACAATCTCTAATTCTAGTCCTCTGAGGCAAAATATCTCCAGTCAGTATGTAAGTTTTATTTGGACAACAGTGAACTTCATTGTGTGCAATTGATGACTTTTCCCTTGGGGAATAAGCCTCAGTCAGTATTGTTATTCTATCCCTTCTGTCACAGAGCAGCACTTTGAAATTTGGATAAACGTTTTGAATATATTTGAATAGATTTCCTTGTGGACATTAAAGGTGACCTTTTGATCGTGGCTTTAAGAAATCTCCTGACAGCCAGTCACCTGTTTTCCCCACCTCTACCCAAATTTTCCAGACTCTCAAATGCAGCACAGCCATGAGTGAGTCATTCTGCATGCAGCACAGCAGATGGGATCAGTGTCTCCGAAGCACAGCAGAAGATGGAAAGTAAATGATTTAAGACTAGTACATATCCATCCCTGAAGAGCAGAAACTTTGCCAAGAGTGGGGACTGGCTTGAAGCCCCCCTCTTCCCATGGCCTTGTGTGCTGCATCCCACTGCCACTGCCTCACTCTTGGGATAGAGAGCATCTGGGAACAGAGAGGGTAGGAAACATGAGTCAAGGAGAGGGTTAAGTGCTAAATTTTTATTGCCTGCAATAATTGCCTGGGTTATTCTTCAGAAGGTTACAGTGATAAGATAAAAAAAAAAAATCTAATCAAACGTTAATAAGCATGAGTGATGATAAATTGCTTCAAGATGCTTATTCATTGATTAAAGCTTAGTGCAGGGCTTGAAATAAAGATATCCAGGAAGTTTCAAGCCTCTGTAATTGTTGAAAACGTGCCAATAAAGATGAATAATGATGAATAAACTTTTCCCAGCTGTATTTGTGTGCAAAAGCCTTTTTCATAGTGGTTAAGACTATTTTACCATATGGTGATTATTTCCTGATAGTTTTGAACACATCTAAGTAACAAAGTGGACTTGAAAAGCTAGGAATATCCAACCCAGTCAATAAAAATGTCCATTAATGCTCTACAATACTGTTCACGTCTTGATTCTTCCCACTTTTACCAACCTCTTGCAGAATCTCTTTACCATTCCTCTTCTTAAGACTATTCCTGTTGGTTGAAATATCTGTGTATCCAAAGAACCAGAGAAAGCCATAGAGATGACAAACATCTCCTGGGAGACTCAATGAGAATATGGAAATATGATGGTGGAAGTTCAAGACCTACTATCTAGTGTTATATTCCCTAAATACCTCCGACAGAAGAGTTCAAGAGACAACTTTTCCAAAACAGCCAAACTGGAAAACAAACAAAACACCCAGGGTGCACTGTAATGGTACAGGTGTAGCTAACACCCTTTGAAAATGTGAGAAGTTCCAACTCAATATTAGGAGAAACAGCTCCACTGTAGGGGTGGTCCAACCTTGGAGCAGATGCTCAGAGTCTCCATCCTTCACTCTATTCAAAACTAAACTGGAAAAGCCCTGAGACACCTGCTCCAGGGGGATCAGCTTTGGGAGGAGGCAGGACTGCCTCTTCTTTTCTACTTGGGAATGTGTTTTCTCTATTTCAACTTTCATAAGTACATAGGAGAGATTTTGACTGGGGATTCTTTGTTTGGATTTTACTATACAACAAAGTGTATTTACATGTGATATTTTACCATTTATCATGTTTATTAGTGATAAAAACTATGGGAAAAAATTACAGAGGACTCTGTAAACATCATTACTAATGTAAGCTAATTGAAGATCTAAAATCTATTGTAGTACAAATATACCGTTCCAAAATGGAAAATTGCCCTTAAAACATACAGTATCACCTACAGGTGAGGCTTGAAGTTGACTATCATGTTGCATATCATATACATTGTTGCCCAACTAATGGGGTCATATCAGAACTATGAAGTCTGATGTTTGGAAGAGTTTGGGTTGTTTTTGTGGTTTTTCATGTTCCAACTTGGTGTAAACTAGAGTGTAATTGCCAGAATGAATATGTGTTGAAATTTAGATTTAGGTGAATCAAGCTTTGCAAATAGCTCTGAAATTCTCTTGAGAGCTCATCTTTGTGCCTGCAAAGTAGACTGTTATGAACTAATGACAAAAATTGAGCTGGTGGTAACACTGAAGTTGAAAAGTTCTAGGATACTTCAGCTATTTCTACTGACATTGTTAAGATACAGGAAGTACATGGCTTTAGAAGTAGCCAAGAGGTGGCAATTCTGATCTTAATGGCAATCAGTCTTCTAGTCATAATGCACTTATAGCACTAAGTTTCTTTGTATTTATCTGCTGAAAGACACTCTTAAAAACATAAAGAGCTAATAAATTCTACTGGGCACGTGAATCAGTAACAGAGAATGTTTTTTATTTTGACAAAAGTAGTGTATTTTAATGCCATCATATTTTGCCAAATTCTGTGTTCTGATACTGAAGTGCATTGGCAAAATATGGTAAAAGTGACATCAGCAAGAAATACAAAATATCACTGCCTTGTCCAATGATTATGGCCGATTTGATTCATCATTTGGAATAATGATCAGATAGAAAAATAACATGTGACCACGGCTACTGATAACGTAACCTGAGATATTTGACTTCCTCACATCAATAACTGATTGGCAAAACAAAGAACTTGATAACATCATTTATTTTTGGATATTTTTATTTCTGTTGTTTGGCTAAGAAATTGTTGCATCTTGGCTCATATATGACTGTTTTTTCACTGCTGACATAGCTGCGAAGTCAAGTGAAAGTCCTGCACATTTGTATCTGTGGTTGTTGGCTTTTTTTAATTGTTAATTTGTTTACTTGGTAAATATCACTCTTGTGATACTATATATCTTCATATTAACAATTATACATGTTTCCCAAGCTCAGTAAATTATTACTGAAACTCATTCGCTGAAGTAGCCATAAATCAACTAGACATATTGCTAGGATGCGATTTCAGCAACAGCAGTTTCCTACACTCACCCTCCAGAGTTGCTCACTGTTGTTTTTTGTTTTTTGTTCTTTTGTTTTTTGGTAGTACATAAGGAATGGGGCCCACCGGTGAGCATTCCTTTATTATTAATCTCTCTGTTTTGAGCAACAATTAACTTCTTTCCAAATCAAATTTTACCAGCCTGGCAAACATGATGTATGTATTTTGTACTTTGATGTCATTTCTCATCATTAGAACTGAACTAGGTAAAGCAATGTGAATCTCTACTGCTCTTTAACAAGCCAGCTGCAGCTGCATTCAGCAGCAGAGAATTTTTGGCAACCTCATCTTTCACCTAGTTATCTAGATGCACACAAGTTTCCTCATTAGTGAAAAGGATGTTTTTGTTGCTCTCCACCCAACTTGGCTTCTGGATACTGAGGGAAGTGACGCTTGGTGATGCTTTTTGTTTGTTCAGTTCCCTGAGACCCACTCAGCAGAGCCAGCAGACTGTGAGATTAGTTCTCCATACCACTCTCAAAAAGCAGAGATGTTTTTCCCCAGTGAGCACAAACAGCTGCTGGTGTGTTGCATTTGCTGTTTGAAAATACCTATCACTCACCATCCCGGTGAGTCCTCTGAACTCACTTGACTCTGGCATGAAGCAGCAGCAGTCTCAGTGACAATGAACTGCTGTGTCAGTCAGTGGTCTCACTGAGAGCTATCTGTGAATTTTGCATTAGCATCTGGCACTTGCGTCCCTCCACCTCTCTGGACTAGTACTGCACACCCACTTTTCATAGAGTAGAATCACAGAATCGTTTGAGTTGGAAGGGTCCCTTAAAGGCCAGCTCGTTCAATTCCCCTGCAGTGAACAGGGAAACGTGCAGCTACATCAGGTTACCCCATCCAGCCTAACCTTAAGTGTCCCCAGGGATGGTGTATGGGAACTGTTAAATCACAGCCTGAACCACTGATTGATCACCTGAGGTGAGCACTGAGTCAGCCGCAGGAGCACAGGTGAAGGCAATGCACTGTGTGACCGGAAGGGGTGCAGTCTGGCTCCACCTCTCCCAGACCCCATTCAAGGGCTGACCACCACTGGGGAAGGATCTCTTATTGGAGATCCCTCCCTGTGGAGTTCTGGGGGAGCCTTTCCTAATTTACTGGTTGGCTTTATACTATCTGGATGAGCCATACAAAAATATATCATCCACTTTCATTATTTTGTGCGGTTACTATTCTTTTTGGGTATTCACCCTACAGCTGGGGAATTCACCACCTCTCTGGGCAACCTGCGCCAGTGCCTCACCACCCTGATTGTAAAAATACTTCTTCCTTGTGTCTGGTCTAATCCTCCCATATTTTATTTTGAAAACATTTCCTCTTGTCCTATTGCAGTAAACTGTGCTCAAGAGTCTGTCTCCTTCTTCATTATAGCCCCCCTTTAGATAGTGGATACTTTTAGATAGCAGATATTTTCCAAATACCTATTTTTACTTTGGAAGAACTATTATTCTGTCTTCTATTCTCAACACTCACAGAGATTAGTGGTTTTGTACGTATTTTTGCCTCTGGTCACTGCGGTCTTGCTTTGGCATAGTTAGAACAAATCAGAAACCATAATTATTTCAGCTGTAGGAAAGCCAAAGCATTTCTGTGAGCACTGCCTGTGTAGCATCACAATCCCATTCATTCCTTTGGTCCTACTCAGGTATGGAGGTGATTGCGGAACCTGATATCTCTCAGAACTTATATCAATATTTATCACCAAGTGGCATTAGGATTTCCTATAATTATGTGAATTTTAAAGGTCTTCTATGCTTACCTGGAAGGCTACACACAGGTGGTCTGCCTATTTTTTCTACTTAGCTGCACAGAGATGACATTTACACTTCAGCAATAAAAGAGGGCGAGCTGCAGGATGTACCACGGCCTCAACACCAGAGCATAGTAGTACAAGTACAAACAGAACTGCTATTTTGCCAGCCAGCAGTTATTGCGGGCATCGTCGGGGCGAACGCGTGAACGTTAATGCTTCATTCTCCAGCCCTCTCTCCGCGAGAGCCGACCACCCCGTCGGGCCGGGAGCGTGGAGAACCGCGGGAGGGGCGAGGCTTATCGAGGCC
>VXAB01004220.1:126549-139487 GCA_013399175.1 Odontophorus gujanensis | reverse complement strand
GGCGGGCGGGACGGCGCGGCTCTGTCCGCCCGCCCGCGGGGAGCCGGTCCCGAGCCGCCGCCGCGGAAGGGTGGGATGAGTGCAGCGGCCGGAGCGAGCGGCGGAGCTATGGTCGAGTCGTACGACGTGGTGGTGGTCGGGGGCGGTATCTCAGGTGGGTCCGAGAGGGCGCGGAGTCGGAGCCCGGCGGGACATCCCCGTCGGGAGCGGTCTCGGAGCTCATCCAGCGCCGGCGCTCGGTGGCTGGGGTTGCGGAGCGCCCGCCTGAGTGCCCGGGATGGCCCCATCCCTGCGGGGGATTGGGCGGTCGTTTGTGAGAGGTCGGGTCTGCGATGGCTCCTGGTCCACACATAGGGAGGGAAAAAAAGGAGAAAAAATCCATATGGGCGCCTTAGGATGTGTCCGCTTCTCGAGGGGGGTTTGTACTTTTTGCTCGTCAGAAGGGAATCTGTAGGAAGAAGTGACTTTCTAACGCGTACAGGTGTGGAAAACTGCAGGGATACGCGCTGGAGGGTTCGCGTTCCTAAAATGATGTTTTTCATCGGTGCTTCTTTGGGTTGCTCGTGCAGGGCGGGTGTTGGTCCTCTTTTGCGAAGTGCTGCAGAAAGGCGGCTGGGAATACCTGGGCAGACGGGTCGGTCACTACAGGTGGTATTGCTGAGAGATAAACTATGCAGGTGGCCAAGTTCCCCACAGCGATGGGTGCTTCTCTCCTTACCAGGACAGTGAAACCTAAAATATGGCTCAGATCTGATAAGATCGACTTGTTTCATGGCCTGATAGCAATAGGACAAGGGAGAATGGTTTTGAACTAAAGGAGGGAAGATTTAGGTTAGATGTTAGGGGGAAATTCTGTTCCAGAGAGCGGTGATGCACTGGCACAGCTGCCCAGAGAAGCTGTGGTGCCCCATCCCTGGAGGCACTCAAGACCAGGTTGGGTGGGGCTCTGGGCAGCCTGAGCTGCTGGGGGGCAGCCCTACTCACAGCAGCGGTTGGGGCTGGGTGGGCTCTGAGGTCCCTTCAATTCAAACCATTCTCTGATTCTGTGATGAAACTGTAATGATTTGATACACAAAACATCGTGTCCTCTTGGTTTTACCACATGCCTGTGTAGCACAAGTCATTTGGTCATCATCTTCAAGGTTCCTGTAAGGCACGTAGTCCACTTAGGGAATTACCACCCAGAATGTGTGATCTCTGTATCGTTTCTAGGGCTCTGTGAAGCTTTTCATCCCTTGAGGGAACCTTGCTCCTCTGGTTTTCCAATCTACAGTAGTGTTTTGGAAATTACACTGTGCATTTCTATTTGGTACTTCAACTTATAGAGTGAGCATCAGTGGACCAGTTCAGAGCACTTCCTGGATTAAAACCTACTGTCAAATCTAAAATGGAGACAGGCAGGAAAATGTCAAGGTGTTTCAGTTCCCAAAAATTTGTCAGAGGCGTTAGGAGGACAAGCAAACACCATAACACTCTTGAGGTACAGGAACGTTTTTCTTGCCAATGGAAACCCTGATGTCATACCAGTGGCATAGTTTACCTCTTACGGATTTGGACATACATCACTTAAAGAAGGCGCCTGTAGAAAAATGAACAATAAATGCCTTATTTCATAATTAATCCATCTTTAATACAGAGTGCCAATTGTAGCTGGACACAATAATTCCTGTCAGCTGTTGTTGTTTTTTTTGTCTTTCACGCAGCTGCTCTGTCTGTACCAAGATACCTCAGCTATGGATGAAGTGCTGATTTCTGGTCTTATAAACATGTATCTAAGATTTCGATTCTGGTCAGATAAACAGTAAAATATGCTCCAGTATGGGCAGGATTTCCCACTCTACATCTCTCTCATCCCAGAGTTGACTTGCTGCTGCTTGTTTCTCTGAAGATACGTTTGCAGTTGGCTCATCTGATAAGGTTACTCTCTTCTCTGCTACTGTTATATCCTTAATACTTGTTACTTGATGCTTGCTAGAAATGATAGGAAACATTGGGATAAACCAGTTCTTTAATACATGAAATGTGTGTGAGGGATAAGCAAGTTGCTTGCTATGCTGTGAGAGCTTCCCGTTATCAAGACAGTAGCTTTTTAAAGTATTCATACAATGCCTAGCAAAACACATCTCAAATCCTGACTGGCACCTCTGGAGGTATCTGTTTCTTGGAGTGAGGAATGGCCTTGAGAGAGAGTTTCTGTAAAAGCCAGTGCAATCTTCTTGCCCATCCTCTTGGCTTATGTGTACACACATTTGTATGCAGTCACTGCCAGGGTTACAAAATCAGCTCTGCACCTGTAGGAAAGTGGAAGCTGGGTACCAAGGGTGCTTCTTGCACTGAGCCCTTTGTGGATGGAAGAACTCTGCTTTGGTGGCCTCTGCCACTGGGGTCTTTTTGCTGTACTCTGTAGAGTCATGTTCAAGCTGTCCAGACTGCCTGAGCAAGTACCTCCAGACTCCTGCAGAGCTTGGGCTTGATTCCTCTTTTTACATGGATGTGCACATTAAAAGTGTGGATGGTGTCCAGTAAAGGTTCCAGGAACATGTTTGTGTCATGCTTAATGGATAGTGTCCACCTTCTACAGTTAACAGTAATTATACCATTTTATACTCAAGCATATTACATAAATCAATAACTGGAATTAAAGGCTTTCCTCATACCCATGGGGAATTCATATGTACATGCCTAGAATATTGTTCTCATTTTCTCTTCTGAGGATTTTCTAGTGAACTTAAGATGCTCTTCTGGTTTGAACTGATTCGGACTCTTTGGTTAGGCATTTTAGTTTAGGTGTTTAGGCTATGTTATTCCCTCATTTGTCAAGGGCAGCAAACTGATAGCATGTGACATACCATGGACTTTTATCTTATTACCTGGCAGGGTTGTAAACCTGACATCCCATCAGAGTCCTCTGCTTCTTCAGTTAAGGGGCTATACGCTAGCTGAGAGCTAGTAGAGGTTCATCCTCTATGTGGAGCAGTATTGATGGTCTCCAGAAGAGGTCCCTTCATTAAGGAAGTCTTTAGGACGAGAGATAATGGCCTTAGGTTGCACCAGTGGAGGTTCAGATTGGCTATTAGGATTCATTTCTTCACAGAAAGACCAGTGAGGCAGTGGCAGAGACTGCCCAGGGGGTTGGTGGAGTCACTGTCTGGAGGGGATGGTTTAAGAACCATGCAGATGTGGCACTGAGGGAATTGCTCAGGTGGGGATGGGCTGGTGGGTGGGGTGGATGTCCTTAGAGGTCTTTTCCAACCTTAATGATTCTATGATTCTTTCAGTGGTGTCCTACTTGACACAATGTCCAATCCCAGCTCCACTACTTGTTCCCCAAGCTGTCCTTGATTACAGGGGTCTCATTTTTTGGCACTATAACCCTAGAATGGGGCATACCCCATTTCTTTGATACATGAGGTAAACTGCATGGAGCTCCAGCATGCTCACTCACTCTGTAAGGACTGCGTGTTAATAGTTGTGCAGCCTTGAATGCTCTGAGAGTTTTTACCAAATGCTCGGATATTTCAGCTTTTAAGATCTAGAAAGTGATCTGTGTCAGACTTTATACATACGTATTTCCTCAGAGCTTTCTAACTAACCTTACTGGGGCATATTTTCCCAAGGATAACAAAATGAATTATATTGACTCAAAGGCTACCTCCTTGCCAAATTTCAAGTTGCTGCTGGAAGCACTTCCAAAACTGGAAAATAAAATAAAATACTTGTTTACTTAAAATAAAAAACTTGTTTCAAAAACTTTGGAAGGATGTTTGCTTCCTGAATATTTAGAAATAGTCAGCTGATTTTGACGAAGATTTTCCAGCCAAAAAGAGTCAGTGTAAGAACCACACCCTGAAATTTCAGAATTGAATTCGGTTGAAGTAATCCCAGATATATATACAAACTGGTAGAAAAGCTTCTTGAGAGCAGCCCTGCTGAGAAGGACTTAGGGGTCCTGGTGGATGAAAAACTGAATGTGAGCCAGAAGTGTGCTTTTGCAGCCCAGAAGAGCAATGGCATCCTGGGTTCCATCAGAAGAGGGGTGGCCAGCAGGAAGGGAGGTGACTGTCACTGATAGTGATAGGACAGGAGGGAATGGTTTTAAATGAAAGGAGGGAAGATTTAGATTAGATGTCTGGGGAAGTTTTTTTACTGAGGAAGTGATGAGGTGCTGACACAGGCTGCCCAGAGAGGCTGTGGGTGCCCTGTCCCTGAAGGTGTTCAAGGCCAGGTTGGATGGGGCCCTGGACAATCTGACCTAATGCTTGATCTAGAGATTGGTAACCCTGCCTGTGGCAGGGGGGTTGGAACCTTTAGGTCCCTTCCAACCCAAGCCACTCTATGGTAAATAGTTAAAAACTGGGAAAAGAAGGGTGTAAGCAAAATGTCCCACTCATATGCAAATATGTTGGACGAGTTTTCAGCACATTGCATTACAAGAACAAAGCACAAGGGAAATACTGCTGTAATTGAAACTTTCACTGACGATTGTCATTCTTTGACACAGATAGTTCTTATTTCAAAATAAAAACACATTTGTTCCTAGCTAGAAACAAAGAGATCTCATGGCTGAAGAAAACAGATGCTTGGATTTGCCAGCCACATGCAGGAATCAGCAGTGTTTTCTGTTGTGTTTATAGAGAAGTCCAAGGGCCACAAATTGTAGGGGAAGCTGAGATGTAAAAATGCTAGTAATTAGTCTTTATATTGAAATAAAACATATGATATTCTATTAGATAGGTTTTAATTTCCCCTCCATGGAAGAGTACTCTGGCATTTCCTGCCCCACAATTTGTGATCGACAACCCCACTACTTGAGCTACCTACGCGCTGGCTGTGGATTTGGAGTGATATACTGAATAATGAGGAGATGCAGATTTTTCCTTTCTTGCTACATTGGCAGCACAATTTACTTTGTGTACTGCTCTATTTGTTTTGACAGCATACCAACCTGCTGGTGGGTGGTGGTGTCAGATAAACTGTCAAACACACAGTTACTGGTAGATGATAAAAATCAGTTGCACCTGTGTAAATCTGGAGTAGTTTTCTGTAGTTCTTTTTTCTAGTGCCACCTCCAGAATTTGTCCTGGGGAAATGCAACGGCTATCTCCTAATACATGTCCTGTGTTTCTTTATATGTGCCCTGTGCTGGGCTCTGGCCATGTGATTCATTCTTGCTTTCCCTCTGTATCCAACAGAAAATATAGTAGTCAGTGATAATATTGCCATTTGGAGCTAGACATCCCTATAAGCCATGTTTTTGGATGCAGGAGTAAATGTTGCATAGGGCTTTTTGCTCCCCATGTACTGCTAGCAAGCTGAATGTCATTATGTGAAGAATTCACTGCAGGAACAGAGCAACTGACCCCTCTTCCCCCATACAAAATGTTAAGGGCATTAGGGACAGTTCTTACAAATAAACCAGTTTTACAAATGCCAGTTTCTATTTGCCTCTTTCTTCATAATATGTTCTTATGTTTTGCTACATACAAAATCTTATGACTGTTCATTTTTTTGTGAAGACAGGCCTTCGTGTTATGCTCACTGCAAGATATTTAGTATTGGCCGAAACATAGTTGGGATGCCAAGTACAGAAATACTAGAAAGTGGTGCAACACTGACACAGCTGCCCAGAGAAGCTGTGGTGCCCCATCCCTGGAGGCACTCAAGGCCAGGCTGGATGGGGCCCTGGGCAGCCTGAGCTGGTGGGGGCAGCCCTGTCCATGGCAGGGGTTGGGGTGGGTGGGCTTTGAGCTCCCTTCCAATCTTAGCCATTCTGTGATTATATGATTATATTTTCTTATTCTTTCATCACATTCTTCATATGATTTTCTATGGTAAATATGTCACTTATAAATTTTACCTAACCTGGGTGGTAACCTAAGTCATCACATCTGGTCCTGTTACTGAATGAATCATGTGCTCCTTTGGTTTCTGGTAAAAAGATAAAATAGTATATACAGCAATGTGATTCACTGATTAGCAAATTCAGAATTCCTGGAAGTGTGCTTTAAATCTATGGCTTCTCCTTGGGTTTTGCATCATGCCCCAGGCTTAGCTGCAAGTTGTTGGAAGGTGGCAAAGAACATTCCTGTTGGTTCAATTGTTCTGCAGTCTTAAGAGCATTATTTACTCCAACAGCCAAAGGAAACAGATGAGTAGTTGGGGCATATATCAAAATATGGTAGCATAATGAGAACAGGGGTTGGACAAGCTTTATGTCTCTCCCAGGAATACCAGTGCTGATGTTTTCAGTATTTGTGGTAATGATATTGATTATGGATTTGCAGCGTTATGTTTTTTTCACAGATTTATTTACCTGACAGATGCTGTTTAACTGATAGAAGTTTATTCTGCCTGCTGATCAAAGTAAAAAAAAGTATATAAACACCTTAGATGTTTCCATGAACTAGGTGATATCAAACTACCAACATTTTCACATGTAAGGAGAAGGAGAGTGTTCCCTTTTGAACATTCATTCTGTGCTAGTTAACTTTTTTTCTGCCTCTATTTTTGGGACAAAAAGGAAGTTATACTGGGGAGAGATGTTTACTGCAGCCAGATTTTGGACTTGAAAATCACAGTGGGTATGTACGTAGGAGTGGAATCATCCGCTGAGTACAATTCCCTCTTCTTCATGTGCACTGTGTTTCTGTATGAGAAAGTGTCTTTGTGCCCTCTAGGACAGTTTTCATCTGTTTAAAGTGTTTGGACATTAGTGCCATTGAAACTAGTGAGAGTGGCTTGCTCTTAGTTAAGCAGCGTTCCCTGTGACAGAAAATAAATGTTTCTTTATGGTAGAAATCTTAGGTGAATCAACAGGATTATGTCTGATGGAGGTAGAGGAAGAGAATTGATATATATGAGAATCTTTTATCTGAAAATGACAAAATGTATAATAAATGCACCCAGTGCTGAATACACTGCAACAGGGATAATGAAAAAGCTCATAGAAAGACCAAATGTAGGTTCTGACAAACAGGAAGCTAGTGGTGGTATTCCGGTGTTAGGCAACACTGAAAGGAGAAATGAATATAGCCAGCGCTGTGTATTCTTGCTTTTCTGTGCAAATTTAAGGGAGTGAAACTTCATTAATAAGGTTTTTTACTCCATTTCAGTGGCAATTTTAGATCCTGCAGACTTGCAGTATGGAAACAATACCTTCATTATCAACCTTCTGTGTGCTGTTAATGATTTCTCTGGAGTCAATCTGATGCAACTGAGTACAATTTTGCCTGTGTTTTAAAACTCAGGATGTGCAGAAAAATTTCAATGAAGGCAATATTTTGTGGGGAAGAAGGAAAAAGAGAAAGGAAGGGAGATTTTACTCTATAGCCATGATAGAAATGTTTTGCATCTCTTATTGGCAGGTTTGTGTTTATTTGGCAAAGTGGCTTCAGGTTGAATAACAAGAAATAATTCTTAGGTGGCTGTTGCCAGATTTAATTACTCAATTGTATCTTGAAAAAATTAGGTTTTCCATCAGTGGAACAGAAAAAACAATATAAGTGTTAGCATGCTGTTACAGTGGAGCTTTAATGAGGATGTATCGACTATTGCCTTACTTTACTGATATATATTAGAATAATGAGCAGAAAGGTCTAAAAATTATTCCACTGTTAAGATCAGGAAAATGCTGAGACTTTCTCTAATTATTTTGACTTTAAATTATTCAATTAAAGCTTGCTAGAACTCCACAAAAAGGAGTTTGTTGCCTGTCACATAAGGTAGTGATCTCACTTCATGTATAAGAAGGGTAGATGAACAAGGATTTTAAGAAGGAATGTTGTATTAAGTTGGTTTTGGTAAACTTTCACCCTGTCGCTGGTTGCGTAAAAGGCAAATGCACTTTGTGTAAGAAACTAGCAAATAAACAATACATCCAGAAAAACAGCAGTCGCCTTTTCCATGGTAACAGTTAATTTTCTCTTTGTTTTGGTGTGCTTGATGTGACACATAGTTTGGCCTCAGTTAGAAAGGTTAAAAGGCACTGAAAAATCAAGCTTCTCTAGTACACTGAAATACCGCGTGTACTTATCAGTACTTTTCAGTCCTCATGCCCATAGCGTGATCTTTTTTCACCAGGTATGAGTGTCTGGAGGCAATGTAAGAGTTTTGCAAGGCTGTGCTGCAGTGTAACCTCACAGTCACACTGGCTGCAGCGAACCCAGGTAGAGCTCACAGTGAGAGTGCATGACTTGTAATTGAGAAGACAGTGCCTGGTTAGAGACATGCAGCCATGCCTTGCAGGATATTTGTGACAGAGCAGAGTACCCATAGCTCCTGTTTGGGTTGGCCTCTTCTCCCAGTTAACAGTGATAGGATGAGAGGTAATGGCCTCAAGTTGCACTTGAGGCAGGGTTCAGCTTGGGTAATAGGAAACATTTCTTCTCAGGAAGACCAGTGAGGCAGTGGCACAGGCTGCCCAGGGAGGTAGTGGAGTCACTGTCCCCAGAGGGGGCAGCTTAAGAACCATGTGGATGTGGTGCTGAGGGACATGGTCATGGGCTTGGTGGGGGTACGTCGGTAGCTGGACTAGATGGTTTTAGAGGGCTTTTCTAACCTTAATGATTCTAACATTCTGTCATACATACATAGTGCAGGTGAGCTACTCTTCAGTTTAAATATGTAGTTGTTACCCAGATGATGTAAGTCATTTGAAGAGAAGGGGGGGTGATCCAAAACTTTTAGAGTTGGTCAGGACTGTTCTCTGCCTGGCTTGGTGATGTTTTCATAATTTTAGATGGCCCTGACTTCCTTTCATTATGGATACTGCCCTAATATAATTTGCAAATGCTCCATGTCCATCTTGTTAAAAGTGCTGTCTCTAGGACAGACGCTGGTAATTTTTGCCTCCCATCATGACACATCAGGGAACCTGCTTGATAAACTGGATTTACAGTGTGCATATTTTGAAGAGTAGAATTACTCTTCTGTACCATACTATCATGTTTCCAATAAAGTAACATCTTTCTATGATTGTTTTATCTCTCACCATTTGTGTTACAGAACTCTACCTGCTTAGATGCTCTGTATTAATCCTTATTTTGAGGCAACTTGGAATTATTCTCATTAATATTTCTCATATAAATGCTTCCCTGCTTCATAGGGAAACACTTCCCATGTTACATGGCTCTGGTGGGAGTCAAGGTAAGGTCTCTTAAGTCCCAGCCTCGAACTCTGTCTGTAGGGTGGAACTTTTCTCTCCCATGAGGTGCAAGCATGCTGTGTAGTATTCACATAGAATCATAGATTCATGGAATCCTTACAATGGAAGGGATCTAAAGGTCATCAGGTCCAACTACTCTGCAATGAACAGGGGCATCCACAGCTACATCAGACTGCCAAGAACCTGGCCTTAAAAGTCTTCAGGAATGGGGTATCCACCACATCTCTGGGCAACCTGTTCCAGTGCTTCACCATTCTCACTGTTAAAGACATTTTCCTTACATCTAATCTAAATCTACCCTCTTTAAGCTTGAAAATATTTTTCTTTGTTCTATCACAACACACCCTGCTGAAGAGTCTGCCCCCTTCTTTCCTGTAGCTCACCTTTAGATATTGAAAGGCTGATTTTTTCCATCAGGCTAGTGTTGTTCTCTGCTTTATTCATGGTGTATGCCTCATAGTCCTCAGATTGGCATAAGATCATCTTAATTTTTTTTTGTCTGTATCCTGTGTTTTGATGCACTTGAAACCACTCTGCTTGATAGCATTATGATAATTTTCTGAAATGAAAGCAGGAGTGGTATGATCTGTGGTCACGGCAATTCTGGGCCCTTAGTAGCACTGCAGAATCAATTGGAGAAGAGCTTTCTTGTGTGGTGTCTTCAGACACAGAGAGCCTGGTATGAGATTACCATAGAAACCCTTGTGGAGGATGTATAAGTCATCCGACTTTGTTTATTCTGATCTAATAACAAGTGAATTTCTCCAGCCAGATACTTCAAATGAGGCATGGTTTTGGCAGGCTCTTTTCATCTTTCTGAGGCAGATAATATTTCAAACTCACAGAGTATATGGAATAAGTAACAGCCAGTGATTTGGGGTCCTTTGTGGCTTTATCTTTATTCCAGACTTGGGGGATGTAGAGAAGTCAACCAGCGCAACTCCAGTCCTGAGTACTGGAAGCTATGATGATGATGGGAGGAATCACAAGGTGAGGAGAATGTCTCCAAGTGCAGTGTGGTGAAAGGCTGTGAAACAGTGCCTGCTACAGTCACAGGAAGGGCCCTACATGTGCTCATCAGGGCATAGGTCTCCAGCTTAGGAAGAAGGCACTGGGCTGGGGTGACAGCAGTAGAAATGTCTGTGCTGCTGTCCTACAGGCATGCACAAATGTATCATGAATGTCTTTCTCAAGTCCCAGCTGTTGTCCAGGAGGTTGTAGCCCACTGTTTGGCATTACCTGGTGTGCTGTGCTTGCAGGATAAGTTGGATCTCGTGGCTGGTTTCAGAACATACTTGTGGTGAGGAGGTATGGCAGTCTATTCTGAGACTGATTAGTCCACGTCTCAAAAGCATGCAGGCTTTGTGACCTGTGGGGTGCTTAAGACACGCATATGGAAGCACTACTACGTATTGAGCTGAAGACTTGAGCTCAGTAGCTACGTGTAGATATTCTTTGCATGTGACTGTTCTCGCTAGTCCTCCATTTTCAAAAAATCTGTGCTTCAAACCAATAAATGCACAGTAACAGTCTTCAATCAACATACTTTGTCTTCCCTCCAACCTCTGTCCCTGCCTGCCTTTTTTGCTGGTTTTATTCTGTTAAGAGAACAAAACTATTTTAATCTGGGATTGCTCTATTTATTTATTTACTGCATAAATATGCATATTTTTATTTGACCTTTTGAGTCTAATCTTCAGCTTTTAATCTACAAGAGATAAAACTATCACCACCTCTGCTTATGCTGTGCCATTGGCCTTCTAAGTTTTGTAAACCTGAATTTACAGATTGGCACTGTTTTAAATTCTCAGTCAGGCTCTCTGCCAACAGCTATTAAGTTATTACTGTCCTGGTGTATCTCTTGCCCTTTCCCAGTTTCTATAGCTCTGAAGCTGTGTTTTTGTTGTTTTCTTTTTTCTTCTTTGCATTAGTCCACAATGACTCTTGGGTTAACAATAATGAATATATGTATCTATTTGGCTGGAGTGAAAGATTAACAAGCAGGATAGAGAACCTCAGTCATATTGCCACGTGTTCCCCATCCTTTAGCTGACTTTCTTCATTAGGATGCATCACATAATGTAGGTATGAACCAACATTCAAGTTAACCTCCAACCTAAGTCAATGAAGCCATTATTCTTCCTAAAGAGCTATGAAAATAAGAGTATGAAATAAGAGATAAGGTTGTGAGTCTTTGACACTAGTGAGGTTATTGGATTTGCATGCAATCATTGTTTTCACACCTAGACAAGAGTTTCTGCCACTTCATGTTCCTACGCATATTTTCAAAATACGTATCTATCCAGTATCTGTGCATCTAATGTATATAGACTTTCTTGTAAAGGAATTACCATTCATGCCTGAGTGTCCAGTTTATGAAAAATACATAAATTCAACTTTCTATGTTATGTATTTGGGAAGTCCACATTTTTGTGACAGAAACCAATGTGAATTTTTGAAAAATAATTCTTCCAAATAAAAAAAGTATTATAAGAAAATGCTGCAGTTTGTGTTTCCAACACTGCAGACTTACATTTTCTTTTTATGCTGAGGATGGGAACACTATTAGCTAAAGGACTTAAGAATGAACAGTAACTATAATTAACCATCTTGTCTGTAGTCTCTCATGCAGGAAAAAGTACTGGGAAAGGTTATAACTATTTATAAGATGTTAACTCCTACTGAGAAAATTTCTCTCAGTGTAAGACTTTTGAACTTCCTCTCTTTTTCTTTCCAGTAAATGATGTCCCACTACCATATTAAAAGATCACACAAACAGATGTTTATGGGCTATTCGATATTGTCCTCAAAATAACTGAGTACACTTGACACTGCTCAGAACCTCAGAATAATTCCTCTCATCTGACCTTTTAAGACTTGCATTCTTTGTGGACTCACGAACAGTTACTTTTAATCAAATTTTAAAGTAGTGCAATAAACATGAATATAATATTATTATTCCTTATTAAAGGGTATCTTGGAAGTTCTGATCAATAAGTCTGGCTTTTGTATACTTAAGGAGGAGAAACAACTCCAGAGGAAAAATGCTTCAGTGCCAAATTGCCCTGCAGGACAATAGGATAATCTAATTTCAGAAGCTCATGATTGCTTTTAACAATTTCATTTCTCATTTGTAAAAAGTGAAGAGGACTTCTGTCCTATTGAATTTTTGGTTTTCTGTAGTACATCTATCACAAAATCCCATAATTAGATAATTTTTGCTGAGGCGGTAATTCCCTTTTTTAAAGTATCTACATACAGGCTATTTGATTGCCATGATCAAACTCTTTGTAAAATTATTCTTGACAGTGAAGCAGACTTTCTTTCATTGTGAGGACAGTGGTCAGCAGTAGAGTGGAGAGTTGGGTGGGAGAAGAAATTGGAAATGTACCTTGCTGGAACGTATCTATTTGGTATATTATTCCTATTACTTTAGCTACACAAGCCCCACATGGTAAGCTCCCCCTTTCTATGCACTGTACAAAAGAAAAAATCAGATGCACACCTGTACTAAAAGAGATTTTACTTTCTTTAAGAAGCCAAAAATGCTAACCCAGAGTAGGCAACTTTAAATCTGTGGAATGTTGTTTATGCAGTTGCTTATAAAGTGCAACTAAGCAGCAGTCATATGATAAGATACCATGAAAAGTTTCAGAATTCTTGCAGGAATCTTTGGAAACATTATTATAGTTTCTGACCATTAATCTTTGATTCAGTCTTTGACCATTGTGCTTGATTGTTTCCTTTGGTTTAAAGTACACTATCTTTTTTTTTT
>VXAB01004220.1:82314-126520 GCA_013399175.1 Odontophorus gujanensis | reverse complement strand
TTTTTTTTTTTTTTTTTTTTTTAGGCTTGTCAGCTGCCAAGTTGCTGTACGAGTCTGGGCTCAATGTGGTGGTGCTCGAGGCCCGGGACAGAGTTGGAGGAAGGACATTCACTATCAGGGTAGGTGCTTCCTGAAATTCCTGACTCTCATTTGTGCTGGAACTGCAGATGTCACACCAGTCTTCCAGAAGGGCAAGAAAGAGGACCCCGTGAACTACAGGCCTCAGTTCCAACACAATCCATGGGATGATGGTAGAGCAACTCATCCTGGAAACCATTTCCGGGCATATGAAGGACAAGAAAGTTACTAGTCTGCATGGATTCAACAAGGGGAAGTCATACCTGACAATTTGTGATGAAATGTCTGTTATGATAGACAGTGGGAGAGCAGTGGATACTGTCTGCCTGGAACTCAGTAATTCGGGAGTGTCTCCCATAACATCCTCATAGAGAAACTATGAAGCATGGGATAGTTGAGCAGATAGTGGAATTAGAATCATAGAATCACCAAGGTTGGAAAAGACCTACCATCCAGTCCAACCGTCCCAATATCACCAACAGTTCTCACTAAACCATGTTTCTCAACATGATGTCTAAATGTTCCTTGAATACCTCCAGGGTTGGTGACTCCATGACCTTCCTGAGCAGCCCACCAGATGGGTCACTAGGTCATAGAAGGAGATCAGGTTGGTCAAGCAGGACCTGCCCTTAATGAACCCATGCTGGCTGGATCTGATCCCCTGGTTGTCCCACACATGCTGCGTAATCTCCCTCAAGACAATATGCTCCATAACCTTCCCTGGCACTGAGGTCATGCTTATAGGCCTATAGTTCCCCAGATCTTCCTTATGACCCTTCTTCTAGATGGGAGTCACATTGGCAAGCCTCCAGTCTTCTGGGATCTCACTAGTCAGCCAGGAGTGCTAATAGATGATGGAAAGTGGCTTGGCTATCACCTCCGCCAGTTTCCTCAGCATTCTCAGGTGAATCTCATTCAGCCCCATGGACTTGTGGCAGACCAGCTGGAATAGTAGGTCACTGACTGCTTCCTCCTGGACTGTGGGGTTTTATTCTGCTCCCCAACCAAGACTTACAGGTCAGAGAGTGGAGTACTCTGAAGATAACTGTTCTGACATATAAAGACAGATGTAAAGAAGGCATTGAGAACCTCGGCCTTTTCCTTATCCTCAGTGGTCTTGTTCCCAGGCACATCCAGTAAAGAATGGAGATTCTCCTTGGCCCTCCTCTTACTGTTGATATATTTGTAAAAGTTTCTTTTTCCCTTTTAACCCAGCAGCCAGGTTGAGTTCAAGCTGGGCTCTTGCCTTTCTAATTTTCTCTCTGCACATCTTAACAACTTCTTTGTACTCTTTCTGAGTTGCCTGTCCCTTCCTACAGGAGGTAGATTCTCTTTCTCCTGGAGCCTCAAATAAAGCTCCCCGTTCATCCATGCCAGTCTTTTTTCCCGCTGGCTCATTTTGTGGTTCTGGGGGACAGCCTGATTGAAAACTACCTAAATGGCAGACCCCAGAGGTTGGTGATCACTTTAATGAAGTGTGGAGGGAGACATGAACCTAATGATGTATCCCAGGGTTCAATGTATTCATTAATGTTGCTAGAAACATTTAGATTGGAAAAGACCCATAAGATCAGAAAGTCCAACCATCACTTAACATTAATTCCTTTCCCCCTCGCGCCACATCTACATATCTCTTAAACACCTCCATCGATGGCACTTCTACCACTTCCCTGGACAGTTTGTTCCTATGCCAAACCATCCTTTCCGTGGAGAAATTCTTCCTGATATCTAGTCTAACCCTCTCATAGCAGAACTTGAGGCTACTTCCTTGTATCCTATTCTTGTCACTTCAGAAAAGAGGTTGACGCTCACATTGCTACATCACTTCTATCAGGCGGTTCTTGAGAGCAGTGAGGTCTCCTCTCAGCCTCCTTTTCCCCAGACTAAACAGCTGCTGCTCCTTCTGCTGCTCCTGATATGTCTTGCTTTCTTGTCCCTTTACCAGCTTTTCTGAACGTTTCAGTGACTCAATCTTTCCGAACACTCTAGTTGAGATGGTGTCACAACCATGTCATGATCTGAATAGTTGAGTGGAGTGTATCCTCAGCAAGTTGGCAGATAATACAAAAGTGAGAGAAGTTGTTGATACACCAGAGGGTCATATTACCATCCACAGGGACCCGGACAGGCTGGAGGAATGGGCAGATAGGGACCTCATGAAGTTCTGCAAGGGGAAGTGCCAAGTCGAGAAACAGCCCTAGGTGTGAGTGCAGGCTGGATGGCACCCAGCTGGAAAGCAGCTTGGCAGTGAAGGACCTGAGAGATTCTATTGTACACCAAGGTGAATGTGAGACAGAAATGTGCTGCAAAGGAATCTCACATTTTTCTGGGGGGGTTGCATTAGGCAAAATATTGGCAGCATGTGGAGGGAGGTGATCTACTCAGCATTAGTGAGGCTACATTGGGAGGACTGTGTCCAGTTCTGGTATCCTGGTTTAAGAGAGAAAAGAACATGAAATCATAGAAATCTGTGATTTGGGTGGGAAGGAACATTTAAAGATTGTCTACACCAAGCTGCAAGCGCACACTGCTATCTCATGTCCAGTTTTTCATCCATGAGTATCCTGAATCCTTCATGTTGCTGCTGTCCACGTATTCCTCCTGTAGTCTGTACTGATACCAGGGGTTGCCCTGATCTGCACGTTGCACTTGGCCTTGTTGAACTTCACAAAGCTCATATGGATTGTTTTCTCAAGCCTGTCCAAGTCCCTTTGGAGGGCATCTCTTATTTCTGCCATGTCAACTGCGACGCACAGCTTTGTGTTGTCTGCAAACTTGCTGAAGATCCATTGAATCTTACCATCTATCTTTTTAATAAAGATATTAAATAGTACAAGTTGCAATATCAAAGGCACTGGAGAGAATCCAACAAAGGGCCACCACTAAGATAATGGAGGAACTTGAGCATCCTCCTGTGAGGAAAGGCAGAGGGAGATGAGACTGTTTGGCTTGGAGAAGAAAAGGCTCAGGGCAGGACTTTATCGATATCTACAAATTTCTGAAAGGAGGATGAAAAGAAGACAGAGCTTTGTTCTTTTCAGTGGTGACCAGTAACAGGACAAGAGGCATAAACTGGCACGAAGAAGGTGCTATTCAAAATATCAGGAAACTTTTTTTCTCTAAAATTTACTGAGCACTGGCACAGGTTGCCCAGAGACTTCTTCCTTCTGGGTGATATTCAGAAGCAATCTGAGCATGCTCTTGGGCAAGAAGCTCTAGGTGGCCCTGCTTGAACACAAGTTCCATCAATGATATATGTCAGTGGGCTCCTTTGACAGAAGGCACTTTAAAATTAATTCAGAAGTGACTGTGAGAGTTATAAAATGGAATTTAGATTCCTAAGAACCTTATGCATGTAGTACTATTATAGCTGAACTGTGATACCTTGCCTGGCCTCTGGTTGCAGGTTTTCTGCTGGTGCACTGAAGTGTTGGATACCTTGGGCTATCTAAAATGCTGTTAATCATTATTAAGGTAATTGAATTCTGCCCACATTGTTCATATCCTCTGTCCATAGTAGGATCTGCTCTGCATATAACAAGTGATAGGACAAGAAAATTGTCAAAACCTCAAGTTGCAGCAGGTTCAGGTTGGATGTTGGGAAAAATTTCTTCTCAGAAGGGGTGATGAGGCACTGGAACAGGCTGCCCAGGCAGCTGTTGGAGTCACTATTCCTGGAGATGTTTAAGGAAAGGGTATAGACGTATACTTAGGTTTAGTGGGCAATACTGATAGTAGATGGGTGGTTGGATTAGATGATCTTAGAGGTTTTTTCCACCCTCAATAATTCTATGATTATAGAGAGAAAAGCATCATCTGAGACTGTGAATGTCAAAGTATTTCTCCTCCCATTTCCCTCTCACTTTGCAAACTAGCAGGCATGATAGCTATGTAGGAAGCAACCTGAGCAGGGCTAGATATGACTAAAGCAGGCATATGTTTTAGCATCACTTAACATTATCCTGCTTTTAAAAATTGACTTAATCTTGGTTGCCATTAAAAAGAAAATGAAAGAAATGACGAGTCACCTGGGGCACAGGATAATGTAATACAGGCATTACCTCTGCTTCCCAGCCTCAAAATGGGAGAGATTTAAATTAGGTCAGATGCCATTGCTTGGGAACCAATGTTAAACGGTGGTGTTTCAGTAGAAATAATGGTAAATGAAACATAAACAGCATCCCTCTGTGATACTGAAAATGCCTGGCTACAAATGCTCGCTGTAGACAACATTAAAAAGTTAACTTTCCTAATTGTTACTGCCTTGGAAAATCAACCTGCTAGTAACAGCATGTATCTCAAACTTCTTGCTTTCTGCCTGCTTCCCAAGTGAGCAGTATGCTGTTCTGAGTGTTGTGTGCAGAGTGCCTTTGCTGGCAGGCATGGCTAGAGACTGCTAGCCCAGGTGCAATGGGGTAGATCCACAGTCTGCTGTGCTGCAAAGGAGCTTATGTCCTTTGAATACTGCAGTGCAGTGCTCAGCATCTACAGCATTAAATGTAAGCAGGTATCTGCAGAGTGAAGGAAAAAAAACAAAACAAAAAAAAAACAACCCTGGTGCTTGAGGTAGTTTTGACTTGAGAAAGGTTTTGCTATGGCAAGTAAAGTATTATGAGTTTTGAGAGAGTGAGGTTAGACTTCTAACCAAGGTATTTACTTGGATCTTTCTTTATATTCTGATGCCTTTTGTGAAAATAAAAAGCCGATACTGAAAACTATAGTGAAATTTAAATGAGGTAAACCCTGTTGAACATATGGTGTGGTAACAACACTGATCTTTTTTGTGTATGTCATTACAGGGCTCAATATTGCCAATGTTAGGCAGTATGCCCTGTCTCCTCTTCATATAGTTGCAGTGCTATTCAGTATGGAATAATTCTTCCTGATTCTAGGTATTAGTACCCAGGCATTTCCTACAGAGCTTTTGATTCCTGTATTGTTTCTTTTGACAGAACAAACAAGTTAATTATGTAGATGTTGGTGGAGCGTATGTGGGACCTACACAAAACCGCATTCTCCGGCTGGCAAAAGAGTTGGGCATTGAGACCTATAAAGTGAATGTAGATGGCTATTTCATCCATTATAAGTGGGTAAGTATTGCATTTTTTGTGTTCACAAACTTGAAGAAAACACTGAATTTTGTAAACTGCTGGCAGTCATTCAAGGGCTTTCATTTAAAGCTTGCACTTGGGAATCCAATAAGCACCTGTTTGAAGTGGTGTTACCCTCCTTTAGATCAGTGACTCCTTTTTTCTTTTGAAAAGTCTTCAAAAAATTACATATATGGCATTCTAAAATTTTGGAATGCATTCAGCACCTGATTATCTTCTCACATGTTCTCTAAATAATTTTTGCCTGAAAATTCTCTTTCTGCAATACAAATCCAGTTTGATACTAGGAACAAAAAAAATAACACAATTGGATAATATTGAATAATGATATTAAACAACAGTATTATGGGACTAGCCTTGAAATGTGAGACAGGGAGTTCAAATGACTCCTGATTAGGTGTGGCTAATTGGCTAAAGTGAACTGAAATGAAAACTATCTTCAGTGCAGTTTATCAGCTCTTGTCCAAGTTCTTTAGCCCACCAGTTTTTCACTCAGGTCCTACTCAGGGCCAGTACAGAGGGAGAGCAGTAGGGGTATACAAAGGGACAGCGGTATGAGGTGCTAAGTGTCCATCTTCATAACTCACAGATTACTTTCCATTATTTTTATTTATTTTTTAGTATCCTTTTGTTTTGGTACTTCCCAGACACAGGCAGAACAAAGCTTGAAGCCTGTGAGAGGCAGATTTGACCTACTGGATAGACACAAGTCTATCTGGTGGATCCTTAACTGATATATTTTTTATTATCTTCCTGTTTTTTCTTCCTACTATTAGAGCAATGAGCTTATGCTAGAAAGTTTAATGACCTAGTTCTGTAGGTTCTCCTTACTGGGGAGATTCATGCTATGCTCATAAAGTAGTCACATCTTAAATAATTGTATGGTTACTCCACGATACTCAAAAGAAAAACTGCATCACCTGATGTAAAGTTGACATAGTTCTTTAGTAAGAGAGCTGGGCTGATTTTACCAGCTGTATGTTTGGCCCGCTGCTTTCAATTTAAGCACACACACGGAACTCTTTGCTTCTTAAAAGACACTTATCTTCTGTATGCTAAATAGAAGGCTCTAATAGGTTTCATGAATTTGAGTCCTTAATCCATTTTGACACTGAAGATACAGCTTTTTCTGTCCTTTATTACATTATACATGTCCTTGCTAATGACCAAGTGCTTTTGTAAGTTTTCTTTGAAGTGGAATCATGTTCCTAAGCAAGAGGTGGAAATATGAGCTGTTAGCTGGATCACAGGCTGTGGATCAGTTCTAGATTTGGCATTGTGGTCATGCCAAGGAAACCAACGTTCCCAAGAGTGGCGTAGCTGTTGAACAGGAGAACAGCAAAGAGACCCTGAGGTCTCATGTGGACAGATTTAAGCACTGAATAAATAATTATTATGCTTTTCCTCTGGTATGTCTTATGCCTCTCACTACCTCTTCCCATCAATTACAGGCTTTTGGTTTTCTTCTCTTTCCCTAAGGTTTTTCACTGCTTTCTCTCCCTATTCCTTCCTTGAGAGCTCATGTAGGCACTGTGTCCTTTGTTTCAGGGATTTGTTGTTGAACTATCTCTGCATTCCAGTTCTGCTTGAACCTTTTTGAAAACAAACCATGCAGTCCAGGCTGTTAGCTAGGTTGATTAGTGCTTGGTGATCTTAGGGCATGTACTTTTTATCTATCATACATTGATACTGAGTGTTCCTTAGGAGGATTTGTGCTTGACAGTAGGTGTAAGTCTCATATTAATCAGAGATGCTTGGAGAACCCAAAGTAGTATTTCCTAGGTTGTAAAAAAAGTGTTACTGAAGAAATGAATTGATATTAGAGGACATTGGGCATAAATTCAATATTAGTGTAGAAGAAGGATGTCGTTAGCTTCTTGGACACTGCCAAACTGTTTTCAGTTTGAGGAGTCTGACTGAAGACTTTTTCCCTTGTATCTCATGTACTGTTTCTATCTCTTAGTGGCTTTGGGGAAGTGTGGAGGCAGAGTCGAACAGGAAGGGTTCTTCCCTGGAGCCTATCTCCGGACTCTGTGAACCTGCAGCAGCTTTGTCAGAGAAGAGAGGGAGGGAGTTGTGCTGAGGAAAGGCCAAATGTTTCTTCAGATGTAGTTCTGACTGGTTCGTTCAATCGTATGTAAACCCCACCATCCCCAGATGAAGAGATTTTTGGCCATTGGTTTACCACAGTAGTCAGTTCAGTTTGTCTCCTTCTGCAGGTTTCCAGCATATGGCTTGAGTTAAGAAAAAAGAAGAAAGTGGTTTATCCAGAAGTGGAAACTGCCAAGGGAAAGTGGAGATCCCCTCAGGGGATTTCATGAGCTGCTCTGGATGGAATTTTTCCAGTATGTTTGTGGAAAAATCCCACATGCTAGATGCTTTAGAAACTGTGTAGCTTGGTGTGGGCAGATTTCCATTGTAGTCATAGCTTATTTAAAAATCCAAATATGTAATTATAGTTTATCTTTTCTTTTATATATTCATTCTCTCTCATCAGTTAGCATGGTAACATGAACTGCTTTGATATAAATCAGAAACTTGTTTGTATCCTGTCACTGAAAACCTGTAACTTCTGGGCGTAGGCTTTGTTGCCAGACTTCCTTTCCAGCCAGATTGTTCCATGGCTGCTCTCCCACATTCCATAAAGAGCATTTTTGGGTTGAGAAAATGCAGATGTGCTGAGGTTCTTACTTTCCAGAGGGGCAGAAAGCTTTGCTTTTTTACAGAGGTCCTTCGAAGTGTGCTCCATTTTTTTTCTTCTTTTTAGCAGAAGAACTTAGAATGTAAAGGGATTCATGCTTTGGTATAGTGTTAACCTTCTCATATGACAGCTGTTCTTTAGTGCCTGGCTGCAGCACTCAACTTTACCTGACAGTAGTAAATAAGAACAGGTTTTGCTTATTTGTTTGCTTCCCAATTTCAGACCAAGGTAACCTGTGACAAAAGTTGAGAATTTTTTTTATGCAGTGCTTCACATTCACCATCTTGTCTTTCCTTCATCTATCCTTCAGAGATTTGTATTGCCATTGTACGTCTGTGCAGATCACTGTATATCTGCATTACAAGCATGGGAATCAAAAGCAGCCCCAGGTACTGCAGAGCTTGTTAGGTTAGACCTGCTGGAGGTATTTAGCAGGGAGGGGTGCAGGCCAGAGGGATCACACCATAAGGAGCTTCTGCTACAGCTGTGCGTGCAGTGCATGGCCCAAGAGTAATAAGTGTTCTGTTCTAGGAGTACAAGAAATGTTCCTTTTGTGCTCCAGACAAGTAGAAGGTCTCAGTACAGGGGGCAGGAGCCAGGCTTGCCTTCCACAAACTGGAAAAAAGCAAGGTACTCATAGATTAGTTCTACATAACTTTATTTTTCAAAGTAACTTTATTTCTTCACTCTTTCACAAACACCATTGATGTTTAAATACTCTATTTATTATAATAGATATTATCAAAGATCTTAGTAGTTAAATCAAAAAGTTATTAAAGCTGGAGAAGACTGCTAAGATCATCTAGTCTAACCATCCACCTATCACTACCCTGTCCACTAAACAATGTTCCTAAGCAAAATTGTCCATTCTTGGGGTGCTGTCAGTACTTGGGCTATATTCTTATGGCAGTGGGTACAAGGCGCAGCTTAACCCTGGGCAGAGAGAAGGCAGGTCTTGGAGAGCACAGTGTCTTTCTGAGGCCTTCTTGATAGTCGTAGAACTACGGTGTCTGGGCATATAATTTTTTTGGATTGATGTGGAATAACTAATCCAGGCGGCAGCAGGACACGACTCTGAGGTCAGCATGAAAGTATTCAACACGCCAGGAAATGGAAAAAAAGTTAGATAAACTCTGTGAGTCGGTCAAACAGCCTTGTGTTAGCGTGGGAACAAAGCCAGGAGGTTATTTGTCTTTCAGTGAAGAAAACAGTAGTTCCCAAAATAATCTACCCAGAATTCTATAAACTTGTTTAAAAATGGACTGTTGCAAGGTGTTGCCTGTTTGCTGTGACCTTCCCTGTGAAGCATGTGACCAGAGCTCCTTTGCCTAGCAGGGAACCAATATTAAAAACCAATGGATAATTTACCAAACCCATGCCATATGGGCTGGATTAGTCCCTGCTATGGAGGAATTCTTGTGAACAACGAGATCTGGAGCTCTGTCTGGTGGGCAGTGGGAATTTCTCTCCTGAAACTTAGAAGAATGGGGCTTTTGTCCAATTGGCTCTGACCTGTGTAGGGGAACTGTTGAATCACAGCCTGACCCACTGATTGATCACCTGAGGTGAGCATTGGGTCAGCCATGGGGGCACAGGTGAAGGCAGTAATACCTGTGTGATTGGAGGGGGGGGGGCCTGGCTCCAGCTCTCCCCAAGCCCCATTTTAGGGCTGGCTACCACCAGAGAAGGATCTCTTTCTGGAGATCCCTCCTGTGTGGAGTACCAGCGGGCCTTCTCTATCTAAGGTGAGCCATTTTCCTTTTGTATCATCCTGTATATTGCCTGTATAGATCCATCTAAATATACCATCTCTTATTACTTTTTGAGAGAGTCATTCCTAAGGTCTCCGGCGTTACAACCTGTTACAGGTCCAGGCCCCTGCACAAGGAGTTAGCGTGCTTGTGAACTGGTTCAGACTCTATAAATTCTGTTTCAGCCCCTTCCCGCTTAGTTGGTATTGTATTTTATTAGGTTCTCCTCCCCTTGTCTTGAGTTTTAGTAGAGTTACAGGTTCTGCATGCAAAAGAAAGCTGATTTAGGCTGTATTCATTGTCATTCCTCACTTGGTAGTTCTGAGGGGGTTAAGTTATGCTTTCCCATTCATCTTCCTGGGCTTTGCCATCGACCAAAGATGTGGGACTATTTTCAGATCAGTAAAATGGTAGATTTTTGTTGTTGTTGTTGTTCTTTAAATAGTTCTTAAGTGTACATCCATTGTGACATACCAATGACCTAGACTGTAAGATTTCTGGATCAGTTCTCAATAGATTGTAATCATTGTGATTTAAAACTAGCATAGCATTGGAAAATTTGGAGGATGACATAAGGCAGGCAGTGGGCAGCTTCTCTCTGCCCCAGCAGTCACTCCACCTGCAGCCATTGGGATAGGCTTGGGAGTTTCTGAGCTTGGAACTGTTCAATTTGGCAGAATAAATACTGGGAGCTGGGAAAGTTTTGGCAGAAACCCCATCGCAGAGTTACTTAGTGGTATTTTTCTTGAGCTGTTGTTTTGAGAAACATAAGGGGTATGTTTAAGTGGAGGGGAAAAAAAAAGAAAAAGAGGGAGGGAAGAAGCCTTAACAGTTTTTGTTTTTGTTTTTTAGCTTTCTTTCAAAAATAAGTGCTGCTTTTTTCTTTTTTTTTTTTTCCTCTTCTTTTTGAGTTATGTGAGCCAAGGACAGGACAAGTGCTTTCAAGTTACACCACTCCATTCAAACACTCTCTTGAAAAGCTGAGAAGAACATCTTACTTTACTGAATAGTGAAAAACAGTGGGAAGTTTTTCAAACTGAACAAAACTGAATGGAGAGTGTTTTTTTTCCCTTACAGTATCACCATGACAAGACTTTAGTAGTAACTCATCTTTACCTGTTTGCATTGCTCTTCACCTCTGCTTAAGGTCAAAATTAGTTTTAAAGCACATAACGGAAGACATGTTGATACCACCTGCATTCCTGACCAGCAGTAAATTCTGAAGGAGTGCTATGTGATAATCTTTTGAAAAACAAAATGTTGTGCAATAAGAAGAAAATGATTGGTGACATATTACTGCTTTGCGTAAGGATCACCATGCTTGATACAGCATCAGTTTGTGGCAATAGAAGCTGTAGCATGTGGTTGGCCACACTGAATACATTTTTGGGGTCCATTCTTCTATGTCTGAACATGCAGTGAGGAATAGACTGCCAGAGAAGCTGTGGTGCCTCATCCCTGTAGGCACTCCAGGCCAGGTTGGATGGGGCCTGGGGCAGCCCTGCCCATGGCAGGTGTTGGGGCTGGATGAATATATGTATGAATTCATATGTATGAATGCTGCTCAGGGAAAAGTAAGTCTGAACTTTCAGCGTGCTCTCCAAGATTCATCTTAAGCCATTTATTTTTAAGATCTTTGCAAAAAAATGTTCTGAAAAATATCAGAAATCTCCCCTCAGTTATCAGTGGGGAAGACTTTGGTGGGATGGCATGGCATATGCATTTCACAAGAAGCATGTTATACACAGCATAGCACCACAGCTCCTATCTGTCATGGTCTAACATGATCCCTGCATCCTGCCACGTAACCTGTGCAGACTTCTGACACACCTAGAAAAGCAAATATTTAGGAGTTCTGGTGAGTTACCATGAGAAATGGTTCAAAGCAATTTAAGAGAAAATGCTGCCTGCTCATCCAATTCTCTTTCAGATTAAAATTATCAGAAAGAACCAGCTGCTGTTAGATTGTTTTCCTTATCTTTATATCACAGAATTATCTGTAAATGGTCTGTATTCCTGTTGCAACTATGTGTCTTGAACATTGTAAGTACTGATACTGTTTTTGCAAGTATGCAGAGTTTTTCTTTCTGCAGCCTAAATCTTTCTTTTTGGGAAAATAATTTTTGGAGGGCTATGTTTCTCTGCAGGCGCTTGGAATAATAAAGAGATATACTTTGTAAAGGTGAGGTGTATCATAAAGGCACTTAGATAGTTTGAAAGTTTAAAATATGCGCAGTTTTAAACTCATGCAAATTGTAGGATATGCATTCCAGCAGGCAGGTAAGCATTAGGTCTGTTGATATGTGGTAATGAAGAATGCTTAGGAACAAGGAATATTACCTCCTGAGTGACTCACTTGGTTGAATCTCCGTAGCCCAGAATTTGACAATCTGTCCATGCCAAATTAAAAGACAACAGCTGTAATATCAGCCCAACTGTCTTTTTTTCTTCATATTTAACTCCATACATTCAGTTGTTAAAACTTTTTGTGCAGGGAAAATCTTGAAAGTTAGGTCTTTAGGGCCAAAAGTGTGACTGTGTGATGACTTTGGGAATTCTGTGTTCTTCATTTAATGTGGATAGGCTTTTTCTGTTTCTGTTGCTAATGTTGCTTACATTCCTATTTCAGGGAAAGTCACGCCAATTCGTAAGTCTTAACCCTCCAACATGGAATCCCTTTGTGTATCTGGATTACAATAACTTCTGGAGGACCATGGACAAGATGGGAAAAGAGGTAGGCTGCATTAATTCCACTTGTTTTCTGTAGTGCCTGTGTCACCATAAGAAAATCTGTTTTGTTTATATTTTTCTTCTCTGGTAGACTTCTTATTGCTTCTTTAATCGGAGGGGAAAAAAAAAAAGAGTCACTCTCATTAGGAAATAGATCTAGATTAACCAGAAGCTATAAACTATGACAGGGCTTTCTCACCAAGAAGGCAAAAGAAGATCTGATTGTCTAAGATATCTGAAAAAAATGTATACACTTTCAATGTATGTACTTAATTTTTGAACTTTCTCATGTTGGGGAAAAGCATTACACAAGCCGGGGGATGAGAATTACAACTAGAGGCCTTCCTGTGTACAAAAAATTATCCCTTGGAGAGTCATGCTGTTTTTCAAATATTTATCAGCTGCTTTATGGTCTAACTACAGTCCAGGGGCCCTGCAGTACAATAACCTACATGCATAGTGTATATTTGAAAAGTCGTGGCAGTCAGGTGAATTCCTGGGTGACTGGAATAAAGGCAATGTCACATCCATTTTTAAGAAGGGTAGAAAGGACCACCCAGGGAAATACCAAACTGTCAGCCTCACCTTTGTGCTGGGGAAAATCATAGCACAGATCCTTCTGGAAACTATGCTAAGGCACGTGGAAGAGTGGGAAGTGATAAAAGGCAAGTAGCATGGCTTCACCAAGGGCAGATCCTTCTTGACCAACCAGGCGGCCTTCTATGGTGGGGTAACTGCATCAAAGGACAAGGGAAGAGCCACTGATGTCGTTTATCTGATCTTCAGTAAGGTCTTTGAAACAGTACCCCACAAATCTTTCTCTCAAATTGTGTATATAAAGATTTGATGGGTGGACTGTTCAATGAATGAGGAATTGATTGTGAGATCGTACCCAGAGGTCAATGGAGTGGTCAATGGATCAATGTCCAAATGAAGATCAGTGACAAGTGGAGCCCCTCAGAGGTCAGTACTGGGAACAGTGCTCTTTTATATCTACATCAGTGACATGGATGCTGGGATCAAGTGCACCCTCAGCAAGTTTGCAGATGATACCAAGCTGTGTGGTGAGGCTGACACATCTGAGGGAATGGGATGCCGTCCAGAGAGATCTAGACAGGCTTGAGCAATGGGCCCTTGTGATCCTCATGAGTTCAATAAATCCAAGTGCAAGGTCTTGGGTTGTCTTAACCTCTGCTATCAGTACAGGCTGGGGGATGTAAGGACAGAGCACAGCCCTGACAAAAAGGACTCAGGGGTGCTGATGGATGGCAGACTGGACATGAGCCAACCGTGTGCCCTTGCAGCCCAGAAAGCCAACCGTGTCCTGGGCTGCATCCAAAGAAGTGTGGCCAGCAGGGAGAGGGAGGTGATCCTGCCTCTCTACTCTGTGTTGATGAGTCATCACCTGGAGTACTATGTCCAGTTGTGGAGTTCTCAGTACAGGAGGGACATAGACCTGTTGCAGTGCTTCCAGAGGAGCGCCACAAAAATGATCCAAGGGATGGAACATCTCCCCTACGAGGACAGGCTGAGAGTACTGGGGATGTTCAACCTGGGAAAGAGAAGACAGAAGTGTTTTATGATAAGGGTAGCACAGGTTGCCCATATATGTGGTAGATGCCCTGTCCTGGGAGACACTGTAGGTCAGGCTGGATGGAGCTCTGAGCAACCTGATCTAGCTGTAGGTGTCCCTGTTCATTGCAAGGGAGTGTTAACAGCTGAACTTTAAGGGTCCCTTCCTACTTAACAATTCTATGATTCTGTGAACTTACTGCTGTTACAGCAAAGTTCATTTGGTGTATGTGATTTAGCACAATAAAATTTGTTCATTATGCTATACATCTTTTTGTAAAATAATGTGTATTTTTAAAATATTAAAATGTACCATAGTGTGCTCATATGTCATCAATAAGAATTTAACTGTGTGAAAATCATGTAATAGTATCTAGGCATTTTTGATCTGTCTGTAATTAACAGAGAGACATGAGGGCCTTCAGATATGTCTTATAACTCAGTGAATCTCTGACTGGAGAAGGATTTTTTTTTCCTTTTGCTTTTAGAGGAAATCAAGACAACTAAATTAGAATACACCTTGCTTCTTGATCACTAAGGGCCAAGTGAGTCCCAACATAAGGATATAATTCATTAATCAAAGACAGATTTAGTTTTCATGGTACAGTTCATGTCCAAGGGTGTGATTAATAGATAATATAGATTATAGATTATGAATTATAGATTATATATATTCAGTGGGCTTTTTTCAAACTTATAGCCATAAATAGAGAACAAAAACAAATCTTAGCCAACGTATCAGTCAACTTTGTGCTACAAACTAGCTATGACCTTGCAATGATACAGTACTGAATTGCTTCTTGAATAATTTTCTTGTGTCTTCAGATTCCTCCTGAAGCACCATGGGACGCTCCACATGCTAAGGAGTGGGACAAAATGACCATGAAAGAGCTGATAAATAAGATTTGTTGGACCAAGTAAGTAACTCTTCATTTTGAAAACAAACCATAGAATGACAGTGGGTCCTTAGAAAATTTTGGAGTACAGTTTCATGAAGTTTACTTGTGAAGGACCTGCTCGTGTTTTCTTTGACTTCAGGTGGCGCACAGTCAAATCTCTGGTGGGCCATGTACCCATGGGATGGAGGGGTGGCAAAAGCCTTTGGGAAGTGAAAGGGCAGAAGGAGCCCAAGAAGTTAAAATTGTCTCAAGGAGATGAAATGTGGTTCGTAGCCTTCATTGCCTTGTTCAAAGGCGAGGATGGTGGTATAAGACAGTGACAATGTAGTAAAAAAAAAAAAAAAAAGAGGTTCTATGGACAGTACGCTGAATGCATTAACAGTTCACACTGTTGTAACAGTCTGCAGCCCAGGTAAAGCAAGATAAACATTTATTCCTTTTTATTCAGTACTATGGAGGGAATTAAAATGATGTGTCTTTTTTCTTATGTTGATTAAAAAAAAAATGGGGGGACTGGAAAAATAAGATTGACTCAAAGAGGTATGAAACTTACCACATATTTGGAGGAGGTCTGTGTAGAGGGGTTGAGAAGAGTTACCATGTGATGTGAAGCCTTGTAGAAGAATTCCTGTAGTCTTCAGTGCAGTTAGTGGTTCAGCTATGGGGAACTGACAGAGTAGATGAGATATAAATATCTATGATAAGCATACATACAGCTCATACTGATGTAAAACAATAGCTATTTAAACAAGTTTCTTAAATCCTTTTTGAAAACTTAAGGGTATGTCATTCACAAAGGATAAAAGAAGTAATTGCCAGTCATTTGAGCTGGCTAAGCTTTAACAACATCTGTTTTTATTATTTTAGTGCCTTTGAGCTCTATTCACAGTTCAGACACTTACAGAGTAAGAAGCTATGTGAACCCAAGAGAAATATATGGCATTTCACCCAAAGTGCTTGCAGTTTAATCTGAGAGATAGCAGGTGTATACGCAGGCAATGAGAGAGCAGAAGACGTTTGAGATGAGACTGATCTTTGTGTTGGACTGTTGATAGGTGCTGGATGAGGATGTGTGGATGACAGGGTGGTACACAGTGCTTGTGCTGGCTGGGAGATACGATTAAAGATGCTAGAGAAACTTGAGGCTTGGTTTTGCAGACCCATGCATGGGAGGGGCAGCATATGTTCTTTTTACTATGTTTCCACTTAACTCAGCTTGAAAACATACTTTTCTTTGTCTTTAGGAAAAGTAAAGTCTAAGTAACTCCACTTTGTCAGAATGAATAAAAGTCACTGGCAGGCATAGAAGTGGAGGCAGAGAAAGGTGAATAGTTTGTCCAGTTTCATGGCAGACTAGGAGCTGAGGAATGGTGCCTTATGGCTGTTGGCTATGTCCTCTCATGCTTAGTTATAATGTGTGTCTGCTTTAGCTCTTGGAAGGAAACAAGGTCTTCTTGTTGCCTTTCACCTCCCTTTCTGGTTTGTGCCTGAGCTGGGCCAGAAGCTCTGTCTTCATCTTGGCTGGCCTCTTGCCACACTTCTCCAATTCTCTGCCCGTTGCAAAGCACTGTCCTTCTCCAAGGAGTTGTCCTTGAATGTTAGCCAGCTCTGTTGGGTTCCTTAGCCCTACAGGGTAGTTTCCCACGGGATCCTGCCAATCGAGTCTTTGAGGAAGCTGAAATCTGACCTTCCAAAGTCCAGGGTTATAATTCTGCTGTTTATCTTACTACTCTCAAGGTCTTTACAGTTCCATGCTTACTGCAGCCAAGGATGCCTTTCACCTTTGCCTTGTCCAAGAGGCCTTCTGTGGTAGCAGCTCCAACAGAGCATCTCCCTAGTTTGTAGGATCAGGGCTCAAGTTGATACATTGCTTAGAAAATGTGCATTTTATGTCTATGAAGGATAATACCATATAAATAGAAAAAGGAACAGTGTTCAGTATGGAGAGGTAACAGCTGGAAATACTCTTTTCTTCCCATCCTGTTCAATTATTAGACAGGGATCCTATTCTATTTATTCTAATTCTATATTCAATATTTTATATCTAATTCTATATTCTGTATCTACTCTAATAGAATATTCTATCTATTCTAAAAATCCTGTTCTATTTATTAGGCAGAGAGAAACACACTTGTGCTAGTACCTGTATATCTGCATGTTTTGCTGGCCCTGTGCTACTCTTTACTACTCTCCTGCCTTGCATTCAGAGTTTTTTGTTAGATTGATTGTGTTCTGTTTGCTTTTTCATACTGACTGTGGTTTAGCTCTGTGCCTGCAGCTTCCTGACCAAAACTTTCCATTTGAAATTATTTCACTGTGTTAAATCTTACTCTGGCTGTGTGTGATACGGGTTTCGACTTTTTCTTGCTCTCTATTGCATCGTAGTTTTCTTTACAATAAATTTCATGAACTGTTTCTCTGCAAAGTCAGTCCCTTTGAGCCACCCTTTCTGTTCCAAGTGCACTGGCTTTTCTTCTTGTTTTTACTGTTCCTCTTAGTCAGGAAGTCAGTGAAGTATAAGCAAAATTGGGTTGATACTGATCTCTGTGGGAAAGTGCTCCTCTGCAAGACTTTCTACTTTCAGTGGCTTTGTGACAGTGCAGTGTTAATAGATGTGCACAGTGGGAACATGTTGAAAAATGTTTTGTCTTGAAGATCTAAAAGACAGACTTTTTAAAAACATGATTAAAAACTTTACTGCCCTAAACAGATAACTTCTCTTACAGCATTTTTCTGTATAATGTTAGTCAAGATTATAACATAAGAATCATTTGTCGTGTGTCACAGGTCAGCATCTAGTGATCCTGGAGACTCTCTTCACATTTCTCAGGTTACAGCACTTTGTATATAATTGCTTTCAGGATTGTTACAGAGGGCTCTTGCATGCAAGGTGTCTTCATATACCTGCTAATGGACTAGAGGTGTCCGGACTTCATGCCCAGGGAAATTGAGTTATAAAAATTTATAAGTTATGTATTGGATTTCTTTGAGTTACTTAGTGTTTAACTCTTGGTTTCACAAAAGCAGTGTGCGGCACAATTGTGTGGAAGATGGGGAATGTTTTGGTAGTGTGGCTAGTTGAGTCCCTGAGGCCCAATCCAGCCTTGGAAACAATCTGCCTGATGAGCACCCTTTGGAGGAGGAATACAGAAGAGTTTCACTAATAGTGAAATATTTTTCTCCTGTTGAGAAAAATGTATGTTTTGATGAAAGGAATGATGACTGGAAAACTAATTAAAGAAATAACTGAGATAAAATCAGTGGGATTTAAAACTGTATGGGTAAATGTTTTGGGGGGAAAGGGAAGGAGATCTTGATATAACCATTGAGGCCAGTCAGCCTTACCTCCATCTCTGAAAAGGTGATGCAACAACTTGTTCTAGATGCCATCTCCAAGCAGTTGGAAGAGAAGAGGGTTATCAGGAGTAGTCAACATGGATTCACCAAGGGCAATTCATTCTTGACCAACCCGATAGCCTTCTGTGAAGCAATTACTGGCTGGGTAGATGCAAGGAGAGCAGTGGATGCTGTGTACCTTGACTTCAGCAAGGTGTTTGACACTGTCTCCCACAACATCCTTGTTAGGAAACTTAGAAAATGTGGGATGAATGAGTGGATGGTGAGGTGGATTGAGAACCAGCTGACTGACAGAACTCAGAGGTTCAGAAAGTCAGTGATGCAGAGTCTGGTTGGAGACCTGCAACTAGTGTTCCTCAGGGGTTAGTTCTGGGTTTGGTCTTGCTCAGCATCTTCATCAACGACCTGGTTGAAGGGATGTAGTCCACCCTCATTAAGTTTGCTGATGATACAAAGCTGGGAGGAGTGGCTGACACACCTGGAGGCTGTGCTGCCTTTCAGCAAGACCTTGACAGACTGTAGAGTTGGGCAGAGAGGAACATGATGAGATTTGACAAGAGGAAGCATAGAGTCTGGCACCTGAAAAGGAATGACCAAGTGCATCAGTACAGGTTAGGAGCTGACCTGCTGGAGAGAAACTGCAGAGAAGGACCTGGAGGTCCTGGTGGGCAGCAGGTTGGTCATGAGCAAGCAGTGTGCCCTTGTGGCCAGTAGGTAGGGAGAGGTGATTGTCCCCTTCTATTTTGCCCTGGTGAGGCCACATTAGACTACAGTGTCCATTTCTGGGCTCCCCAGTTCAAAAAAGACAGATATCTCCTAGAAGGAGTCCAGCAGAGGGCCACAAAGATGATAAAGGGCCTGGANACAGTACTCCAGATGAGGCCTACCTTCTCGGTAGAGTGTAGTGATAGGACAAGGAGTAATGGCCTAAAACTTGAACATAAGAGGCTCTGTACAAACATACAGAAGAACTTCTTCGTGTTAAGGGTGACCAAGCACAGGAACAGGCTGCCCAGAGAGACTGTGAAGTGTCCTTCTATGGAGATATTTAAGACCTGTCTGGATGCCTTGTGTGAACTATTGTAGAGTACCTGTTTAGCAGGAGGGCTGGACTCAGTGTGGTCTCTTGAATCCCTTCCAACTGCCATGATTCTGTAATTTTGTGAAACAAGCAAGCTTCAGGCTAAAAATGGGGCTCATGCAAACTATTTTTTGGTTTTTTTTTTTGACTGTGGGATAGCAACCCTTCTCAAAAAATAATGAGAGCTGCCAACACATCACATTTGTTAACTACCATTTTCTGCTCCTGTGTTTCATGCAGAGCTGTTAAAGACTTTGCTACCCTCTTTGTGAATGTCAACGTCACGTCTGAGCCTCATGAAGTCTCTGCTCTCTGGTTCCTGTGGTATGTAAAGCAGTGTGGTGGCACAGCCAGGATATTCTCTGTCACCAATGGGGGCCAGGTACAAAATGTCTCATGTTCTTTTGCCCTTGAAACCATAAAGAGCAAGTGGAGTGTTGTACCTGTCAAACTGTGCATACGCTTAATGGAAGGAGGACAAAACACCTAGTTCATGTGGCAATTAGATTCTCATAGGGCTGATCAGCCCTCTCAGCTCTGTGCAGTGAGGATTTTTGTTAGCAGGGCTTTGGGGTGAAGTGTGACAATTTAATTCTTCCTTCTTGCATTCAGTTCAGCACAATCCTTTTGTTACACTCTTGTTGTTTTTCTTTATCTGCCAGTTTGTTTTCCATGGGATACTAATCACATTTGAATGTTTGTCAAGAGTTCAAAGCAAGTGTGCTTCATACTGAAATACCAATTCATTTCTTTTTTGTGAAAGTCTCTAATGACAAGAATTGGAAACAGATTGTAAAAGGACCTTCCTTCTTGAGACAGCTTACATGGCAACATGCTTTTTGAGTTTCTTGAGATTGTTTTTTGCCTTGGTCCGGCCAAGCTGCAAAACCTCATGTTTTTTCATGTGGTTGTTCTTGATGAAGTTTCAGAAAAGGGAAGAGAGAATCTGTCAAAATAATTGGGTTATGGTTCGTTAACACCCTTCGCTAGCCTACTTCAGTTAACACTGCCTCAGAAGATATGTGCAGTATTTCAGACTTAAGCTACCAACTGCCGAAGTGGAGAGAGAGCCTCTTTTCTAAGTACTAAAGGTAGGGAAACATAGAAAAAGATTGCCTGGAGAGATATGAAGTCCCCATCTATGTCTGTCCATTGTGGTGAGAATTGACAACTACATGTTGAGAAGGAAATAAGCAAAGCTAATGCTGCCCTTAAGTTGGAGCTAGAGTCTTCCTGCCCAGGGGCCTCTCAGCTACAGTTGCAGTCCCATGTCAGCAAGAGCTAGATGTTGTGATAAGAATTAAAACCAAGATAAATCCCAAGACGCTCTTAGCTAGACAAGATGTGGAGAGAAGAAAGGAAGACTGAAAATAGTGCTTTCTTTTCCTTGTGCATGGATCTGTCAAGCTGTCTTAACTTCTACCTTCCTTTCCCCATCCTGCTTAAAATCAGCTGAGCAACACCAGTGAGTATTTCTGACTTAACAGCCAAGATCAGTCTTATAAAAATGACCTCCCTGCCAGTACCAGTATCCAACATGTAAAAATGAGCTGCTTGGTATAACAGTGATTACTGGCAGATAAAAGAGGGTCAGTGATTCCACTGGGACTCTGAATGGACATCAAAAAACAAATGTGTTGTAAACTGTGCTGTGTCTTCCTAGGGATGGATAGAACTCCTTACATTCCATGCTTATGACCTGATTCAATTCAAGATCTGCCTTGCTCCTGGGTTTGTAAATATTTCAGCTGTACAGATTCAAGCTGGTAGCTTTGTCACACTTTAAGTTTATGATAACACAGTGATGGGCAAAATACTAAAAACCTCTTTAAAATTAAGTGATTTGTTTAAAGTAGGTAAATAACCTGTTTTATCTTTGTTCTGTTTGCTTCATGAGCCTCCAAGCTGGCTAGTTGAGAAAACCATTGCAAAAATGCTTGTGGTATGAATCTCCACTGAGTTTCAGGCTTAGGAATTAGCTCTTCTGAAAGTCTGCAAATTTGATCTGCAATTTCTTCAGTATGAACAGAAGTGTTTTTCAGTGTCATTGTGACTAATGATGATGAATTTTTGTTATGTTTTATTTTCCTTTTTTTTGTTTGTTTTTTTAGGAGAGGAAGTTTGTTGGAGGTTCTGGTCAGATCTCGGAGAAAATAATGGAACGCCTTAAAGGCAGAGTTAAACTGGAGAGACCTGTGGTCTGTATTGATCAGACAGGTGATAATGTCATTGTGGAGACTCTAAACCATGAGACATATGAGGTAATTTGATCAGAATAAAAGTGGAGTATGCATTTAGTGGGGGAATACATCTGCTGTAGCTCTTAGCCAGATGTAATCAGGAAGTACCTATTTGTGAGTGTCTATTCCTCAGACTGTACTGACAGACAGACTGTGAAACCTGGTTTAAAGAGTTATTTATGGTTCAGTCACATCCTGGCATTTTGCTAATTGGTCATTAGTCTACTTTGTCTGTCTTAACATTTTCTGGATTATATGATTTTTACATTTTAAACACTATTGCAAATGAAGAAAAGTAAGGTTTGTGCTTGTATCTAAGCTTGTGGCTTGCAGAAAAAAAAAAAGAAAAAGATATTTCATACCCAGTTAGTAAGATTTGAAAGGTCAGCTGGTCACAGATTAGGTATGGCCAGACCTCAGTTCCCTCATGTAGCGAGGTACTGTCAGTGTGATGATGTCATGCAGTGCTGCATGCAGAGCCAGGCCTGTGTGTAGTGATTCAGAGCATCCTTCGTCACTGACCGGAGACAGCTGTGGGAAGGATGGAGGATATTCAGGAAAGCTGAAATCACCCTTGCTGTTGCTTATCCTGAAGTAGTATCCTGTGAATGTGTGCAGAAATTATTATTTTCTTAATAGCTTATAATTTAGATAAATGTGGATCCTATTTTCTTGTGGGGGGGTAAAAGGCACTTTTAACTATGCTTGCTCCATTCCCCGTCCAGATTTCATCTCATGTCCTGTAGTGTTCAGAAAGCTGTCAAGAATCACCTAATCACAAAACATTGTAGTATTTTTCCCTACATTCTTTTCACCAAATGGCAGAATTCTACTGGTCACCTGGAAATATGTGTATGGAAAAATGAAGTACTGAAGTCAGGTGTGGGAAAATTGTGGACGCATCTTTGAAATCATAGAATAGAATCACAAAACAGTTTGGGTTGGAAGGGACCTCAAAGCCCACCTAGCCCCAACCCCTGCAATGGGCAGGGCTGCCCCCCACCAGCTCAGGCTGCCCAGGGCCCCATCCAACCTGGCCTTGAGCGCTTCTGGGGATGGGGTACTACAGCTTCACTAGGCAGCCTGTTCCTCAATAAGAGGCAGTACCTTGTTTCTTCTGACTGTGTTTTACTTTTCAGGGCAAGTATGTAATCTCTGCTATCCCTCCTATCCTGACAACAAAGATTCACTTCAAACCAGAACTGCCACAAAACAGAAACCAGTTAATTCAGCGTCTGCCTATGGGATCTGTCATAAAATGCATGATGTACTACAAGGAAGCCTTCTGGCGGAAGAAAGGTAAGTGAAGAAGGTGAAGGACTTGGGAGCCTAGTGCTATGCTACTGTAGAAACTCTGCTGTCTGTCAGGGAATAAATCCAAAGAGGGATTAAATATACAAAACCCCCAAACTTAGCACATGGAAAAGCAAAAAGTAAAACTCTTTGGGAAGGACAGCTATTCTAAGCTTAAGTATACACTTTGTCCCAAAGCAGACTTCAGACCCAAGCAGGATCCCAAAGCTCTGAGCTCCCAGCTGATGACTGATGGAAGCCAGACTTCACAGCAAACTAAAGCTGAAAGTTGCCAGGCCACCTGGAGCACAATGAAAACAGAAGTCCTGCAGTAGGAAGTCCTTGCTGGGACAAAGTTAGGGTAGCCAGAGAGAATTTAAGCAAATTACATTGAAAGCTTTAGGTGTGAGCAAGGCCTTTCCTTGGTTTTAGGCCTCTGTTCTAGGGACTTGGCATCTCAGAGGAATGGAAAAAGTAGGGTACCTTTTTGTTCAACTCAAGACATTTTTTTCCAAGTACTGCAACACATTTCTCAGCTTTAACTGTTGATAAACGATAAAATCAGTTACCATTACCAGAACCATTCATATGGACACATTCATTTCATGGAACCATGGAATGGCTTCTGTTGGAAGAGACCTTAAAGATCATCTAATTCCAACCACCCAGTTATCATTATTATTATTCTTGTATAACAATACCAAGAGTTGCACTGGTCAAGAATATTTCTCAATTGAAAGAATATAATTTTGCATGTTTCTGTACATAAACCAGTTATTGGGATTAAAAAGTAATGCAAGCAGGTTTATACATTGCCTTCTATACAGGATTTTTTGCATGATCACCTGATACATGTCAGTTGGAACACAGATGTGATACTTGATTAGATTGCCCATTTTTTTCCTGCATTACTGCTACTGGACACCATTCCCAACAGTCTCATAATCAGAATCAATACAGAGTGCAAATTTGTGCCTCCAGTGACCAGATGTAATTACAGTGGGATTTCTTGCTGCTCTTGTTTTGACTGAAGTTGATCATGGAATGAACAGTGTAGTTCTTGCTAGATACTTTTCTTTTATTTTTTCAGTGCTTATTGCACCCAATATAGAAAGTCAAAGGGACCTACAACAAGCCATAAAAATTCCTGGCTAAGTAGTAGTGGAATTTAAATATGACTTTTATAAGTCTGTGTACACAATTTCCCAGTCAGGTGGAAAAGAGAAGGAGAAAGGGTTGTAAGAATGCTTCAGACTTGTAGATATTACTGGTGACTGGGGAACTACTGTACAATTCTTTTACTGATAGTTTTCCCTGTAACTGCTGTCAGTAGTGGTGATCATCATCAAGTCTCTCTGACAATCATTTTGCTTTCTTTTCTCCCCTTAGGTTGCTGTGCTTCTCTCTTCATTGATGATGAAGAATGTCCAATTGGAATTACCTTGGATGACACAAAACCTGATGGATCTTTTCCTGCCATTATGGGGTTAGGAAATTCTAGTCCATGTGTATTTCTTTATGTATAAGGGAGTCAGAGAAGGTGGAAGAGGGAAAATGAGATTCGTATCAGCGGTGCCCACTCCCACAGCATTCATAGATGGAGGAGAGTACTTCCTACATCTCCCTTGTGCCTCTATAGTCTATATAAGCTTTTATGTGGAAAAAAAAAAAACCAACTGCTAGAAATATCTCAATACAGAGGCATTTGTGGAGAAGGGGTTGCTGAATTAATCTTTGCTCATTTTAAGTAATTAAATAGTGTTTTGCTGCTGAGTAGATTTAGAAATAAATCCTTTACTTACCTAGTTTTGTGAGCTTGTATTCTGCTCACGTTGGACCTTGTATTTAACACCTGGGCCAAAATGAAAGTACAGTTGTCCAAGACATCATCATTTGCCTTCCTTTCCTCATCAGAATGAGAAGGAATGAAGGACATTGGCTTGTGGTTAAGTTCAGCAGCAGCTGTTCAGTGAGGAAATCAGCATTCAGAAGAAACTGCCAAGTAGAGGAGCTGTAGTTTGAACAAACAGATGAGAAAATATGCAGCAGCATTTATTGGCTTGTAAAATAAGGTTAAGCTAATATGAACAAACTGTCTTTACAAATATTTCCACCGTGATCTGAGGAGAAACTGCCCCCCTCAAAACAAGCCAATATAAATGTCAGGCAACTAAATGTGAAGTATTTGGCAAGACAGCTTGCCAGTTGCATAGAACTGTACATGTTTATGGGCATATTCAAAGCTTAACAATTTCTGCCCTTGAGAACATTAAACCTCCTCCATACCTCAGAAGGCAAATGATTTCATGCTTTCTTCTAGTGGACTTCTCCTTGGACCCTAATCCTAATTCGCCCCTTGCATATCTCCACTGAAGTCAGAGAAACTAATCAGCAAATCTGTTTTCCTCAAGCTGAGAGAATATCAGGCCCAGTTCTTACAAGACTGGCCATGGAGATGTCAGAGCAGCAGACTCTTATCATGCCAAGCAGCAGGGACAGTGGTATGGCCAGCTGCCTGTAGGGCATTGAAATCACGAGAAAACTTGGTCTCAGACCTTCTGGATGAGAACTAGGTGTAAGAAAGGAGGCGGTGCAAGCTGGTTTGTTAAATGCTGTCATCTCTCTTTCTGCTCAGTTTGAGGATAACTTTGCTGTCCTGAATCAGTGGGGATGAAGAGTTCATTCCTGTGGAGGAGAATGAGGCCAATGCTGGCAGCTTTGGAAACATGCCTGCAATCTGCAGCTTTCTCAGCTGGTAGCTGCCAGGCAGTCCTTTCTGCCTGTCCCTTGTGAATGCTTGCCCTCCATTCAATTAACTCCATGGGGTATCCCACACAGGCCTGTCACCCCTGTGACCTGTAATTACTAAGTGATGTCACACAGTGAAAAGCTCTCAAGCCCATTACATACCATTAGAATGCTTGACCTATCTTTTTTTAGAGTCATTTCAAGCAAGAGCTTACAAATCAGCTGGAGTGCTGACACCGTGATATTTATATGCCATATTTTTCTTTTCAGTTTCATCCTTACCAGAAAGGCTGTTAAACTGGCCAGTCTCAGTAAGGAAGAGAGGTAAGAGTTCAGAAACAGTAAATACTTCAGATATGGAATACTTCTTGAGGAGACTTCATTGCGACCTTCCAGTACTTGGAGTTTACAAGCAGGAGGGGGGCTGACTTTTCACACCATCTGGTAGTGATAGGACTAGGGGAGAATAGGTTTAAACTAAAAGAGAGGAGATTCAGATGTTGGGGAAATCCTTTCTCCACAGGGCAGTGATGAGCTGGCACAACTGCCCAGAGAAGCTGTGGTGCTCCATGCCTGGAGGTGCTCAAGGCCAGGTTGGATGGGGCCCTGGGCAGCCTGAGCTGGTGGGAGGCAGCCCTGCCCATGGCACGGGTTGGGTTGGGTGGGCTCTGAGGTCCCTTCCAACCCAAACCATTCTGTGATTCTGTAATATGGTTCTACGATGCTTTTCTCCACAGAATTATATGTGGTTTCTGTGTGCACATATTGCATCAGTGCAACTACCAATGCTGGGAGCTGGGGTGAAGGTTTTGCTTTTAGGTCTAGACACTAATGCTGATATCATCCAGTTGTGGATATTTCTGAATTTCCACGTCCTGCCTGCTGTTTCATGTTTCTCAGACTGCATCCCTACTGAGTAGTGTTTCACCCCTGAGATAAGTAGAGTTCTGATGTACAAAGTTCTTTTAGATTGTATGACAGAAGTTTTAAACATCCATGTCTACAATAGTGTGGTTTCTTCATTAGTCTCTGAAGTGAAGACAGTATGTTCTAAATGTGATTTTAGTATACATGCAAGTAAAAGAGGAATTCTGCTTAGGAATGCAAGTTGTACTCTCCAGCTCGTATTTTGTTCTTAGCTATAGTAAATCTGTAAGGATTTCATTGATTTATATTACTTCTCTTCTGGTCTTACACCAGTGAACATGAGAATGAATTGGCTCTGCATCCTAGAATAACTGTACCAAGATTTATTTTTTTGAGTTCTTTGCCGAAGTCGGTCTTCGCTTTCCATTCCAGGGTCTGCTTTGGATGTCCCATTTATGCATCAGCATTTCAACATGCATACTAAGATAAGAACTTGAAATTAGACTTAAAAGCAAAGCAAAACCCAGCTTTCTTTCCAGTATATTCCAATGTGTACACTTTTTTTTTCTAATAATAAGAGCAATAACTGAGAGGTTTTTATCAACCCCTTTTTTCTTCCCAAATGCTTTTATTTTAATATAGGAAGAAGAAAATCTGTGAGTCATTTGCCAAGGCAATGGAAATGGAAGAGGCTTTACATGTAAGAAATTAATGTCTGTTTTCACCTCTGTTGTACAGTAATGTTGCTATTTGGTTCTAGAGTATGAAGTCTAAATTCCTAGTACCCCGAATTCTATGTTGTGCCATAGAATGCACAATCCCAAGGGGAAGGCAGCAGCATCTAGTACAGGAAGAAAAGACCTGGCAGTTCTCATTCTTTGCGTGAATGAGGAGGCGTGTGGTTTAATTTGCCCTATCATTTTTTCATGGGAGGCTACTGCTTTGCTAAAGGTGCAAATGTTTGCTGTGTGTACATGGACAGCATTAATTAAATGATACGACATGACATCATTAACCTGTTCTTTTCCTCTCTTCCAAGGAAACTTGTTTTTTTTTTAATTTTTATTTCCAGTTTCTTTGCCACTGTTTCACTGTCTAATGTCTGCTAATACTTACAGCCAGTGCATTATGAAGAGAAGAACTGGACTATGGAGCAGTATTCAGGGGGCTGTTACACAGCCTACTTCCCACCTGGCATAATGTATTCATATGGAAGGTAAAACAGAACACTTTTGTAGCTCATGTACAATGAATTATTTTATGCAAAAAACTTAGGGTATACTTAGCACACTAGGGGAGCTCCAACCCTCTTTGCACTCCCCTGCATGCCAGCTAATGAGACTTGCTATTGACTTTTAATAAGAGCAGAGTTTCTCTTGTGATTTTTCAAGGAAACAAAGCACAGTCACGAAAAGACCTGCTGGAGCTATAAAACCTTTTCAAAGTAGTCTAGTTAAAGTATCAGCCTCTGTGCATTGTTTACCTATTTGCATTATAAATTGTAATGCTTTCTAAGGGCTCGAGGACACAAGGCCTCCTCCTTAGACAGGGTAGAATTCTCCACTGACTGTGCAGGTGGAGCATTAAGTTCTAGAAGAACCTATTGAATTGCATCACCAGGGTAAGGCACAAAACGATTACAGGAAAACTCATTCCTCCCACTCAGCAGAGCCTGCAGTACCTTCCTCACACAGAACTGCTATATTCCTAAAGGCTCATGGTAGATAACAGTGATTAGCATTTGGTGCATCACTGAAAAGCTTATGGAAAGCACAATTCAGCACCTATTAAAAACAACCAGGCAAATCACAGATCAGTTGACAAACACCAAACAACAATGTGAGCTCTTTAGCATGTTTTCCTTAAACTGACTGTCCATTGTTGAGCTACACCCAACCTCTGTTTAAGATGTGAGTGGGAAGGAGTTGTCCCATGCACAGTCTCTTCTTTAGCAATTTATCTGAACACTTCGTGTTCAGATGTAGTTGTGGGTGATATCTCTTATCCACAGTTGGATGGGAAAGGAAATTCATTCCCTTTGTCTGGGTTCAGTGAGATGCTTGTGCAGCTTTGTATGGCTGATGAGCTGGCTTATGACTCCGTTCAGGGTCAACTCCCTGAAGGCAAAGGCCTCCAGCTGCCAGCCTCTTTTGGCAAGCAACCAGGCAGTTCAACCCACAAAGAGTAGCTGATACTGGTGACCCACCACAGCAAAAACATAATTCACACCCTGTTGTAATAGCAGGATAACAATGAAGCTGTCTTGCACCTGCCAGCTGCACTACATTCTGGGAGGCCATTAGGATTATTTCTTATCCTAGCACTAAAATAAGGCTGATATTATTTTGCACAGAAGCTGGGCACACTGATTTATGCATTGGTTTTTCTCTTGGCTCTTCAGTGTTGTTTACAGGAACAAGTTGGTGGTCCTGCAGGGACAGTTTATTTCACCATGCCTTCCAGCCCTGCTCTGCAGGAATGATGGAGAAACAAAGTCAAATGCCTCATCAAAGCCAACAAATTGCTTTTAGAAGGATCATCGACTTCTTATGACTTGTCATCTGACATTCTCCATTTGTTTTGAAGGATCATTCGCCAGCCCATTGACAGAATCTACTTTGCTGGCACAGAGACGGCTACCCAATGGAGTGGGTACATGGAGGGGGCTGTACAGGCAGGAGAGAGAGCAGCCAGAGAGGTACAGCTGCTCATTTGCTTTGGTCACCTCTTTTAAAAGGCTTAAAAGGGTTAAGTACAGCTTGGAGAGGTCTGGTTTGGTGCCTTACATGTGACTGTGCTGAGGTTGGTGGAGAAGAATCAAATAATCCTTGAAAAGAAAGTGAAACAAAGGCTTTAAAAATAAACAAAAAGTGTTTTGTTTTTTAACTTTGTTATTGAGTCAAGTGCAGCCAAAGTCTTGCAACAATCTGAACATTACACAGCATGCTGCCACACAAGAGGTTTAAACTGTAGCTCATGCTGTATACCCCATACCTACAGAAACAATCCCTCCAACCTGTTACAGCTCTTAGATATAGCAGCACACTTTCTGTCAAATTAATTCTGGTATGTTTTTCAAGCAATTTCAGTCATCAGAAATGCTTGCAGTTATTTCCTATGAAGCAGTCTGGAAACCTGAGCATTTTTCTAATTTTTTTTTTATTATTATTCATCTCTTCTTCTCCTTTCACCAGAGAGAACAGTGAGTGTGGCTGTATGAATCCATAATGGATGGCTCTGATAATGTTTAAATCTCCTCAGAATGACACACATTGGGCTGGGTTCCCAGTCAGTAAAATCTCTACAACTGTCTGGAAAGTGGGGAAAAGCATACATTAAAGGATATATATTACAGTTACAACTGCAATATAGCAGAGCCACAGTTCTGTTAAATAATGGAAAATCAACCCCTTGCTTCCCTTTGACAGTGTCATATTCACCTTATAATCTTCATTATGTGCTCATTTCTCTTCTCCATGCCTGAGCAGCTCTTATAACAGCAGTTAGCTTTCTCTTCTGGAGGCATTCATTTGCCCCTAAGAACCTCTGTGATTGTTAAAATCAATTTGTTTAAAAAAAAAAAAAAAATCCTTGATGAACTTTGTACTACATGAGTGTAGCCAGGAGGTAACTTCATAATGGCACACTTTGAAAGCCCCAGACTTGAATCTCTCTCTCATTTGTGATTCAAGAAGCATCATTCCCAACAGGCTTTGTGTCCCAAGTGCATGGCACTGTGCTATTTCTCAACCTGTCATGTGAGAAAGCACTTTTACTTGTACTCAGAAAAAGAAAAACAAAAACAACATCTGGTAAAACTACAGGTTTTTTGGATTGGCCTACTTTTTACAGATGGGGTGAAAGACTCCATGGAACTGTCCCTTTATCCTTAAAACACTGATGGGAATATAACCACTTGATGACACAAACTATTGAAACTGCCTCCTTCTCCCACTTCTGATATAAATGGAGAAATCACTATACACTTTCTGGTTCAGTGCTTTGGTCACAATTTTGCTTTTTATCAATGTCATCTTGCTCTGACTTGCTCTGTTTTCTCAAAGCAGAAAGTAGTTGGTGTTGCTTTTCACTTTTCTCATGTGGTACAAATATTTATCTCTTCTAGATATTATATCATATGGGGAAGATCCCCAAGAATGAAATTTGGATGCCAGAGCCAGAGTCAAAGGTAAGCCTGACTTTCTTTTTGTAACCAGAGGATTGAGTCCCTTGGTCAGTCTGCAGGCTCTCTGATGGTGGCTCCTCTGCTAGGTTTTAATTACCTTCACATGCTGATGGTATCTATTTGCTCAACTTGTCCAAGGAATTTCATTATCCCTGTGTAAGGGGTAGGCAAACATGACCCATAGGTAGCTCTGCTTTCACTGTCCTGTGGCCTTACAATTCAATTAAAGACATGTTTCAGAACCCTGACCAACCTTCCCCACCTCATCTGGTCCTCAGGAAAATCTTATCATATCCCTTGTCTAGTGGGAGGCATCCCTGTGCAAGGATGGCATGCAAATTTTTGAAGCTTTCCGTATTATTTTTCTTGTGGAGTCACTATCCCTGAAGGACCCCTCAAGGAAAGGGTAGATGTGGCACTGAGTGATGTGATTTAATGGTATGGTAGTGATGGGTCAGTGGTAGAACTTCATTATTGAAGGGGTTTTTCCAGCCTTAATGATTTATGATTTACCACGTCCCCTTGCACAGCAAGGGAGAGCCTGTGGTCATACGAATTTCTCTCTCTTCCAGGATGTCCCATCCCGACCATTCACCACCACCTTCTGGGAGAGGAACCTGCCATCTGCACCAGGACTGCTCTGTCTACTTGGATCTACTGTGTTTTTCACCTCTGTGACTGCTGCAGTGCTGTTTGCCTGTAAAAAGGGACTATTAATTCGAAACTAGTTCAAACTAAATGTTCAGCCAAATCTGCAAACTTTCTCTTCTTCCCTTTTATGAGATGAGGGTTATTTTTGGAGAAAAGTGACATGGACAATTGGAAAGGGCAAAATGTGTTCTCCTTGTGATTTTCTTTTTAGTATCAGAATTAATGCATTAAATCTACTGCAATGGCTACCAGCAAAACTAAACTAAATCAACTGTGGGAGTATTTTTGAAATTTGCCTTTTCCTTCTCCATTTGTTTTGATTGGATGTGTTTATATCAGTGTTGTACTCCTAATAAAGGGAAAGCAAAGGAAAGTCTTTCCCAAAAAGCAAAGAGCTCTTGGAATATGCATTCATTTCCACTTGCTACTTTATTTTTTGTCACATGAGCTAATAAGTACCCTTACATATTCACCTCAGTTAGTGACTCAGAATATTGATGGTTTCTTCTGTAGCATCCCTGCTGCACACCAGAGATCAGCATGCCAATTAGGCACAGAATTGCTAAATTAATTTGCAAAGGCATTTGATTAATTATTAATCATCACAATGTGAAACTTTACTATCAGCTGTGTGAAAGGAGATAATTAGCATGAAGTAGATGGTTAAAGAGCAAGAATGGAAGCTCATGTGGACTTAGTTCTGCCCACAGTTGAGCCAGTAGCAATCCTGTGTGGCATGTTGGGCAGTGGGCCTCATGCTTTGCAACTCTTTCACGGAGCAGCTCTTGGCTGCTTCCTGGCCCAAGTGCAATTGATCCAGCCTGTCTGTTGGCTGTTAATGTGGAGTGAAGTGAATTAGAAAGGCTGAAGCCACTCTGACTTGCGGCACATGCTTGCTGTTATGTTCAGAATGTCAGCAGTTTACTGGCTCCCTGTCAATTTGCTGTCCCTCATTTTGCTTGTAATCTGTACTGCCTTCCTACAATGAGGAGAAATATATCTGGGACTTGAATTACTGCCTTGTAAATTACAGTAGTTGGATGCATCTGCCTGTTCCGCTCTTATTATGTACACGACACACTTAACGTAATCACTTCGGTGTTAACTGAAATCTGGAATGTATGTTTCACAACGTACCATCGTTATGCGGTCTTTTTGCCGTGAAATGCGAGCACTGTATGTGTCCACAAACTCCACTGTCATTCAGCATCAGTGAAATGTGCCTTTCAATAGTCCTGAAACCTTGATAAGAGGATCTCTTCTATAAACTTTTCTTCATATTCTTTCTCTCAAGTCTTTTTCTTTTGATGGGGGAGGTAAGAGTTGGGGCAAAAGCTTTGCAGACGCCTGTTTACGTGGGTTGATAGTGATAGGACAAGGGGGACTGGTTTTTAACTAACGCAGGGGAGTTTTATGTTGAATGTTAGGAGGAAGTTTTTCACTCAGAGGGTGGTGACGCACTGGAACAGGTTGCCCAGAGAGGTTGTGGGTGCCCCATTCCTGGGAGCATTCAAGGCAAGGCTGGATGTGGCTCTGGGCAGCCTGCCCTAGTGGTTGGTGACCCTGCCCACAGCATGGGGGCTTGAAACTAGATGATCTTTGAGCTCATTTTCAACCCAGGCCATTCTATGATTGGCTATGATTGATTGATCCCATAATTTAATGCGGACCAATCTCAGCCTAGGTGCTGGTTGTCTCAACAGAAGCTCTTTGCAGAGGGGAAGGGTTGTTCTGGTGGCTCCTTGTCATCATGCCCCTTTCGGATGAGAGCAGATGTTCTTGGTGACAGTGTTGAGCACAACACCCATTCTAAAATATTCACCCATATTTACATTAATGGCAGTTAGAGCCAATTGCTTTGTTGCTGACTCAAAACTTCTGAATATTGCGGTCATAAACAGCCTCTTTGCATGCATACAAAGGTGACCCAGAGTAATCTGCCATATACCCGTGAGCCAGCACCACTCAGCTTCACTTTTTGCCTCACTCATGCATGTTTCCATTGCAATGTGCTTGAGTTCTGAAGTGCAAGGGCAATCCCCTTGAGCTAGTGGCAAATAGTGCCAGGTACAGTGTTGCTCACTGCGTGGGGAAGGGGCACATCTCACTGCAGTGGGAGCAGCAATCAACAAACAAAGGAAGGTGATTAAAAATGGCATTTTTGGAACTTGCACAACTCCCAGGCACTGTGCTTCTACAGGAGAGGGCAGTGTTTGTGGCTGTTGGAGGTCACAGACTGGTTTCCATTCTGCTTCTACGCCTCTTTTGACTATCAGAACAATTTCCCTGTTTAAACATTAAACGTCCGGCTTAAACATTAACCAGCCAGGCATCTTTCTTAAACCAATTTTGAAAGAGAATGGAACAGAGTTTGTTAACCACTGACAGCTCTCAAAGAAGCAAGCTACTGCCATCGTGAAAAGGGTTGTGAAACAGTGGAAACATCTCTTTCCACTGGGAACAGAGCAGAATCCTTACCAGGCCACAGGGTGGGAAAGCCTTCATTGTCTCCATCTGAAGTTTGGCCATTTGCTAGAGAGAGAGCCCTGCACATGCTGGCAGAAGTAGGGGTTGATCTGTTCTCTCAAGGTGAGGGGTGAAGTGAGAGAGGTAGGTACCAATAAGGCAGCCAAGGTCCACACTAAGTGAATCAACACCTAGATGGGAACTGACCTACATTTACAAATTTCTAAGAGCAGGTGCAGACAGCATTGTTCTGTCTGTGTTCCTTGTACTGGGCAAGGAGGAGGTCTGACTAGGTTCTCCCAGGACGCTAATGGCAGAACATCCAGCCTTAGAGACCATGCTGATCAAACAAGTGGTTGCACCCTTCAGCCTGGACCCATTAATTACCATTCATCAGCAAGGCTTTCTAGTCCATGTTTAATCCAACCTCCAGTTTCATGCTGTTTCATCTTTTTTTATTTTTTTCCAGGATCAGGTATGCTTCCAACCATGGGCACAAATCAGCATTACATATTTGAATAAAAATACCACACAGAGATGTAGTAGTTAACCTGCCACAACATGTAGGTTTCTCACCCATTGATGCCCATATGCTATTGATCAGGTTTGCTGCCTAACAGTGTATGTTTTTCTCTGGACAGAAACCACGCCATGGGCAAGCTGGATCCTGGTTTTATGTTGCTTATGCTCCCATTTCACAGAATCACAGTACTCTAGGGGTTGGAAGGGACCTCTAGAGATCATAGAGTCCAACCCCCTGCCAAAGCAGCTCCCTAGCCCAGGTTGCACAGGTAGGCGTCCAGGCGGGACTTGAACATCTCCAGAGAAGGAGACTCCACCACCTCTCTGTGCAGATCCAACAAACAGAAAAATGGACAAATCCAGCAAGTCCTTTTCTATGGAAAATTAGTTGCTGGGTGTCCGCTTTTACTTCTAGGCTTTTCCACAGGGATGTTTAAAACAACCAATTTTGCTTTGTAAATGCTCCCTGCAATTGTTGCTTTGAAGGCAAATTTCACTTTGGTGAAAACCCAGAAAGGGAAACTAAATGTGTGCACTGATAGTGAACTGCAGCTTTTTCTTTGCCTACTGAGCTCCTGCACTTTGGTAATCAATGTTTTCGTTTCCAGTTTCAGTTGCTGTTCTGCTCTTTGTTTGAAGCAATTGGCTTCCGAGTTCCTGTTCTCTGTCTGTGTGTGTCCCTCTCTTTTTTAATTTTTTCTTTTTTGGCCCTATCTTATGTAGCAGAGATAGAATAACCTGGGATATGTAGACAGAGCAGGGAATCATAGAATCATGGCATCACAGAATCATAGAATGGCTTCAGTGGCAAGGGAACTTAAACCCCATCCAGTTCCAACCCCCTGCCATAAGCTTCTCTGAGCAGCCTGGGTCAGGACCTCACTGCCCTCTGGGTAAAGAATTTCATCCTAACATCTAACCTAAATCTCCCCTTTTTTAGTTGAAAACCATTCTCTCTTGTCCTATTACTATTAGACCATATAAAGAAATCAGCTCACTCCTGTTTATTTTCTTGGGAAAAAAATGCTTCCCAAGAATGAGCACATTAGTTGTTAAAGGAAAAAACTCCACTGATATTCACAGTGCAAAAAGATAGCTCCCTCTCCCATCTGGGACTGAAAATGAAGGAAAGGATGTCATTATCACTTGTGCTAGGGTTTGACCTTCCATGGCCACACTTGAAAACTCTCTCGGTTATAGCCTGAGCACCATCATTTTCATCTAAATATGAGGTAAATCCAGACTGGCTGAATGTAAGAAGCAGAGCTTAGGATACATGGAAAACAACTCCTCATACACAGCAGCTTCCGACAGCTGTTCCCTAGCCTATGGCTGCCCTCTGCACAACACAGCACGGTAGGGATTGGCACTGAAGTAAAGGCTGCCATCTTCTGGCTGCATGTTTTTATCATCTCAGACAAAAGCTTAATATTTGGACGTGCACAAACGTCTCTGGCTGTTTCTGTACTGGTTCTTAACAGTCCTGCTGGGTAACCAAAACATATAAGACCAACTAAAACAAGTCCCCAGCTTCAAGACTTCCCCAAAAGGGACTGCGTAAGTCTTTGCTGATGCTTGGCAGCATGAAGGATGTGGAACAAAATTGTGAGCACAGATCTAAATGTACCTGAACACTTCCCTCCTCTGAAAAAGGATTTCTCTGAGGCAGTTTGCTTTATCAGGATAAGTAAATCTCTTCAATGACCTGAAAGGAAGTCGTAGTGAGGTGGGAGTCAGCCTATTCTTCCAAGTAACAGCGATAGGATGAAAGGTATTGGCCACGCATTGCCCCAGGAGAGGTTTCAGGTTGGATATTAGAAAACAATCCTCTCAGAAAGAGCAGTGAAGTGCTGGCACAGGCTGCCCAGGGAGCTGGTGCAGTCACTGTCCCTGGAGGTGTTCAAGAGCCGTGTGGATGTGGCACTGAGGGATGTAGTCAACGGGCATGGTGGGGATGGGCTGGTGGTAGAACGTGGTGATCTTACAGGTCTTTTCCAATCTTAATGATTTCTATAGAAGCATTGATTTGAGTATACCATATCTGAGAAAGCACTCTGGCCAAGCTCCAGCTTAAAAAGAAACAATTGGAAAATAACAGACTTCTTAATTTAGTTCAATATTCTCATTCCATTTGGGGCTGAACATACTGAAGTAAACAGTCTCCTTAATTTTGATTAGGTACAAGCACACATTTCGATTGTTTCAGATAATGACTGCGCAGCCTGGTGGAACTCAGCTCTGGAATAGTAGTTTCCACATCTGAAATTATAATGTAATTTCTGTTAAATGCAACACTGCTGTGCACAGTGCTTTCTTACAACCTGGAGCATATGCAAATTGTTAGTGAGCAGCCTGAGAGCTGACAAAAATGCTTCAGTGCATTCCTAATGCCCTCTCCTCCCTTCCCTCCCACCTAAGCATTAGAGCATATACAGATGTGGGATTGAATTCTGTGAGATGGTAGTGCAGGAGCAAAGTGAGCTCTTTGACAAACCCAGTGAGCCAAAGGTCAGTATTACTGCTAGGTACCACTGTGTAGAATCATAGAATCATTTGAGATGGGAGGAACCTTTAAAAGTGTATGGGAACTGTTGAATCAGGGCCTGAACCACTGATTGATCACCTGAGGTGAGCACTGAGTCAGCCGCAGGAGCACAGGTGAAGGCAATGCACTGTGTGACCGGAAGGGGGGCAGTCTGGCTCCACCTCTCCCAGACCCCATTTAAGGGCTGACCACCACTGGGGATGGATCTCTTGTTGGAGATCCCTCCCCTGTGGAGTTATTGGTGAACCCTGACCATCTGCAAAAGGTGGGCCTCTCTTTATTTACTGGTTGTCTGTTTATCGTCCAGATAAGCCTAGCAAAATATACCATCTTTCTCACTATTTTCTCTGAATACTATTCTTCTGGGTTATTCACCCTACAAAAGCCATCAGGTCCAATTCCCATGCAATGAACAGGGGCACCTACAGCTACATCAGGTTGCTCAGAGCCCTGTCTAGGCTGATCTTGCATGTCTACAGGGACAGAGCATCCACCACCTCTCTGGGCGATCTGTGCCAGTGCCTCACCACCCTGATTGTAAAAAAAAAAAATAGAAAGAAAAAAAACAGCCTTTTTTCTTTTATTTTTTATCAAGTCTAAAACTCCCCTGTTCTACTCTGAAACCATTTCCCTACCAAAGAGGCTATGCTCTTCTTTCTTACACCCCCCCTTTAAGATACAGAAAGGCTGCTCTTAGGTCTCTCCAGTGCAACCTCTTCTCCAGGCTGAATAGCCCTATTTCTGTCAGCCTGTCCTCATAGGGGAAGCAATCCACCCCTTGGATCATTTCATGGCCCTCCTCTGGATGTGCTGGAACAGGTCTACGTCTCTCCTGTACTGAGGACTACAGATCTGGACACAGTACACCAGTTGAGGACTTAGCAGTGCAGAGCAGAGGGGCAGGATTACCTCTGTCACCCTGCTGGCCACACCTCTTTGAATGCAGCTCAGGATATGTTTAGCTTTCTGGGCTGCAAGGGCACGTTGCTGGCTCATGTTCTGCTTGCCATTCACCAGTATTACCCCTCAAGTACTTGAGCCGTGTTTCATCCTTACATCCGCCAGCTTATCAAGTCTCTGCTGTGCTACAGTAATGGTATTGATGAGACCCCATATAATATCCTATATGTGTACCTATAAAGATCATGGCAGATTTACAGGAACTACAATATGCATTTCTTCAAAGCTAAACATCCCAACAAAGCAGTTTAGTGCCTAAGTGTCATCAGCGTTTAGTGGGAGGTAGAAACTGCCTCACTTTATATGCACAGCACATCTCTGCCACCTGTCTGGGGCAGGTGACAGTCTCAGGAAGACCTGCAGCCTTTCTGACATAGCATTTGGAAGCGAGACATGTTGCCCCCAGGTGTCTGAATGGCACCAGACAACAGTTTCAGCTCCCAGATTGCATTCTAGGTGGGCAGTTATCACATGTTCCTTGAAAATATCTAACTTTGCTGCTATTAATGTCTTTGCAGAAGATATTAGGCCACCACAGGCCTCTTGCGGTCTGGCACAGGCTGAAGCCTCACCCTGTTAAGCATTTGAAAAGCTGTGATGAATTGCTGGTTCTGATACGTTTCTTTGGGGATATATGCTTTATAGAGCATACAATGGATTAGTGGAGTACATTTGCTTTCATTGTATTTGTGTCCCTGTGTAACTTGCCTGTGATGCCGATGGCCCAGCCTACACAAACAGCACTGCAAGCTTTCAACCTCTCTTTTCTTCCATTTATCTATTTATTTACAACCACACCACACAGTATTTGGCATAAGGTCTATTTCTTCCCATGTTCAGATGGAGATACCCTAAATCCACCTACAGCAACAAAAAATACTTCTGAACGGTGAGACAGTTGGGCACCTATATGTCAGGAGGAATTATAGCCAAATGTCATTCTTTCTTTACAGAAAAAAATTAAAGATTTCTCAGGGTTTCAGTACAAATTGTGAAATGTTATGTTACCAATACCTGCCATCACAGCCAAATCTAATGGGAGGTTGTGGGTCCACAAAAGAAAAGCCTCAAACATAACGTGACATGACGATATTTATTAATTCTGATTAAGGTTAAAAAAAAAAAAAAAAAGTTCACAGCTGTCAGATAAAAATATCTGCAGAGCCTACTGAAAAGGGAACTTAAGAAGGAAACCAAGAGAGACAGTCACCACAGAGGCACTTGAGAAAATGCTACAGTTATAAAAGGCACAGACTCATCACGCACACAGCATATATATTCCTGCAAAGCAAAGTCACTTATTTTTTCTTTTTTTTCCAAAACACAGAGGCAGGCATCACTTAACACTGACCTGCACATGGTCACAAGAGACACACTATAAGCAGCAGTCTATGACAGAGCCTAAACAATTTCACTGTAGAGATGATTTGAAAACAAGTCTGCTTTGGCCATCCCATTTTTATCCCTACTTAAGAATGGATGGTTAGATCAAGGTGATCTTATGGTGGAGAAGGGAGAGAGAATGTTAATCTTTTTAAAATACAGGTCAGGTTTATTTATGAGCATTTGTAATGTGCAATTTAAGCAGGTTTGCTTCTTGCCTGAAAGCAGTGACAGTTTTGTTGTCATTTAATTCTGGGTCCCTTTTGCATCCAAGTACTTCTGCAGCATACATGATTCCTTCTTCCTAATAAATGTTTTTCTTCCACGTCTCAAATAAAAAAATATAATAAAATAAACTCTTAAGAATTCTGGACTTCCCACTGAGGAAAGGAAGGGATTATTTTAACAGAAACACCTGGCTTCTCCACCAGGTCTTTGGTTCAACTTATGGACAAAGCTGAGACCGATACTTATATGTGATCAATGTCTTTGACTTACTGACAGCAGATGTTTTAATTGCAGTCAAGATTTGTGTTGAAAAAGGTGCTAGTTAAAGGAAAGACAAAGGTCTACCTCAGATTGATCACTTCCTAGTTAGTCTTGAATAGTCTTTACAATTCCAAATACTTTGGTTAATGCAGATTTTTATGCCACATCTTGATGTCCTGTGGAATAAGCAGTTACTATTACAACAGAGTAAACTCCTGAAAACTTCACGATTAACAGATTTCTCATCAAATGTGTTAACAAGTTAAGAATACAGCACAGCACTACCACCGGTTGCCTACTAAACCAGACTTCACCCCTCTCTTTGAGGGTTGGCATGAAAGGACTTCGAAGTGTAAACTAGTGCTAACAAGTGTCCACTATCCATGTGAAAGCAGCTTCATTCTCTATCTTACTGTCATCTTCGAGTTTTCTCATCACACTGACATATACAACCTGCCACAATCGTTTTATTTGGAAGATGTTGAGGAAACAACAGCAAACACTCCTTAATCACACAGTGGCAACAAGTTCCACAGCACAATAGGAAGACATGGCTATGGAGACAAAGAGACCAATCCTAATACTTAGGTAGTCTGGGAGGAAGAAGTCAAAGACTTCGGGGTGCTAATATAAATGCAGTAAATCAGACCTACAGGCTCTGTAAGTATTAGCTAGAAACCTCAGAGGATCCAAACTTATAATTTCTTGTCATTCCATCTGAACTGCTTTGTGTTTATTTCATTTATTTTTGTTTTGTTTTTTACATTTGTGCTTTAAAACTAAGAATGAGAAAGCTTTATACTTATATACACTTTTTTTTTTTTTATTTTAGTGACCAACCTCATGAAAAGCTTTGATTGTTGTAGAATTCAGTTCAAACTACACCTAAATTTGTGTTTTTCCTTGGGTTTTCCGCTCCTAAAGCTAAGAGCAATTTCTTGTTAGACTAGAAAAAAAGTGATAGATTCAGGAGAAAATAAGAAAAATTAACATTTTGGATATGAATAAAAAGGATTTGCCCTCATTAGTCTCATAGATTTGGTCCCCTTTCCAGACATGCAGAGTATATCTAGGGCAGAAATAGGACTTGAACTCCAGTGTTAGCAGTGAAATAACATATAAAGAACCACTGCCTTTGCAGAAAAGTAAGTGTTCTCTATCCAATGGTTAGAAATACTGGCCAAGACTTCAAGAACATCTTCCCAAATTTAGGTTCCTACACGTATGTTCAGTCCAATAACCATACGAGATGCAAAAGCTCTGAACTCACACAGCTCCCATTCAGTTCTGGGTTTCTAATTCATCTCGTAAATAATTCACAGAGAAAGAAAGCCCATGCAGAAACACTCTGTGGTAGGCAAATGTCCCTGCCAATTAGTGCTCGATGTGATACAATGAGAAAGGCCATATGTACAGTGCTGCACTGTTCGTCTGACTTAAAAGATCTTTATGTCTGAAAAGTTCCCTCACGCATTTTAAAAGACTGTTATGAGGGCATTCATTTGTGGTAAAAACCAAGTTGCTGCTACAAGAAGATTTTTAACTGGCACATCAAGATAAAAAGAATGAAACCTAAGGGCCAGAAACTGATGCACTGCTCACAAATATTACAGCTTTATAGGTAGTTTGGTGGATTTCCACGGGACTATTTGCAGAGCAAAGTACTACTCAGCACAAGCAAGGACATCAGATGCTGGTCCAGAAAGTCTGTGTGAGACCAATGGTAAATTTCCTCTACTGTCTGTTCATTCCCCTTTGCTGAATATATTATTATACTTCATACTTCTCTTCACAGCTTTTTACTAAAATGTAACTGGATTTTTTTTCATTTTGCATATAAATTACCACTGATTGAAGGCAGGAGTGCAGCAAATGGACTCAGAAGAATTCCATCCAATTTTCCTCATGCACTGTGCCAAATCCTTTTCCTAGTTATACCTCTGACTTCCTCTTTTGTCCTGCACAGATGTTAAACAGTAGAAATGAGCTGACAGGTTGGCATCTAAGCTATTGGTGGATTGGTGGGTTTGCTTCTCTTCTGGCTTTTTCTTCCACTTGTTTCCTGCCCTTCTCCCCCCCGCCCCTTTTTTTTTTTTTTCCTGTTTTGCATTGTTTGAAAGGTACCAGGCTAGGAAGGGCAGAAGCACTTGTATGTGACTGTCTTACCCACGGCTCCCTTTGATCTTTTCATCATTTAGATCCCTGATTAGTCACCAGCAGTGCACAGTCAGTACAACACTGCACAGCAGGCAGAAGTGGAAGTGCTAATCACGTCAACGTGGTTGTTAGGAGAGACTGGAACTCTGAATCAGCTGAGCTGTGTTCAGCATGAAGCAGGTCTGAGGGACAGATAAGGGGATTATTTGTTATGCTAAATCTACATTTCTGAACCCATTGTGCCCTACTAGTCAAGAGCTACCCTCAAGGTGTTCAAAGTATAACTTTAAGCAGATGAAAGAAAGGAAGGAGATAAGAAAAAATGGTAAAAGAAGAGTTATATGGACAGCTCTACAGTTTCCAGGAGTATGCAGAAGTTAGGTTGTTCCCTTGCTATCTTGCAGTTCCCTTTGGGGAGCTAAAGAGGGGGGGGTACAACTTGGAGTCAGAAAGATGTCAGATGGTGACAAACGCTTCGCATGTGTTATCACATTAACCTAAGGTCCTGGTTTACACTCAGACCCAACTACCTGACAGCCAGTGCAGAGAGCAGAATGGCTGTTCATCTGGAAGCCCGTTGGTTTTCCAGGCGAAGAAGGTCCAATCCTAGACAGGGATGAACTCAGACGTAGATGGGAATGTGAAATTCATCTCCATTGCAAAAGGCAGTGGAAACGTTCTCCTTCAACTTACTGTAGGACAACAATACCATTGTAAATACTAACAACCCATGGCCACACTTGCATAGTTGGGATAGATGCATTTAGACCACCATTTGAAAAGGTAGACTGACTTCTTGTTTAAGTGCTGCCTGGGCTCTGGACAATTTGAGAGTGAAAAAAAGAACACTAAAGGATCCTCACCAAAAATTTGCATTAACTAATCAATTATTCTTTAAGCTATGGATTTCTTTTCTCAGTCTACCACACAGGAGGGCAGAAGTGTTTTTTTTTTTTTTTTTTTTTTTCAACTGAAGATGGAAGTACCAAGAAGATTAATAATTCAGGGCCCGGTTATGATATATGTGTAGAAATCACTGGAAATCTTATCAAAACAGCTATTATCAAGGCATTTTGTCACCTGTGTTCTGAGATTTGGATAAAAATCTCAAGGTGATAATTCTTGGCAAGGTTTCCTAGAAATTCAACAACAAAAAAAATTACTGCTAGAAGGAGGCCTGGACTCAAGGGGCTCTTTCTGAATACGGATCCCCTTCATTTAACCTCCCCTCTAGAGTCATTTCTCTACTGATTTCTTCTCTTCCCTAGTCCTGACCTATCTTTGGAGGCTGGGAAGTACATGCCAAAAAAACCTCTGATATAAAGGAAACTGTGAGTGTGAGGCTTTGTGCTGGCACGTCTTTCAGTTTCGAACCAGAAGTCCCTTTCTGTAGGCAAATAACCCTGCAGCAGCCACAGAGGTGAAGAAAGTGGAAAACCCAATCAACTTTAGCAGTCCTGGTACAGATGGCAAGTTCCTCTCCCAAAAGGTGGTTGTGATGGGCAAAGGTGGAACATCCTGTGGAGAGAAAACATTCATTACCAACATAATATCCCCACAGTGAGGGGTAGGATGCATATAAAAAGATTCTTGAGCAGAAATGGAACTGGGCTGAAGCCATTCATATTATCAGGAAGTACAGAGTATGAAAGTTTTCTACTCAGTTAAAAGGAATAGGAGGAGGCACATGAAAAAGATTAACTGACCAACTAAGAAGTGCAATTCTTTCTGCTCTGATGTTTCAGAGTTGTCAGATGGATGACTTACCCTAGTTTCTCTTATGTTCCTGTTAAGGAAGGGCAGTTTTGGTAAGTAAGAAAATATCACTGTAGCTTTGGTTTACAAAGCTTAAAAAAGCCAATAACTATTTTTCTCATCCATAATACCAAAGAAAAAATAATAATCAATTTAATCCACATAAAAACTTACAGTTGATTCAGGTTCTGGCTTCCAAATTTCAGTGTCTGGGATTTTCCTCATAGCAAACAGTATCTGAAAATAAGTAACATTTCTTAGCAAGCACCACTTGTTCTTTGAAGGGGAAAAGATCTGTCTTTCACTGTTTGCTTTAAAATAGCATGATTAAGACAACTCAGCACGTAAATCTCCGTGCATTCAAATTCGGGGGGAGACAATATTTAATAAGACACCCCTCTTAGTAGAAAACAGAAAAAGTCACAGAAAAAGCTCTCCATGTTTAGTTGCTCCATGTCAGATATCAGAACTTGATTAGTCTTATGTGACTAAGGTAATACAAATATGACTAAGAGTTAAATATACTCTCACAGTAAAATGAGGTGCGCATACATAGCTACAATGAGAGCAACTAATATAGTCATGAGTGGTTTGTTTTGTAAATTCTACCATTATGTAGGAAGAGGAACACAATCCTGTAACGAAACACCACCACTTTCAGCCA
>VXAB01004220.1:36872-82258 GCA_013399175.1 Odontophorus gujanensis | reverse complement strand
AAAAAAAAAAAAAAAAAAAAAAGTAAGATTAAAAAGGAAGCCTTTACAATGAAAAAGTAACCATTTATAGTATCAAAGATACCAGACAACAAATAGGAAAGCAAAGATTGTCTGAACTGAGCATAATAAAAGACAGCAGGATCAACTGCTGCAGTAAAATGAAATGGAGGTGGTGATATTAATGCTTTTCCTATTCCAGTCACTTGTAGATTGAACAAGATTTGCTATGTTTTACAACAGGCTTTTATTCTAGACAAGATTCAGAAACACCGTCAACTTTTCAATAAAATAGAGTGGGAAATATCCCTGTGCTGGATTTTAAACTTACTTTCCCTCCAACAAGTAAATGAGGGAATGAAAAACATCACATTTTCACTGGTCAAGTTCACTTACCAACTTCTCTGCTACCATCTGTGGAGGTTGTGCTACAATGGATATTTTTACATTAGAGAGTTCATGAAGCACAATTCATGGATTCAAAGAATCTTTTCTAAGAATTCGAAGTCTAATGTTCTTCATTCTTTTTGGGGTCTATCATCATTTTCAGAATGTTTAATTATGTTAACACTCAGGTCCCATTTTGCCTCCAACCAGAACGTCTTTCACCTCCTATCAACTATTTGACAGCATCCCCAGCTTTAGGCTTGTGCCTCTACCTCTCTGGCTGCTCTTTCTCCAGCCTGTACAGCCCCCTCCATGTATCCACTCCACTCTGTGGCTGTCTCAGTGCCAGCAAAGTAGATCCTGCCAATGGGCTGCCGAAGAATCCTTGAGGGAGAACAAGCAATAAATCACATCAGCCATATTAGATAAGACAATAAAATCTTTGCGTTAATATTAGAATAAATGTGTTTTAAATAATAGCAGTTACTCAGAGATATTAACTTTGAGTGAGTTGAGCTAGATGAGCAGTTGGCATTGCATGGCATTTCTTAGGGTAAACAAATAGCATTCACATTTTCTAAACTTTCACGCTGTCGTTCCTGCAACGCTATTTCTGGATGTGAATTGAGTGCTTGTGTACATGTAAAAGACGATTAGCCTTTTGAGACTAATCTTGAGATTAGACTTCTTATATCTCATAATTTTATCCAATGTCTTAAATACCAATGCTAGGTGATACTGGCTCTTCATACTTCGCCTTGCTTACTAAAAGGAACTGTCCAAAGAAATCACTTGACTGTCAGTGTTGATAGGAATTGACTCCCCACAAGTATTTACAAAACACCAGCTAAAGATGTTCTGGAAATGGTACCACTGATCTCACATACCCAAAGCCTGTTTTGTAAACAGATGCTGAAAATTTCCAGTTCCCTTTCAAAAATCTACTTAGTTGCATTCACCAAATAACAAAAAGGGAAAACAAACAAACAAACAAAAAAAGCCCACACAACAAACCCTGTACTCATCCATCATGAAGCCGAACTGAGACAAGTGGAAGGTTATAAGATCTGTGTAAAATATTCTCTAGTGATCTCAAAGGTATAAAGCCAACGGAGTGACAGAGGATTTATGACCCCTCCAGAGATTATTTATTAACTTGGTCTTATCTTGCTACTCTGAAGCCCACTATAAATAGACACTGTACCTTCCATACTGAGTCATTACGCCTGGTGGGAAGTAGGCTGTGTAGCAGCCTCCAGAATACTGCTCTTCACACCAGTTCTTCTCTTCATAATGCACTGGCTGTAAAACAGACATTAATTCACTCAAGGGAAGGACAAAATCCCAGAGAAGCTAATAAGAGAACTGAGGAGACAGCAGTGAAAATAGCTGATGATGTGTTGCATGACAATGCCTGACAAGACAAGCACATTTAACAGGTCTGTTAATGCAGTATGGATCAGACACAATAAACCTTAATTTTATACACTGCTAGCAGTTTAAAAAAATAGCCAATACGAGCATTGCAGAAGATAATCCTCTTAATCTGTCATTGTAAATTTATGCTCCAAGCAAAAATTTATGCTTTAAGCCATGTAAAGCAAAAATGAACCTCTGGTATAAACAGGAGTAATATTTGTAATGTGTATGTTGGATATAAACACATACTGTTAAAAATGCAAAGTATGGTACTTGCATGGTTTGGTGTACAGTATCACTATGTTTAAAATGATGTAATTTTGAAATTGGTATCTACAACATTTAACTCATGTAAAATTGCCCTTAAAGGATAAAGGGCTTTGATCACAAACTGAGATGTCAGAAATCCTATCAGTTATTTACCATTACAGAGAAGAGAAGGGAAAGAAAAGACAAAACGAAAAATATTGGTAGTAGTGGATCTTAGCAACTAGTAAGAGAGAAGAAACATTGTACTCAATGTGGATTAAGAGGGAATCTCAGAACTGTTGATATTTATGGTGATAAACACAACGAATCCCGCCCTCAGCAATGCAGAGAATGAGAATATATTTGTCCTTTTAAATGCTTTGTAAAAGCATTCATATCTGCTCTTTCACGTATGACACAAGACTTGCTTGTTACATACTCTCCACTCCTCTACAGAGAGCAGCAAAAACTCCTGTATCATGTGACACTTCCCAAATAGTGCTGTGCTTCAGAGCAATGGTGCATTCCACTCTTATTCAGTCCATCCCAATTGCAACAAGACTGATGAGAGATACCAAGATTTAGATTGTGTGCTTACATGTAAAGCTTCCTCTGATCCCAAAACTTTCGCATAGAGCTCACACAGTCTCGTCTTCCTGCAAGAGAAAAACAACAAAATACTTGTGTAAGAAAAGAGAAAATACACTGTCCTTAAAATGTTCCAGTTTCAAGATAGTAAGTGTAAGTATTTGCTCAAACTTCAGGTTCCACTTTTGTGATCCATTCTAATTGTTCAGACTCTGGAGCAGATCATTTTAGAATTATCTTTCACTCAGTAAACTTCTGTGCTGCATAAATGTCAGTTTTACCAGCAGTTATGCAAGCTGTTCCCTTAAGATAACTCCAGCAGCCCAAGTTCACATATTACCCAAAGGTCCTCTAGGCTGTCAAGAAAAGAAAGAAGTAAGGGATTGCACTTCTTTTCTTGGCATGTAGTCCAAGATAAAATTTGTTCTTACAAAGATGCAGGTATTGATAGCCTGAGGCTCTCAGAAAAACAGTTCTTTATTTCTGTATCTATAAAATCTCCTCCTGTTTTAGTTTATGAGTCTATAAATCCATGAATATAGTTCATTCTGGAGCAAGCCCCAAGTGCAATTAAGTTTGTTCCTATAAGTTTTCGAGTCACAGTTAGCTGCACTGCACCAATTCCCAAACAGAAGAAGATCAAGATGAAATAATAGCCATTATGAAAACCAACCAAACGCATAAACACAACACTGAAAAGGCATTTAGTTCTGAAAGCAAACCCTATGCTCCTCAGAAAGCCATGCTGGCCACAAGTCACAGCAACACAACAGCCTCAGCTCCATAACTGCATGAGTCCCATTTACAACCCCTGTGAGAGTATGAGGAAACCCTACTGATAGTACCCTAGGATGTGGCCCAGCTATATCCAAGCACAGTTGAACTCAAGGAGTACTATAGAAAGAGGATGAGAAAAAGAAGAGGAAGGCCTGAAGGCCCTTGAAGAAGGTGTCCTTCTGTGCAAGCTAGGGCAGAGCTGTGGGTCAAGGGTACTGTTGCTGCTGGGAGGTGATGAGCCTAGCAGCAGTAGATGAAAGGGAAGGAACTTGTTCCTGAAGTTCTCAGACAGAAGCACAGTGACTAGACAGGGGGCCTAGAGAGCTGTGGGACCTAAATACAAGCATCTCCTTGCAGTCAGGGATCCAACAACAGCCATAATGATTTCCACTGTCTCTCTGAGCAAACTGACCACCATGCCCTGTGTTTCACTAACATCTCTGCAGTGTCTCAACCAAAGCAGGCCATTTTGACAGCAGGATCCAGTAAAGGCTCTCTGTTAGGGTCTGCCCACCACCCCTCACAAACACCCACTGGGATCCTGCTTTCATGGCAGGTCAATAACATTACAAGGTGCCAGTGAGCATCACTCAGGGACCCATCTGCTCCTGTTCCTTTCAGCACCATGATGAGAAGCACCCCTCAAGATCCACCTGTGCCCTTTTCCTTTTCCACACATGACTTGTAGATCCTCCTAGGAGCCCAGGAATGGCAAAGCAGAAGGTGGTAGGGATGCTCAGGTATGGAAACCTGCAAGGCCCCAGGATGCTGCGAGTTCACTGTTATTTGCCAACTAAATTGCAAGCACACAAAGCTAGTTAAAGATAGCTGTGTAAGAGAAAATATTAAGCTTCAGCTCAAGGGTGTCTTCAGACTATGAAGAAACTTTGACCTTGGAAGGAATTATTTATCAGTAACAAGGTATTATTCAAAAGAAAAAAACAAAACAAAAAAAACAACACCACAAGACAACACACAGAAAAGTAGTTTCCGAAGGGCTGCAATGTACCAACAGTAATTTGTCACTGAGATAATACTCCCTAATAACAGCAGTCCCTGCAGATGCACTGGCCTCCCTGCACCATCTGCCTCCTTTGTCTCAGAATAGTTTAAATAAATTCTTATTTATGAATTTATTGCTAATGCTCGCATGAAACATATGGAATATGCAGCAAGTAAAATCCTTATTTCTTGGCTGTGGACTCAGCTGTGAAATTGCCACCAGTACTAAATAAGAGGAATATTACCCATGGAGCTGCCTAGGTAGGATCCTATAAAGAGTGATATACACTGATTCCTCCCTGCAGTGAGAATGAAGAGCACATGCAGACACACAGCTCCTCATCCTGGTCTTTTATCCCAAGACTATGTGATACCTTTGTTGTGTAGCTGTGAAAGGGAGGGTAAAATCTAACTGCAGTTATTACTCACTGGTACCTGGCCTGGGAACACTAGCTGGAAGGCAGTGGTGGGTTTCACTCTCTTACATCTAGCTTAAACTGTAAAGCACTTCCCATCCCCTCCCATCACTGATGATCCCAGTCATGATTTAGGATAGCTACCACGGCCACTACATCTCACTCCTCACATCCAGTACTGAAAACCTGACCATCTTGATGCTGTGACAAAGCTACAGCCCAGCTATTGCTAACAGGAGAGCACAGCTCTCAGCAGACAGCTGGCTCATCTTGCCCCCTGCAGACATAGCATCATTAAGGTGGGAGAAGACCTCTAACATCATCAAATCCAACCAGCCAATTATCAACAATCTTGCCCACTAAACCGTATCCCTCAGTGACACATCCATATGGTTCTTGAGCACCTCCAGGGATGATGACTCCAACACCTCCCTGGGCAACCTGTGCCAGCACTTCACTGCTCATTCTGAAAGGAATTTTTTCCTAATATCCAACCTGAGCATCCCCTGGAGCAACTTAAGACCAATACCTCTCATCCTACCGCTGTTACCTGGGAGAAGAGGATGACCCCCACCTCACTACAAACTCCTTTCAGGTGGTTGTAAAGAGCAGTAAGATCTCCCCTGAGCCTCCTCTTCTCCAGGCTGAAGAATTCCAGTTTAGTCAGCTGTTTTGTCTCCATAAAACTCACGCACAAAAACATCATAACCTCCATCTAAATAACAAAAAACAATTGCACACTACCTTCTCCTAGACCCTGGTTTCCAGTGGAAGGAGATTTGTGCGGGTGTGCAGGGGAAGAGCTGATGTCCAGAAGGCTCCTGCCTGGACTGGCTGTGACCAGAACCACAGGGGTCAGACAGGCACCCTTGGTCCCTGTACCAGGGTGTATCGACCAACCCACACACACCATTCTTTACCAAAACAAATTCCTTTCTTCAATTGCAGCTTCTTCATCACTAGAATAGCCCTTCACAGAAACAGAATTTGTTCTCAGGTTGCAAGTGCTCAGTAATATTTCACAGGTTGACACAGTGTAAGAAAGACACCATTTGGTGTTTATGACGACTGCAAACACTAGGCATGCTGGATTTCTGAATAACTGCACTACTGCTATCCTCAGTCACTTGCTCAAAGTCTGAGTTCTGAGGAAAAGGCAGCCTTGTCCATTGCTGCCAAAATGAAGGGAGCCTGTGGTTGCAGGTTGTCACTTCAAAAGACTGGGATACTAACAGCCCCAGCTAGACCCATTATCCACAGACTGCTAGACTACTTGCAAAGCCAATTTAAGATTACACCTCCTCTAGTTAGGCTAGCCATTATTGTAAAAATATTTTCTTATTTGAATATGGTATTCCTTGTGGTATGCTTAAAATACAAATACATTTTCTCCGTGTCAAAATTAAGCTCTTGTAGCTTTTAATTTAATCAGATTCTGTGAATCAGTGTGATGGGAAAAAAAAGTTCATTATTTTGCAAATTCTATCTTCATAATTGACAAAAGATCTGTTCTGTATGCACACACTTGTTTTCATGACAGTAAAAAAGACCTTCATATGTGCCTGAAGGGCATTTTTGACTGCAACTGTGGGAGGAGAGCTGGAGACAGCTTTCTGACCCCTTCATGATGCTCAGGTCTTGTTCACAGCAGATACAGCAGAATCAGAGTTCAGCAACGGATGCTGAAAGGACCCACCAGAGTGACTAGCAAAATCAAACAGATTGGATAGAACTATCCCATCTAACAAGCTTTGAAAGAGCTCAGATCAGTTCCTGGAAGCTAGGCAGGTAGCAGTGGAGGATGAGGCTGCCCTAGATCCCTCCCAGTGAGCACAGCAGGATATCTACATAACTTCATAGTCAGCAGCTTAGAGCAGTTCTTCAGTTAGGGACACACAACCAGAGCAGCCCTGATGGAGGCTGAGAACCAGGTCCAGAGCATTTCCAAACAGAAGAGACTGGTTGCCACACTGGCTGCCACTTTGGATGAAGGCCCCACAATATTCCCCCAGGAAAACAAATTAGAGAAATTCTTCCTTAAAGTGACACTTTTGCCTATTGTCACAAGGTTACAGCCCCCTTCCAATCTGGCCACCTCTTCTTGCTCTGGTTTTTCATAACAAAAGTTGGACTCTGAACCCACTCAAATTTCCAACATTTGTACTCACCTTTCTTCTTTTGTGAGATTGGTCAGTCTTCTACACTTTCGGGCAAGAATGAAACTATAAAAAAGAAAGACCACAAACAATTTCTTTCCATTATGTTCCTACATTTCCTGCATTATTTAACACACCAAAACATTTACATGAGATGATGTGATCAGTAGAATTAGCTTTTGAGTCACTATACAAAATACCCTTTTCACCTCATGTAATGATTTATGCTTTACCCACTATGGATGGAAATCACCATGGAAGGAATCACTCAGAAATTCAAGTTAGAATATCTGTACGAGCTGTTGCTCAGAGACCTAAACTTTATACAACAGTGCATGCAGCATATAATAACAAAAGCTGAATATGAGATTGATCAGGAAATTAGTAACTCTTTAAAATTGACCTGGTAGATTTTAAATAAAAATTACAAGTTTGGGGGAAGCAAAATATTTGGAGAAAACTTCAAATTTGTGCATTCACTCCCTTTTTTCTCCCTCCTTTCTTTCTGCTTCTCCACTTTTATACTTTACAACATGACAAGGCAAAATATGACAGGCAGAAAAAAAGAAGAAACAAGAGAATTTCATATTTTTACATTTGCTAATAAATCCCAATGAGAATTTTGTTGAAAGTAGTACTCACAGAAAATATTCACCATACACTGAGATACAACTTTTAACTATCATAGAATGTCCACAGTTGGAAAGGACCCGCAAGGATCAAGAAGCTTATTTTATCAAAGCATTTCTCTTCAAAAGTAGGTAATTATCTGTTTCAATTATTGCTTCTAAGACAAAATAAAAAGGTATGAACTGGAGATGTTTTCTGTCTCTTACCCTATAATAGCAGGAAAGCTGCCATCAGGTTTAGTATCATCAAGTGTTAAACCAATTGCAGCATCCTCATCTTCAATCATCATGGTACCACAGTACCCTGTAAGCAAAGGGGGGAAAAAAACATAGGACCCATGCATTTGAACATAGCAGTCAGCTTCCAAGATGTTGGGAAACATTCAAAATTTATCTAGAAAAAGCCCTAAACAATCTGATCTAAATTCACACTGCTTTGAGAGATACATTGAACTACTTGATGTCCAGAGTTCCCTCCCAAACCATATAATTCTGATTCTTTGATTCTAATATGAGGATATGCGAACATGCAGGAAAGGAGAAAGAAAAAAAAAAAACAACCCAAAAAACCCATAAAACATGTCCATCAAGTGACAAAAACCAGCACACATCCCTTGTTGACCTGCAAGACAGCTCACCTTGGCTCATGGGAGTGCTAGATACTATCTAGAAGAGATCTGCTGGCAATTAACAATTTTTGGAAGAGCAATTTAATATGAAGGTCAATAAAAGAATCTTCTACTCTTGAATTCATGCTATAAAAATAAATTATTCTTCAACTCAGTTAGTAAGGTTGCACAGAAATTGCAGAGAAACAGTTCTCAGACACTGAGGGTAATCAAATGCCCCTAGCACAATTGCTTCCATATGTGACATTTATGTCAGACAGGAGATGTCTGTACATTGTTTAAAAAAAAACGCAGGTGTTCCTAAAAGAACAATCAGAAGAAAACAAGTTCTTAGAAGAAAAAAACCTGCACTATCAAAGCAGAGTATGAAAACTATGGATTCTAAACGAAAATGGAGTCATCTCTTGCTAATCCATTCCAAAACCTGATGGCCAGAATACGAAAAATTCCAGAACTGTTAAAATAGTCCACAGAGATGAAGGGTGTGTGACATTTCTAGGCAAGTACAAATGAGGACTCATTATAACCACTGAAGAGAAATGAGTGATAATTACAGCTCAGTTTGTGAGTAAGTTGCAAAAAGATATCTGAGGAATCAACATAAATGGAACAGGTAGGAGTGTCTATGGGAAGATACTCTATGTGAATCATGCCCAATGCATCTGGAAGGCACAAATTTTGCAGGCTGATGAAATAAAGACTCTCTCTCATATATTACTTGTACCTTCAGATTACCATACAAGTGGGAAAGACTCATCTCATAACCATCAAAGGGCACAAGTGCACTTTGCTTTCTCCTCTCACACATACTAGTCCTTTTTCTTTTCCTTCTGCCATCCACGCTCTCTTCTGAACCTCTTTTACTCAAATTTCTCAAGCAGGGAAAGGCAAAAATGGTATAGAAGCACATTAAATCTCCTAAGACCCATCTTTCTCTAAACTCAAAGCCTACTCTGCTACCACGTACCTTCTCCCTCTTTCTGTCACAACTATTACTACTAGTCCCTTTAATTAAAACATAATACCCTTCTTCCTCCAGAAGGTTTCCTTATAGTACACAATGCACTTGATGACTGAGCCCATCGGGATTCGGTTGATGAGCTGGTTTCTCATTGGGGGCAAAGGTGGGTTGAAATGAATCTTCAAACAAAGAACTGGAGGAATAGCGCTGATCACATATTTGCCCTGGAAAAGAAATTATACATAAGCCAAATACATTCTCCACTACTTCATCATAAATATTGCTCTAATGATCTCAGCAGACTTCCAGAAAGGTTGCAGAGTTTATCTTTCAAAAGCAATTTTGGCATTTAGCATGAGAATTGTGAAATCAAACCCCACAAAATCCTGATTGTTAAAACAACAAACAAGCGTTATATAAACAGCCATCTGTTCCAGTGATGGGCAGCTGCTCTTTTTCCAGCACTTGAAAAAATCCAGTGGAGAGATTTTCTATGTTACAAGAGTTTGCTGGTCTTCTTTCCAACTGCTCTCTTCTCTTACAGTTTGGAAGCCAAGACAGAAATGTTTTCATAGGAAGTTTATTACCACGCTACTTTGCTGTGTTCACCCCATTACTGCCCTTTAATTCACAAGGAAACAAAACACAATGTAGAGATGCTTGTGAAGAAGAAATTTCAATATAAACTTTGTTTTTTAGATATCAATTTTAAAGCTCTGTCATTGATTACTATTATGCAGGGACAATCAGAAAATGTGACCTTCTGTCATAGTCATTTCAGTCTCTTTTATTTTTCTACAGGTTTTTGGAAAGGTCACAAAGGAAATCTAAAGTTTTCTAGCAGTCCAAACAAAAACGGTTGCTTAGATGTAAGAGGTTTCATCACCTCATACAATTCATGATCCAAGGTTTCCACCACCACATTTTCACCCGACTGGTCAATGCGGACTACTGGTTTCTTCAGCTTCACTCTGCCTCCCAGGCGTTCCATTATTTTCTCACTGATCTGCCCAGAGCCTCCAACAAACTTCCTCTCCTGAAACAGAGAAAACAACAATACAGCAAAGAGAAATGAGCAGAGCAGTGCCTGCAAAGACTGTATCGTATCATAACAAGTATTTTGCTTGGGATTTAAATTCCATTCTTCTGCTGTTATCAAACCTTTTTCCATAAGCTTAGCAGTCTCACTTTGAAAATGTCTCCACATTACTTTTTCATTCAGCAAAATTCTCCACTTCCCATGTTTGACTACCAGCCAAAATGAGAAATATCAGTAACATCATGACAAAAACTTATCCTCATGCATTCTCCAAATGGATTACACAAATATGTGTGAATAAGCAACAATTCCAATAAGGATATAAACTTTTAAACTTTTATCTGAATTTGCTCCTATCACAGAAGTAGAAACCCTGGTCAGCCTAATAACGAAGTATAAGAAATGAAGTAGCTCACACCAAAAATTTATCCTGCAGTATGGAATCTAACTTAACTTAAAAAAAATAAATAAATAACCTCCAACATACTGGAGAATTCAAATAATATTTTTTGAAAAGTATTTATAATCAGGTTGTGTATATTATTGATTTATCTATGCATATCTACCTATGTATTTTAATGTGTTGCAATGAATTCTTTGCTTTTATCTTTAGGTCTTTGTTTATGACTAAATAACTTTTCTAAAAATACTATTGTTTCTAACATACTCAGTAAAATTCGCCTCTCTAGAGACTATCAATAAGTCTTCTCTTTCTTGAAATGCAGAAGTAGCATCAATGTACTAGTTTACAATCATATTAGAGCAACACCACACTTCAGCATAAGTGCTCATTTTCTTCAGAATGATTTTAAAATCTTTACATCCTTAATCACAGAATCACAAAATTGTAGGGGTTGGAAGGGAACTCTAGAAATCAAGTCCAACCTTGAAAGCTTGTGTTAATCGTTTGTGTTAATCCTTGAAAGCTTGTGTTTTCAGAAACTGAACTCTTGGCTACAATTCCAGTAGCCATCTGAAGCGCTCCATACACTCCTGCAGTTAGCATTCCCATCCCCATGAAGTAGCTCTGAAGTGTAAAGGCTTGCTTCAGCCCCATGACATTTCAAATTGAATAAACAATGTGTTCTTGCCAGAGTCCAAAAAAAGAGAGACAGTCAGGAAATGTTATAAATGTACTGACCCTGAGATCAACGACTCCAGCACAGGAACAGCCTTCAACACAAGTTTTGCAAGAGTCTAATTTATGTGTAAATGCATACAACTAGTGCTGCTGCTATCGTGCTACTGGTCAAAGGTAGGGGTGTATCAGCTTGCCCTCTGAACTTAAATAGATACATAAACAGAAGAATGGAAGTTAAAGGAAGGTCCATCAACAGCTGCAGAAGCTGATGGCTGACAGTACCTGCCCTCCATTGGTTGTTGAGAAAATCCTGGCTGTCCCCCCACATTGCTTCACGTACCACAAAAACCAGAGGGCAGACACTTCATGGGGTTCAGAAGTGACATCCACATTTACAAACAGAGTTGCAAAACTCTTGACAGCCCTACAGCAAAGACAAGAAAGTGAGTTGCTTTAAAGACTGAGGAAAGATGACAATCTTGTTCTTCAGCTGGGGAGATAATGACTGTATCAACTTCTTCCACTGGAGGTGAGCATGAAGAATTCCTTGAATTCAAATGAAAGAGGAAACAACAGCAATTGAACATTTTTCAAGAAACTCTATAAAAAACATTAATCAAATATTGTTGTATTCCAGCAAAATTAGAAACACAAGAGCCAATGAAAGCTAATGGCATTTTAGGCTACTAACACAAAATCAGCTTGCCATCCCAGACTTGGGATTATGGGAAACAAGCTTTCCTGTCTTCACTGGACAGCAAAACCAGCATGTCCTGCCGGTTCTTGGGTTATAGCCAACATTTGCTATTCTGTTTGCACTTGTGAAATGCCTGTCCCTCAAGCACACAGCATACGGATTCTTCAACATTTGCCATTTAAAAAGGTTAGGTATCTTAGAAGTTAATTATCTAAGCTCTCTGGTTAGTCAGCACTCCCCCACACCGTCCTCTCTTCTGGTGTGCTTGGGGAGGGTGCTGCAGCAGGAACACACCAAGGAAAGAAATGTAAGAAGAAAGCCCTAAGAGAGGCCAAAGTATATAGAGATTCATGCAAATGTCTGCCGAAGAAGTAAAGAAGAGGATAGTTTTGGTTGCACAGTTCAGTACTTTAAATAGTGGCCTGATACCCAGCAGCGGTGAACACAGAAGTGGAAAAGTGGTCTGAATCTGAAGATTACTGCTTTATGTCCTGCTGTTGGTAACTTTCATTGGTGGAATAAGTAAAATGGTAGCACCAAATAGGAATTATTGTATAAAATTCTAAAGCATATTGTGATGTCCCAGGACAGTTAATTAAGGCTCGTTCCTCCAGTTAAAAATAAATACTTCTTCTACCTTCATTCTGAGAAGGATTTTAAAATGACGTTTAGAACAGGACCACAAGGTGCTCAGCTTAACTGCATCATGAACAAAAGAGACTAGTCATCTGAATATGTTTCATATGCTATGCACCAGATAACCAATGACTTCCAAAGCCAGTACTGAATCCACTTTCAGTTGAACCTTTTTTCAGCCTTTGAACTTCCAGAACAATAAAAAAAATTAAAAAAGAGAAAAGCATAACTCAAACTACTATTTCAAACTCAGTTGTAGTTCTACATAGAAAAAAAAATAAAAGTCTCCTATCCTTGATAAAAATGCACATAGCCCTGCTGAAGTGAAAAACTAACCTGTTTTCTGAAATAAGTGTGTTCTGGCTTCATTACTGACAGCTTAAAAAAAACATGGAAAATACTTATCATTTTTATATGTATAAACAAATAGTGTTAAATATGATCAGCACTGAAAGATGTTTTGTTTAGTGGGAGAATTAGTGTATGTGTTTATTAATATTTCATAGGCAGAAGCTACTAGGCAGTAGTTAAATTCTCATAATTCCTGTTGCCTTCTCCCATTGCTTTTCATCATTTCAGTTCCCCAGTTTCCTCTGGTGTTTTACCTAGAAATGGCAGTATGACTTCAGACAGGAGCACACAGGGTACTTCCAGCATACAAGACTAGCCAAAAGCAAATCTGTACGGTCTGTTAGATGAGAGGAAATAGTAGGCTACCCTTCTGGATCACTACCTTCCAGAGCAGGAAGTTTCTAAAGCATGTTATCCAAATCTGGGTAAATCAAGCTGAGATGCACAAATAAAATCTGAAAAGCATCTTGGAATTAAGGGAGCCTGACAGTCATGCCAACACTGAAGTAAAATGTCAAGACTTATTCCATCACAGAGTCTGAAAAATCATGTTTGTAGTCAAGCGAGCTGTTAGATACTGACTAACAGCATCTGGTGTTCTGACAACCTGAACATTTCCTTACCAAAACATTAGTTAAGATGGCCAGCAAGATGGGCAGTGTGCATTTCTATGTTGATTAAATGAAAATGGATGGTCGCACAAATGAGAAAGGTTTTCTATATATGCTTGTACAATTATAACTCTTGTTGCAAATGAAAACAACACAACGAGAACACTGAAAGTTTTTGGACTAGAGCCTGCTGTTGATTAGCAAGATCATATTACTCTCTGAAGGCTGGATGAAACCACAAAAACGCTCCCCAGATGCCACTAGCAGTGTCAGGCTTTTTCACTAAGGCTGGTCAGACTCCCTGCAGCAGAGTGGGGGTGCTTAGAAATTCTGAAGCTGTTGCTGTTGAAATCAATCTCTTTTACAGCAAGATAGAATTAATATATTTTTGTTTCAGTGTGAAGAAAACCAATGAAACTGCTCTTGAATAGCAGGGGAAGAAAAATAGCTTTGATGTATACATAAAAACAGGAAACACTCATTCTCCGTTTTTCCCTGGGTGTTATATAGTGTAGCAGAGAGATGGGTCTTTGTAGGGTGAATAACCCGAAAGAATAGTACCCACACAAAATAATGTAGACAGTGTATTTTCGGGTAGCTTATCCAGATGGTATAAAGACAACCAGGAAATTATGAAAGGCTCACCTGTCACTGACTGCCGAGGCTCAGCTGGAACCCCACAGGGGAGGAATCTCCAACAAGAGATCCTTCCCCAGTGGTGGTCAGCCCTTGAATGGGGTCTGGGAGAGGTGGAGCCAGACTGCACCCCTTCCGGTCACACAGTGCATTGCCTTCACCTGTGCTCCTGCGGCTGACTCAGTGCTCACCTTAGGTGATCCATCAGTGGTTCAGGCCCTGATTCAACAGTTCCCATCCAGTTAGACTGATTTAGTGCCATTTCAAGACAACTGTTATTCTTACAGTACTTTGGTAAAATCAGCTGGTCCAGTACAGACTAAAGGTATACTCTTTCATCAAAGGTGTGATTCAGAAACGTGCTGTAGCCAGAGCATTGTTTCTTGAATAGTCAAACACATTTTGTCGCATATCAAACAAAACTACTACCCATGTATTCAGAGGTAATCCCTCACACAAAATCCACTTTCCTTGTATCTATATATTAGCCTAAAAAGTTATGGAAAAATAACAAACTACTGTGTGTGCTGGTAGATGTTGTGGTCCATCATAAAAATATCTTCCCATCCTATTTCTTTAAAAAGACTGTATATTAGTGGTAATTACATCTGTTTGCAAAGCAATAGTGCCTAATTGTAGTTTGAAGGTATATAAATATAAGCTTTCATATACACTTCCATACTGAAGAGTTTCTTACTTTGTCCAGCAAATTTTGTCTATGAAATCTTGCATAGTCATTCTGTCCCATTCTTCTGCATGTGGAGCTTTCCATGGAGCTTCGTTGGGAATCTAAGGTAACATAAAATAGTGTTCATCAGCAAATGAATGAATTCTGTTTTCTGGTTAAAATAAGGAAATCCGGAGTGTTGTTTAGGTCTATTTAAAATAAATAAATAAATAAATAGCAACAACAACAAAAACCTTTTATGTAGAGCTTTAATATTTTTTTTTAATAATTCATTCTGCATGTGTTATTTTCAAAATAAATAGTTACCATTTGGGGTTAGAATTCAAAGTTTAGAGAAAAAGGAGAGAATTAACATTATAAGCTGAATGACTGCATGAAAGAGAAATACATAAGATGGGAGGTAAGGAACAGAACTCTGCTTTATTGCCAGTATTTGAAACATCATCAATATAGTCTCATCTTTATATGATAACTCAGCTTGCAAATTCTTGACAGGCAGTGCAGTGAACTTAACAGAGATACCTTAAATATTGTTTTTTTCATGTTTCTTTGTTTGTTTGTTTGTTTGTTTTAAGACTTAACAACAGAGAGAAATTTCAGATTTAAAAGCAAGAACATAAAGCACAGTACTGAGGGATGACTCTGGTTTATTCCGTCTCTCTTGTTCATCTATGCAGGTTACAGTTGCTTCTTTTCAAAACTGTGTAACTAAATGGAAATCATGGTAACAAGCTAAAATGGTTAGGTTGAATTTGAGGGTGGAGAAGGATACATGTTACAGGTTGACAAGCCTCCTAAAACGCTGATTCCTCAGTCACTGTGCAAATCACGTGCATAAACCTGGATGCCAATATATAAAAAACTGCAAAGGTATGACTGTAGACAGGCTCAGCAGCATGGCTTTCAGAATGAACTTGCTAGGATGCCATTTATGCATGTGTTCTGACTACCAGCGTGGTGCTAAATACATGTACCAAAATAATGCTGCTCCTGCCAGCACTACACGCATTCAAGCTACAGCAGCTTTGCCTATCTGCAGCCTAGTTCAATTTTCACTTCACCCCTCTGATCAGCCTCTCACAGAGCTGAGACAGTCAGCTGCAATTTCTCATGCCATACCTCCTTTCCCATTTCATCCATGGTCCTCCACAGATTGTTGTAGTCCAGGTAGACCAATGGATTCCACACAGGAGGGAACGCACCTTTAAAGGGGTAAGACTTACCCTACAAAATAATTAAAGCAAACAAAAAATAAGCTCATAAAAACTAAAATAAAATCACAATCATAGCTCCTATGTGCAGGAAACTACACTAAATGGTTGAATGTTCATTAGAAGAAAGCACAAAATTAATCACAAAGTCACTCAGATCAGTCCACAAATGAGATAGAACAGTATCACTCAACTGAGATGAAAAACTGGCTGTTTCTGAAAATAAGAAACATACATTGCATATTTTCCTAAGTGCTCACAAAAAGACTGAATTGGTAATAGCATTTAGTATTTTATTTCTTTTCCCTCAAAATCAGCTGAAGTAGCTGTGATGAGTTTTATTAAGCTCTAAAATCATAGCTCAGAGACTGGAATAAACTGTTTTTAGCTGCAAGAAAATGTGGCATTTAATAACAAAACCACCATTCCTCTCATTCAATAACCACACCTCTGGCAATATATAGATTCTGGATAGTGAAAGCATGGCCAATATCAAAGTCCCACTTATACCATTATAGACTTATTAGCTAGATTTTATAAATTTAGTCACTACTAGGAATTCAGAAGGTCCAACTTAATTAAGGGCAGAAGATGACAGGTAATTGGTAGAGCTCTTTCATTTATGAGGAATTTCCCTGCCTGACTATAGGTATGGCAACATAACAGTTTTAAAAAGTCACAAAGAATTGCTCATTAGCATTATATGGTTACTCATTTCTTCATAACATATTCTGGACTACACAGAATAAATGAATAATAAAGACCACATTATGTGCCACATTTGATATTTCAAAACTTATATTAAATTAGATATTTAAGGGGCAATGCATTTGCATGAACATCAGTTGGTAGAAGTACTAACTTTTAAGAGATACTTGATACAGTGCCACATCAACTGATCACTAAAAAAGATTTACGCAGTCTGTCTTCTCTTCAAGAGAAACACTGCATCTTGATTAAATATTTAGAACCAGGTAACAGTGAACAAACAAGACTGTATCTCACTGAAGATAGCATCCAAAGACCACTTCCATGAAGAATTGTCAAGCTAGGTTTGATTTAGCCTCCCTATTAATAACGTGAAAGAAGGGCATCATTCAAATCTGCAGGTGTTGCAAACATCAAAAGAGATAGTAAAACAGCAGAAAGGAATCTCTAGAGACTAAAAACTTGGTCTGGAAATAACAAAATCAGACAAAACCTTGAAAAATGCTGGCTTATAACTTTGAGGGCTTCTAATTCAAAAAAAAAGAAACTTAGAAAGGAGAAACCCCAAAACCTAGGGATAAGAGTAAAAAAAATTAAAAATCTGTTATAAAAACAAACAAACAAACAAACAAACAAAACCACCACCAACAACAACAAAACAAAATAACCAAGAGATTAGAGAAAAAATAAACTGTTTTTTCAACTAGTCTTTGTGAGACCAAGAGACCCTAATGGAATCCTTCTACAAAACACCAAGGTAAGGGAAGTCAGGAAGAAAGCAAATCATAAGAAGAATGAAATTAATTCTTTGGTAAATGGCATGTGAAGAAGTAACTGCAAACAACAACTCCATTTTGCAAGGCTTTTGTGGATTGATTATGGTTTGTAACATGCCAAAACTGCAGTACAAAAAAGTTTTCAAAACAAAAAGTTTTGTTCCAGTTGGAGCTGATTCCCAGCCACTTAATGAGGCAGAGGTATGAAGGTACAAAACATCATACTTCCAGCCTAAGAATGGACATTACAGCACATGTTCAGAAATACTGCAGAAAATGTCAGGAAAGATGTTTTAATCCAAAGTGGAATAAAAGTGCATCTCTACAGCTTTCATATTTAGTCATATAAAAATACATTACTCCAGAAAAATGAAATATATATTCCTGAAAAAGGAAAGCAGTAATAGTAGTGAGTTTATCCTTCACTTAGTTCTGAAATGGCCATTTTGATACTATTATGAGATCTCTTAATGTGAACTTCATTTGAACTGGGATGTACCCCCGTGGTCTATCGCCAAGGGGCATCATAACGGAAGAGCAATAGGTCACAGAGTAAGTGATCTCCTGTCCCAGCTAGTAAAATCTGAATCCTGTTGGTAATTACCTTTTAGCTTTTTGGGGCACATAAAAATTTCATGGTAGCCAGAAGTCAGCTTTTCTGTGCTTTATTCTGAGCACTGGAGGTGAAATACCTTGTATAGGTGTTTCAAAAAAAAAAAAAAAAAANAAAAAAAAAAAAAAAAAAAAAAAAAGAGTGTATCAGTTTGGTTTTTAGAACCTAGCATTTCCCAGATTTAGATTTATGAAACATGTATAGTGCTGTGCTCAAGAAAACCAGGACAGCATCAGAATAGGTTATTCCAATTATTGATTTTGTTCCGAGTTTCCTGCTCTGCCACAGGCAATCCTAACTGAGTTATCCCCTCTGAGTTAATTCAAGTCTTACGAATTCCCTGTGGTGTTTCTTCATGAGTGCACAGCTAAGAGACACATAAAACATATCTTTGTTTTAGTATTCCTCTATTTCAATGCATTTGAACTGTAGAAAGAGAAAACTTGGGTATACCTCTTGTGTAGAAATCTGAGGTGACAAGTCTCATAAAGCACAAAAACAAATCTCAACCTGGAAAAATGAAAAACAATCACAAAAGACAGGGAGTCTCCTGAAAAAGTTGCATTTAATTGGTCTTAAGGCATTACCTAAGGCCTGAACCTTATTTCTTACATAGACTAAACCCAGGAGCTGCATGTCAGAATTCTGTTTGAGAATAGGCTGCAAGACCAGGATCTATTCAGAAACAAAAATAGCAGCACTAAAGAAAGATTACTTACAGTTCTGACTATTTTCCAAAACCCAAAACAATTAACTTCTTCTGATGAATTTATACTTTTGCAAATGCAACAAGCTTTTTGATATTTAGGCAAAATTTGCATATTTCTATCATCTTGCTGGGAATAGCATTCTCCACACCTACCAGTGTTGCAAAATCTCCAAAGTCAAACAAGAAATATAAATAAGATTAAGTCCCAAAATGCACAAAACATTTACTTTCAAATGTTTTTAATACCTAAATCAGAGCAGTATATAAACTGCAGTAATAACCACCACTTCTGATCATCTCATGCAATATTTTAACATCACAATTGTAATAATGCTCAGAAGTATTTTTTTAACTTTTTTACTTCTTTTTTGTTTTGTTTTGTTTTTCTGAGGGGGAAAGAGCAGGAGTGCACTCAATGGTATTTGATAGAAAGTATGTATAGTTTTTATAAACTGATCCATAATGCCACTTGCAGTGCTTCCAACATCAACACTGACAGCTGGAGGTCTACCTGCTATTGTACAGGTCACTTGCTGCTTGAAAAGACTGCTACTGCAGCATGAGCTAAAGCATACCAAATAAGCTGAAACTATAGGGAGCAAACTGAAGGAACTCAGCCGTCTCAGGAATAAACAAATAGGGAAATGAGGAATCCAATGTAAAATGTCATAACTATTACAATTCCCAACAGATTTTCTGATTCATCTGTTTTGAAGAATGTCATCTCAACCAACATTTGACTTACTTATGCTGGACCCATATAATATAAGTGGTATGGAAATAGATTTTCTATGTACACCAGATCAAACATGACACAACAAAAGATGGGTTACTACTACAGGATAAATGAAATACATAGCACAGCAACTGAGTGTCAGTAGCCCCTTGCATATCACTCTCAGGACCTGGGAGGTCACAGGGCTGGTCCCACATGCTTTGCCCTGGAAGAATAGCAGTGAGTGAATGGTTAGGGAAGAAAAGACGTTCTGCCAGCAAGCATCATCAGTATCTTACTGCACACAGGGATCTCAGAAGACTGCCTGCTTTTGCAGGCACAATCCCCCTTCATGCTCCTCTAAATGTTATGTGCCTAGGTAGAGCCTCAGCAGTGCTCAATATCATGACCTGCAGATCCTTGTGTGGGTTTTACAGTTGGTATAAACATCTTACAAATAGTCAGCTTTCGTTGTAGGAAACGAGACCCTGTGATGCAATCTCTGCATCCGTGAATAAGCATAGATACTCCCTCAGCTAAGCCTTCTAAACCTCAGAGTAACAGCTCCTAACTTCACCAGGATGCCACACTGCATGTTAATTCTCAGTTACACAGCTTTGTGGGCATACAGTGCCCTCTGCTGATCTCCAAGCATGGGTACATCATGTAAGTTTTCTCAATTTAAAATCCTAGAAACCTCATTCATATAAAGCACAGGAACAGCCTCCTCTCCCAGGTAACAGCAATAGGACAAGATGTAATGGCCTTAAGTTGTGCCAGAGGAGGTTCAGGCTAGATATTAGGGAACATTTCTTCTCAGAAAGAGTAGTGAGGCAGTAGCACAGGCTGCTGAGGGAGGCGGTGGAGTCAATGTCTCTGGAAGTGTCCAAGAACCATTTGGATGTGGCACTGATGGAGGTGGTCAGTGGGCATGGTGGGGATGGGCTAGTGCTTGGACTAGATGATCTTAAAGGTCCTTTCCAGCCATAATGATTATATGATTCTAAGACACAAAGGCTTGAGGAGGAAAATGAGAAACAGCAAGGAGTCGCATCAGGCTGGAACTCAGTACCCACCTCTCATACTCATTTTCTCACTTGCTATACTGTAGAAAACTGTCCTCCTTGTTGTTTTCATTTTATCTGTGACATATAATAATATGCATCTTCGGTACTCAGCCTCCCATGTAATCATAATTCTCAAGAACACATGGCAACTACTTGGACCAAATGATATCTCTAGCAGCCGAGAAAGGTAAATAAGCCTGCAGAGAAAACTGAGACAGTGAAGTTCTCTTCTTTGAGAACCTGTCCAGCTCATACGTTCAACTGGTTACTCTGCTGACAGTTATTGCAACGATAAAAAGATACAGAGATTAGAAAATACAAATGCTGTGAAAGAAAATCTAGATAAGTAATGATGCAAATGTGCAATATTAAGATGTGCCAAAACACCTTCTAAACATATTTCAGTACTTAATCTGGGATCATAAGCTCTGGATGCTGAAGCATTTTGTGAAATTTGATCAACAAAAGTAATTTAATTTTAAGTGTAGCATAGCTAAACAGATTGGTCTGAAACATGTATCTTGAAAAAGAAAGAAGCTAAGTGGGAGCAATTTGTTTCAAGTGTATTATAGATATACAGTTCTTCACTCCACCATCACACCAGTCACACAAAAACCAAGATACATTTCTTAACTGAAAAAAATAATTTAAAAAAAAAGCAGAATGAGAAAAAATATTACACTGAAGTATTTAGAAAAGAAGCTTGAGGTTCTGCTAGGAATTTAAAAGTGAATTTGATCTCTTTGATCCAACCAGTTGAGAAAAGAGTTGACTAAGGCTCCTTCCTACTAGAGCCAGTCTTTTTATTTAGAGATACTAAGAAACACCTTTACAAACAGTGCTCAGGTATCTTACGAACCACGGAGTTCAAGTGACTGCAGTTCTAAATATTCTCTGAAACTGGAGCTCCAAGTGGTTCTCAATACCTGAATTAAACCCCCAATAAAGGGGATAAAATCAAAAGAAACCTTTTCAGGATATTTCTCAAGTTTGACTTTAAAAACTTCCTTCTACTCCCAGCAGATAATAAGTGGGCAAAAATAAATAAAAACATAAGAAAAGAGAAGTTTCATTTTGAAGTTAACCACAAAACAAGATCTCTGCCCGCAGGAGAAAACAACAACACAAAACCAACCCCAGAGCACAAGGGCATCCTTGCCCTCTCAAAATAAGAATACTGTTTAAAGCAGAAGATACCATTAGCCTCAATGGTTTTGTTTCTGAGATGCTTCAGGATTTTACATTTTTACCTAAAAACTGACATCATACATAAATTTTACAGGCATGTGAAACACAGTGGGCTCAGCCAGCTCTTCCAGCACATACCTAATTCTGCATTTCCACAGGCCTCGATCAGCTTCCCAAGGGAAACAAAAATCAGTTCTTGTAATCAAATGCAATTGAAGCTTTTCTCCCAGCAGCGTGAATTAAATAAGCTAGGTGGGAGCACAGCTCCTTTTCCTTATCTTCTAGGAAACAGACCCTGTGGACTGGGAGGGCTGAGACTGAGGAATTTTCTTTGCATTCAGTTTTAATTAAGAAATGCATACTTTATTTCCAGTTCACTTTCTTTACTGCTTTCATCCTGGTACTGCCATCAGGTCCCAGCTGTTAGCCTTCCAGCCAATTTTCCTGATCAATAAACATCTCCTGTGAGTCTCTTCTTTACAGTCCCCTTTGGCAGAGATCACTTTGCAGATTTGCAGAATGTTATCAAGACCCTTTTAGACTGCTGTAATACAAATATTATTCATCTTTTTATGAAAAAAAAAAAAAGATCTAATTACAATCCAACTTGTTGCAATTGCTGCCAAGTGACTGGCACAAAAAAAGGGAAAATGTCCATTATTTACAGCGTAGGTCCAGAAAGAACAACGTTTCCTCTACTCCAGCCAGTGTCTGTTTTTCATTCACAACATGGAGGACATCCCTTGTAGGTTTGGCAGATGCTGTCAACTACCTCAGCCTGCTCAGTCCTCAGTCTCCCCTGAGGCTCTCAGTCAGTGTGAATAATGACATGGCATTTTGTGACAGGAATGCTTGCATCCCTATACCTAGGAAACAGTTTAAGCAACGCAGATCTGCATTCCAGCAAGAACATGTGAAACTACTGAGGCCCTGTGGTAATTTCAGTGTCTTTTATTTACATGTCTTCCTTTACAAGGTGCCAGACACCCAGTTTCTTCAAGATTCAGATGATTCTCTCCAGTTCCTTAAGTTCTTTCTTACAAACCATCAGAGAAAAAAAAAAAATAAAGATATGATGCCATTCTGTCTTGCTTAAATTTTTGGTAACCGATAGCCTCACAGATTTTTCCTCCTCTGAATGCACTCTAATTAAGACAAACAGAAGAGAAATGAAAGTGCTTTTATCTAGTCATTCAAAATCCATTTAAGCTGTTACACTACACATTATACAATACGCCAGGAGATACTGCCCTTAGATTTGCAAAGAAGAAGGTAAAAAGCTTAAATAAATCATGTTGTTTTAGTGTATGCATCAGTGATAGCACAGAAGAAATACCAGTAAATTCTCCAATTATAAGCAATATATATTCTATAAGCAATAACTTATCCTGCTGCCAATTAAACCCCAATAGAACAGGACCATCACATTCTTATTCATGAACAAGACCACAGCAAACTGCATTTTAATAAACACAATAGCGCTGAAAATGAACGACACCCAGGAGGGCTGTAAAAAAAAAAAAAATTCTGCCTATTCACTGTAGATCAGCATGTAGCCTGCTAACATTACAGCAGATTTGTGGTTCTAGCTAAAAGTATTGTGTGTATAAGATTAAATGTTCATCCCAGCAACGCCCGGCGGGCTACTCCTGTTGTTTAACCTGGCAACAGCTCAGCACCACATAGCCATTCAGCCAAGTACTCCTCTCCAATGGGATGTGGGAAAGAACTGGAAAGAGATAAAACTTGTGGACTGATATAATTATAGTTTAATAGGACAGAAAATGAATGGAGATATATTTTGTGTGTGTGCATATATACATAGAGCTGCTCTAAAAGCAATACCTCCTATTTCATGATGTTGGCCCATGACATCTGAGGGATGTTGGTGGCATGGCAGTAAAGGTTGAACCTTCCTACCAATATCCTGTTATATTTTGTTGCCATCTGACAGATGGCAGCAAAGGGGCAGTCTGACACAATAGTGTCTAACACAAAAGTGTGAAAGAAGCAAAGGTTTGTCACTGAATTCCTCCATGCAGAAAAAAATGGCACCCATTGACATTCATCAACACTTACTGAACATTGATGGAGAACAAGCAGTGGATGTGAGTACAGTGAGGCAATGGGTGGTGCATTTCAGCAGTGGTGACAGCGATGTGAAAGACAAGCCATACTCCATGCAGTCATGCACAGCTGTCACACCATGAAATGACGAGTGTCTCCATCAGGTCATCTTTGTGATCTGTCCAATTACAACCAGTGAACTGTGTATAGAGCTGAATATCGGCTTCAATGCATTGGAAATGGTGGGAGTAATGCTGAAATATCTCAAAGTTTGCGCCAGGTTGGTTCCAGAAATGCTCACACAGGAACAGAGAAAACACTGTGTGTCAGTGTGTCAGGACCTATTGAACCAAAATGAGGCTGACGGTGACAGTTTCTTGGATCACATCATTACCAGTGACAAGATGTGGTGTCTCCACTATGAGTCAGAATCAAAACAGCAGTTCATGGAGTGGTGATGCATGAATTCCCCACTAGAAGTTCAATATGCAGCCCAATGTGGGTAAAGTAATGTGGAGCATCTTTTGGAAGAGGAAAGGAGTGATCCTTCTGGATTTCCAGGAACTTGGACAAACTGTGAATTCTGACTGCTACATCATGACAGTGATAGACCTGAAGGCTCAATCTTCCAGAGTCAAAACAGAGAAGACTTTTCTCTTGCAACATGGTAACACCAGGCTGCATAACAGTCTGAAGACCGCGGAGCATACTGTCCTACCATGCGCACTGTATAGTCCAGATACATCACCTTCTGACTTCCATCTGCTTGGGCTGATGAAAGATGGCCTGTGTGAGCAGTATTTTCCTAGCAACTATGCCATCATAGCAGCTTTGAAACAATGGGTCACCTCTGCTGGTACAGATTTTTACGAGTGTGGCATGCCAGTTCCTCGCACTTTTATAATTCAGAATGATTCCACATGGTACTGGGCATCCCTTCAGCCATTTTGGGTCAGTGCCCAGTTCGGTCCCTTCCAAGCTCCTTGTGCACCCTCAACACCTTACTGAGAGGGCAGCTCAAGAATGTGAAACATGTCTCTGGCACTGTCTAAATACTGTAATAAGTAAAACATTGGTATGCTATCAACATTGTTTTCACCACACATCCAAAACACACCACCACAGCAGCCACTATGAAGAAAATTAGCTCCGTTTCAGCCAAGAACTGGGCAATTGGATTCACCTTAGCATTCTCTCCCATTGCCAGATTATACATAACTGTGAAGGTTGTGCTAACCTTAGAAGGACAAGACATGCATTCAGACAACTCTAGCCAGTGCTGTTGGAAGACACATAGTTAAGAGAAAGAGGAAAGCCCATTCTCTTACAGGGAACAGAACTGTGGTAATGAGGTACAAGCAACTCACTGCCAAGAATTTGCCTGATGACAAGGGAGGAGATGCTTCATGTTTCACCCAGCATTTGGCTTGAAAGACCCCTCTGGATGCATGCAGCATCTAACTGCCTGACTTTTGGTGGTAACAGAACAACTAGCAGGGCTTAGATCAACTGTCACCACATGAGGAATATTACAGTTGCAATACACCGTCCCAAAAGCTAGCTACCTAGCTAACTGCTATCACTATCTGCAGTTTGCAGCAAGACAACACAGGGATGAGGACGAATAAATGGAACAGTCAGTTTCCACAATATGGGGAAATTCCAGAAAGGACCAGTTTATTAATATCTATCAACAGTGCTGGTGGAAAAAAAGTTCTGGAAAAAAGTGACGATGAATATTAATGGAGTAAAGGACCTACCACAAACTAACAATCAGATTTTGAGACACAAGTTGGTCCTGTAGTTAGTAAGAGAAGTCTTGCTGACAGTCTGGGCTGCCAGTTTTCATGGAAGCTTTCCAGTAGTGAAAATGGGATCAGAGTGTGCTCAGCTAGTATCACAGGAGGATAAAAGGCAGATCATCCTTGTCATCTATGAAGGAATCAAGTTCTAACAAGATCGATTTGTCAAACCAGACATAGAAATAAATGTTCACAAATAAATAATGTTCACAAATAAATAAATACAAATAAACAAATGTTCACAAAACACAGAGCAAGCCAAAACTGTAGTTACTTTACTTAGCAAAGGAACCACTGTTACACTTGATTGCAGAGATTTGTGCCTTAAAATGCAAGAAGTTTGCATGGCTATTGGGACTGCACAAAAGCCAAATGCAATTTGGATTAGCCAAGATAATCTGTTCACAATTAATCCCACACAATAATTTGAAGTAATGTCATATTTCAACATATTTCAACTCTCTTTCCAGAGAGTCTTACATAGAAATGGCAAAAACTATGTGGGCATCCTGTTTGCCTTGTTTTTCGCATACAAAAGCTGTAATTTTGGTGAGAGAAATAAAAGCCAGTGGTGAAAAGCTGCAGATCTACCTATCTAAGATAGGTCCCTGAATACTCTCTTCAGTAGCTAAGGAAAAATTACCTGATTTTAAGAAGCATTTAGTATCCGCCTAACAGCCCAAAGGGACTACCGTTAGGAGATTCTGATATCTCAGATACTTTTGCTTCTTAGATCTGGATTTATGATCCTCACTTAGGTTACGCTACTGAAAAGTGGTGTTCGTACAGCAATTTGCCTACTAAATACAACTTGCAGAGCTATACTAATTTTCTCACTGAGACTGATGAAACAGCGCTTACACAAATGAAAAGAGTATACTAATCTCCTTTCAAAAACCATAAAAGAGGATGTTTAACAAGAGGAAGGAAATAAAAAAATATGTAGGGCAAGAAATATAATTTTGAGTTTCTGTGAAGATATCAAACATAATATAAGCAAGCTCAAAAATACTCTCACAATAGAACCTGGCATTAAAAAAGATTAAAGGGAAAGAAAACACACAATTCAATCAAGTTGGTAAAGCTTAATTAGCAGAGACACACCCAGAGATCAACAAAATACATTCTTTTCATTTTGTAGTACAAAGAAGCTGCATATATTACTTGTATTAAAAAGCCTCTAAAATGAATTTAATTAACTATGAAAGGCTTGATTTTGCCCTTGGGTACACGTAAAAACAGCAGCTGATTTTCCAAGATGCATTCTGATGCCTGATAGTGTAGTTAGACAAAAATTAAAACCTTTAGGTTTCATTGCCTCTCTGGATTCAGAGAGAATGTGTGGTCCAGAATTTAATTAGATTTGTCTATAGTCATGAAGCTTGGACCAGCATGTGAATTCAAATTTGCAAAGACCTTTATATATTGTGGAATCTGTTTTACAAGGTATGATTTGAGAGTATAGCTTGGATTTCAGGGGACACACAAGAGTGCTGTCCATTTGCAGGGAAAGCAAGGGCAGCCATGTGGCTGAAGTGAGAGATCTGCATGGACTGTACTATAGTTACAATGAAAGGCAAAAATTCATAGATTAGTGCACCCATTTGTACATGCAATGACATACATGTTTACTGTATAGCATTAATATTCTAAATCTTTATCTGTAATTCCTTAACTGTGATAATATTTTTCCAAGGTTGTATAAACACAGCAGTAAAAAAGAAATAAAAGATTAAAAATGAATGAAATTCAGAAATACCAAGGAGGAGCCACTGACTATGTGATATTTTCTCTCGTTAAGCCCTGCTTAGCTTCTAGGGAGTCCTGGCACAGTTTTCTCCCTTGCCACTTCTACCCCATCTCCCTTCAGGAGCTCTCCCACAAGCAACTGCCACCAAGATGTGCAATATCTCTCCTCAGTTGATTTTCAGTAATTCACAGGACTGAATATGGCCCTAAGCAGGATAACAACACTGTGACACACTGGAGTCTCGAAGGATCCTGCTATTTCCAGAGTCTCTTTTTCTATAGGTCTGCGTAAGGCATGGTGCCAATCTCACACACACCTGAAGTTTGGCAGACTACCGTGCATGCGTGTGTAGAACTACAACATTTGCCACATCCCCCTGGTATATCTAAGGACACCACTGGCACTCTGCCAGCGTCTATCAGCAGGTCACACCATCAGCACATGAGTGTTGGAGTGAGCCCAGGCCTTCAGTCTTTTTGCAGAGCTCCCAGGTTCTGTTTGCACCTGTAACTCATGGTTGCAGACCTTAGCCAAAGTGTCAATATCCCATATCCCCAGACTTGGATGGCTTAAATGCCTTCTGGAGTAGAGCGGCTTCTCTCCACTCCGGATCTCTGGAAACAAGTTGTACTGCTACATAACTCCCCTTGACTTGAGCCTCAGTGCCTGGACAGGCTTTGTGGGCTCAGTCCTCTGTTGGAAAAAAGCCTTTCTGTCACAATGCAAAGCCATTCCTATACCCAGAAAAGGCCAAGGCACATTTTTTACTGACAGCCTAGGATACATTCCTGAACACTAGCAAGTTCTGTCATTGCTGGGTTGGGAGGAAGGCTGAAAGTCATGTCTCACACCAACACCCTCAGCCCTGTGCTTAAAGGTGTCCATAGATGATGGCAAAATGCTGTTTGCAACCCAACCTACCCCTAGCAACTTATGTGTTAAGACACTTCTGGTCAACGGAAAGACAGATTATCTTTGGAAAGAGCCCAGACTTCTACTTCTGTAGAAGTTCTACTCACTCTAGAAATCTGCTGGAAAACAAAAGGTCATTTCAACCAGTATACTAACATCAGCATCCTTCCCAACAAGTTGGTTCCTAGAGACCTGAAAAGAAATTGTGGGCTGGCCTACAAAACAAGCAGCCATGCTTGTGCTGGCTGACAGATGAGGTCCGCATATCAACTCTAGCTTTTGCAATACCAAGTATGTTTCAGTGACTTCTGACAGTATTTTGGAATGCCACCATGCTAGGAGAGCAAGGTTGTCCTGACAGTTGATCAAATTGACTGGCCATGTCAACTGTCTTCTAGCATCAACTTTCCCCTCACAGCGTGGCTTGCTACCAAAATGGAGGACACCCTGAAAGCAAAACAGTGTGAAGAAGCAGAAAAAATTGCCTTTGAGGATGATGCTAAAGGCACATTTAACAAAACAGTGTGGATGTACTCATCAGTTCTACCACAGTAGGACTAAATGTTGACAGTCATCACAGGAAAGTGCTTTGAGAACACACTTCTTTTCGTAACAACTGAATGGGAAAGATACTTCAAAACATATGGCAAAACACCTTTTCTCTATTACTATCAGCTTAGAGATGTCACCATTTTCTTTAACCTTTGACCAGACAACAAGGATCATCTGACAAATATTTTGCCAGTCACTTTTCATAAGCATATAGTAATGTTAATTTCCTCAGAACTAACACAGAACGTTTTTCCTCTTTGAGAGTGCAACACCCACATAGAATAGTATCAAGTAGTATCAAGAAAGGAGGAAAGAATATAGGAACCTTATCCTGACAAACTTTCAGTCAGACTCCAGATAATCCCACTTCCCAGACTCATGAAAGGGCCTTTCAGACACCTCATGTAGAATATATAAGAGAGCAGGCATATATAGAACAGCTACAGTTGTACTGTTTGGAAAGAATGAAACTTTTTGAGAGCTTTTAACTATGAGCTCAGACTTGAACCAAAGCACCAGTTACCAGGATGCATCTACAAGGGTACACATAAATATGCACGCATATAGTAATTTTTATGACTTCTTCATTACCAGCATACTTATTTTTCTTCAAGAAACTCAGAGGATGCATACTTAAACAAGTATATTCCACTGCAGCATGGCTGGTAAACAATAAGAAAGGAGATCATTGCAATTTGTCTGCCTACGGCAAAACATTTAAGAGCATCTTACCTTCACATGATGTATCAGGTGCTCAACTTCATTCACTTTGTATGTCTCTATTCCTAACTCTTTAGATAAGCGTAGAAGGCGATTTTGCGTTGGCCCCACATAGGCTCCTCCGAGGTCCACATATTTAACTTGCTTATTCTAGTATATCACATGCACACACAAAAAAATGAAATAAAGAGATGCACCTCTTGCAAATAGCACACAAATTAAAAGAGCAATCTAAAGGAATTATTCAAGCATTCTAGTGAAAATTCCTCTCACTACAGAAAACTCTTTTTCTTGGTTAAGTTCAGGAGTGGCAATTATTAAGAATCTCACATGTGGATTTCATAACCAGCTTAAGGCTGTAAAGGAACAACAGGCCTCCCAACAAGCATGAGAACAAAGACCTTAACAGAGAAGATGGAGTCAGAGATATCTGCACAGCTCTTATTTGGTTACACATCTCACCAGCAACTAGCTCAAAACAGTATACTAGGGAACAGCACAGGTAAGGTTTTTTGACGAGCAGAGTGCACGGAGTTCTCCCAGGTCGAGACAGGGCACATGGTAATGGAATAAAGAAGACTAGCCCCCAGTCACCTCTGCCATTGCACTAATCTATGTCACTCTTCACAGGCTTGTTAAAAGTTCAGCTCAGATCCTTGATAATCATGACACAATTGGCCTTTATGGATGTTTTTAAATAGATATTTTTCTTGAATCACTCCATGGGAAATGACTTTAAAACTTAGCTAATCACATTCTCCTTCCTGGAGGAAAAGACTAATGACTCCAGTGCCTGCAGATAACATGGAAACATTCTGTCCCCATCATTCTGCCAGTCTTTTCCTACTCTTGCTTGTATGGTATCAGTAAACTTCCCATCTGCTACCGCCCTGCCAAATTTCCCATAAGAACATCCTCTAGCACATCCTCTAGCAGGTAAGTTAAATACACACATTATGTATAGTACTAATATAATGTATGTATAATATACATATATATGTATATCATGCACATGTATTAATTGTTCATTTCACATTATATACACATATAGTATAAACTGTGTATGTATGTGTACTGTATAAATGGGTTTGGAGATAATTACCTTTACAGTGAAGGTTCTTCCACCAACCCTGTCATTGGCTTCCAGCAACACAACATTTAAGCCTGACTCAGTCAGTAGTTTGGCTGCTGAGAGACCTGAAAGACAGGAAGAAGAAACAAAGTAAAAAATGAACTAGGAACTAGCTTCACCACTTAAAAATTTTCTTTATATATTTCTCCTTCATTTTGCTTCTCTTAAAGCTGAGACATCAAGAGGGAGCAATGGGAGAACATATCATTTTAGTTCTGATGCCATAAATCCCCCCCAAACACAGAGAAAATATCAGTCAAGCCCTCCAGAAAGTGTTTCAAACCACTACAGGAATTAAGGGAACTACAATGGATATAGACAAGGGGAACACAACTTGCAATGTCTCAGCTTCTTAGAATCACCACTGTCTTACCCTTCCACATGAATAAACTAAGANAGGAAGAAGAAACAAAGTAAAAAACCTTGCATAAGTTTTTTTGAGTTTATTATTATTGAGTTTGCATAACTCAAGGTTTTTATTTTGGCCACACATGGGTGAATTTCCAGTAGGACAGTAAGCAACATACTCTGAAGTTACATACTCTGAATAAAGCTGAGCACACACTAGACTAGAAACCACACTCACACAGCATAATTTTGTTATCCGTTCTGGCTCACTGCCTTGTCACCACTGGAAGGCAATCAGCTTACTCTTGATGTCTTAGTACATGCAGTTTTTGAGAAGGCGGAGGGAAATGAAGAGTCAAAGGAGATTGCTCCAAGAACAAGGAAGCCATGGAAGAAATGCCAGAAGCACCGGCAGGAAAAACAGATGGCCAAAGCTAGCATGGCAAAACTGAATGAAGTGACAATGATGAAAACAATTTATATAGCAATCCTGGATAGACAGAGCATTAATGAGAGCTACTAAAGGCACTACATAACATCTCAATGATGAACTATTAGCTTGAGACTAGGAGATCCAGGTCTTGCTCCCAGCAGAAAAGTAGCTGAGCAAAGCTGGCTAAATCAATTAAGCTCTTCATTTCCCCATGTCTAAAAAGAGATGATGTACACCTGTTTTTAAAGGATTTAGGCATTTTCTGGAAAATAAATAAATAAAGTAGTATGAGTTTCTGTTAAAAGATCACGTTGCTCTGCTTTCACTTCCAGCTTCATGAACTTAATTTATCTTAGGTTTTCATGTAAGTGCTGATGAGTAGAAAAAAAAAAAACATCGATGATACTGGTATCAAGGTCTTTCCATAATTCCTTATAAGGAAAATTATATTATAAAAACATCCAGCTTGCTTATTGGCCTTGACTACTCTCACAAATATCTAAGGATGTCAAGGAAGAACAGAATATAGAAAACAGTTGTGGTGAGTAAACATGGCCCAGATCTTCAAACAGCTTTCAAGAGGTTGGTTCTAGGAGGAAAAATAGACAACAAATTTCCTAAACAAACACAGCTTACCACGCAAAGAGAAAAAAAAAGAAAAAAAATGTTGCTCTTGAGCAAAGACAAATATTTGATCAACTGGGACAAGTTCAGTAGTATTTATTAATAATTTACAGATGAATATATGATCTCAAGGCTGCTATCATGGAAGGTTTCTGCTGGCTTATCATGCTAACAGATATTGAGTTATCGGTTAATACTACTCAGTAACCAACACTGATTAAGCAATATGAAATTTGACTTTCTTTATGAAAATCTAATGAGTAAACATCTCATTTCATCTGGGGAAAGAGCAAGTTTATTCCCAGGAGCTGAACAGACAGAGAAGCCTGTGAAGAGATGGCTCCCCAGACCCAAGTGGGAGGTAGCTTGTTTTACAGGGCTCAGCACAGACACCAATACATCATTTCCCTATGCATCTCCCAGCCACACTATTGCACTCATCTCTCAGCTACCTACTGTTTATTCCCCATTATTTATCTGGGGGCGGGTGTCTTTTTCCTTTCCCATACATACACAGATGTACCTCCTGGGGATGGATCAGTCTTTCCTGATGCATAAATAAAAGATAAAAAATCAGTGTCAGGGTGTCATGCTGGAATGGGCTCCTCCTTCATTCCTGGAGGAGCTCAAGAAATGTTTAGATGTTGTACTAAAGGACATGATTTAGTGCAGAAATACTGGTGGTTGGTGGATGGTTGGATTGGATGATCTTGAAGGTCTTTTCCAACCTTGGTGATTCTGTGATTCTAAGGAGAAGAACAAAGCAGAGTTTCCCTCTCCACTAACAATGACTGTTCCATGCCAATTTCCAGCAGATTGGATCTCCCTAAGGACAGGGATGTTTCCTTGTACCTTGACTCTACAGTGAAAGTTGAAGACTACAGGCACCATCTGACCACTTACTCCATATCAATGGCTAATAGTCCACGTCCTTCTCTCACTTACATTGCATTAATCGATTAATACTAATGCACAAGTATCGATCACAAGACTTCACAAGGGGTGTGCTTTTAGAATTTAAGCACTGCTGTGGGAAACTCCTACAAATTACAGTCTTTTCTGTCCATGAGACAGAGGCTGGCCAAGAGGCCATTATAAAGAATGAACAGAGAATGGCTGAGAAGTTTAACCCTTCACATTCCAGAAATGTTTCCAGCTCTCCTGTTCACCACTCACCCATCACTAGCCAAGGGACAGATCTTCACTTTCTCCCCGTTGCTCAAAAGAGAGGCAAACAACCATATTCAAACGTAAAGTTCATACAAAAATGTGGCTAGTTCTGTTGTTACTCCCATTTCTTATACAGTGTTTTGTCACACAGCAACATCTTACCCTCCTCTCTGGAGATTTTTCTGCTGAGTCTGATCTACATAGCAATATTCAATAAACAAATATTCAAATTGCAATCTGAGCCACTTTAGCCACTTGACTGGGGACAGGAATTTAGGACAGCGTCCACTGCAGGACAGCTTACAGAAGTAAAACAGAATACATATATACATGTATTCGTATATATATATAGTAAAAAACATGGCTAAGCAACCCCACCTGCAGTCCCACTAGAAGCAATACACAGACATTTAGTGCAAACAACAAAGAACCAGAGATGCTAGGTTTTATCTGAAGCCTCAGACTGAAAGCACCATTGTGCTTAGATTATGGTAAAGCAGGCAAGCCTTCATCTGTTACCATGGCAACCCATTATCTAAATGCAACCACTTGGAGATGTTGGTAGGAAATTGCCTTCCAGGGGATGCTATAATGTAAGTTCAAGCCACAGAAATTGTTTTTCCATCTTGCAGTACTTTGCATGCACACAGATCTTACTCAGACGTAATAATCAGAATTATTTAACATTACTTCCAACTTCTTTCTTCCTTGTTTGATATCTATGTGCCTACTAAGCATCCTAATGCACCATTTGATGAAAGAGCTTCATCATCACCACCTCATGTTCTAATCTTCACAGTTTCCTTATATTAAGAGAATAATTAATGTGTGTTTATTTTTTAACAGTAATCTCAAACTTCTGTGCTAGGGCATGACCCATACTCACATTAGGACTGATGAGCGTGATGAGTCACGCTTTTCCATGCATTATGGACTACAGTGAGGCCTGGAGTCAAACCAACCTGACTGCACAAAAAAATTATCTAAGCACAATTTTTGAAAAATTGATCTCAATGTTGCAACACCAGACTGATTCTGTTTGGAAATTATCTCCAAAAAGCATCACCAAAAAAGACAAGATTGCAAATTTCACCACTGAAACTTCTCTAAATGGTATTTCTGTGCTTCTATATGGATATTTGTATGTGTGTGGATATACCTCTGTCATACTCTGAACATCTAGATCAATGCACAAGAGCAATCCCATTAGCAGGATGTCCTTTCTCCCTTAGGCTACACCCAATTCCCTTGTAGTGTACTAAGGCTAGGGCAAGTAACTTGGAGGCAGAAGCTGTACATAACATGCATTTTTTAAGATATTCCTGTAGTTCCCATTGTACCTTCTCTGAATTGCTCACTGTTCCATCATATCCCCCATATTTACTATATTTTAAGAATAAAATCTCTTTTTCTCTCATATATGTTATTATAAAAATTATCCATAAATTCTTAATTTTTATCAGGGTGGACGGGACCAAAAGTACTACCTCTAAACCAATGGTATTCACCTAATAGTTTCCAAGATGGTTGTTAGAAATTTATTTTATAATCTTACAATTTCTCTCACCAACCAAAATTTTATTTTGAGCAGGCTGCCATTGTATTTGTATTCCATTTACTTTGAAAATTTGAAGTGCTGATTTTGCATATCCACCTACAGATTTCACACCTGGATTTCCTTGGAGTCATGAAACTCACTGGTACTTCTCTTCCTATATCTACCTGGGTGGTTTTTGTTTGTTGTTGTTGTTTGGTTGGTTTGGTTTTTTTGACACCAAAGCTGTGCTTCCAACACGTTGGGCAGAGGAGGTATAATATTTGTAATATGTGCCATACACATGGAGCTGCACACAAATGTTGGTTGTATGGGCACACTACAATACCTGGAGGTATTTAAGAGATGTGCGGATGTGGCACTAAGTAACATGGTTTAGTGATGGGACTATGATTGAATGACCTTCAGAAGAGGCAAGTGGCTGACTAGAGGGGCATGAAATTTAATTTATCTTAATGAAAGCAACAAGTCTCAAATGATGACAAAGCTAGTAGCAGTGATAGGAGGCAAGGAAATATGATCAAATTCTGCCAGGGGAGGTTTAGATTGGACATCAGGAAGAACTTGATAGGAAGGGTGGTGAGGCAATGGCACAGGCTGCCAAGGGAAGGGGTGGAATCACTGTCCCTGGAGGTGTTGAAAAATGTGTAGACTGGCACTAAGGGACATGGTTTAGTGGTGGGCTTGCTATTGTCAGGTTGATGATCAGACCTGATCTTATGGGTCTTTTCCAACTGGAAAATTGGAATTGCATTGTATCCAACAAAACAAAACACCCATCTGTCAAAATACACTACAGAAGACATTTCAAGGAGAAACCCCTTTTCTCATGGCTAACACAATCACTATACTTGACTGAGAACAACAGAAAGAAACAAAGATGAATACACCCTAATCAGTTGAGGAAATCTAAGGAAAAGCAGATAAACACTCCTTCAACCAGGAAAAGCCTCTGTGTAAGTTCCTAGCATCTAAAACTTAATTCAGTTAAAGGAAAAATTCAATTTGCTGTTGTTTAGACCTAATTACTCTGAAATTCTGAAATACTCAGGGCTTAGCTCTCTGACCTCCTTTTCAGAGTTGCCACAAAGAAAAAAAAAAGAAAAAAAAAAAACAACTGTTAAGCTCAGTGCCAGGTGCACAACACAGCATAACACTGCAATACTGAAGCAAAATAAGGGATGGGGAGCAGAACCAGAGGAAAGATGCTCACCTACCTACAGCTGAGCAGCCATTTGGCACCTGCGAGTTTTCTCCTTGAAATCTTCCACGGTTTCTTTATTGTATTATTGTGTTAGAAACAGCAGTTTAATAGCACTGTTTTTGTTTGTGTTGACCTCTCTAATGAACAAAATCCGATTACTGCTCTGCTGCTGAGAGATTGAACCTGGCATTTGTTACCTTTACCTCTGTCACTCATGATCATAACCCAGTTAAAATATTTTAATTGAAATAATGGCTTAAGACAATAACACCTGTAAGGCATTCTAATTAAGGATTGTAAGCAAAAAAAAAGGAAAAAGAAAACACTAGCCTGGGGTCTGGGTGAGATAAGATGGTAGAGCCATTTTTTGCACCTTCCTTCTCATTATGAAACAGTCAAGCAATTTTTGCTCTTGTGAAGAATATTTTTCCTTCGTAAATTCAAGGGACATGTTCAGAATTGTAATGGGAGCCTTACACCAGAGATAGCTAGGGCTAAACAGCTTGACACTCAGCTCACATCAGACTGTCCAAGTGCTTTCAAAAATCATGGCATGCATAAGAGAAAAATAGTGAATTTTCCTTCTCCACTGCATCCTTAGTCATTTGCAATATAAGGTTTGTAGCACCCAGATTTCTCCAGGAGGTGGCAAAAAAGACCCAAAGGGATGAAATGCAAAGGGCTACATACTGCAAACCAACCATACCTTTTATTAACTCAACTCTTCACTTAGATCTGTATGCTTTTAAATGCGAATGTACCCCTGTTAAAAGGGTACAATTTGAGCCACATCTACACAGGTACTTCAATCTCATGGAAGAAAAAGGCATAAATCACAGTTCAGAACCTCATTACACAGTACAGCTATGTCTGGAAGTTGTTGCGTTGGTTATTCTTAATGCCTTACCTCCATGTATTGAACAGCACAGTGAAAGGTATCAAAGCAACATGTAGTTTCAGTGTGAGGATAAATTCTCTTTCTAAGCTGTATTACTGTGCAGTGATGAATGCCACCTACAGCATCTGAGAGTTTAAAAAAGCAACAGTTTCTGAAACCCCAATGAACAAATAAAGATGTTATCATTCTGCCTAAAATGTGAATTTATTTAAAATATTTCTACATAGAACTTAACATTTCTGCCTAGGATATGGCACTTTATGAACAAATATAATTTATTCTTGTTAACATTTCATTGTTGAGCCGAGGTAATGAGTGCTTCCGTCCTGTGAGCTGGCTCCATAACTTTGTCACTGGGGTCAGGATGAACATCCCAGTGAGTCAGCACAACTTTACAAGAGTATAAATTCTAATTCCAGCCCTCAACCTCACGTGATCTTTTCTTCCTGGCAGTGTTTGCAGATGATTCATCCATGGTGCAGGGAGGTGTATTTATTAAGCAGTCTAAATTTGTCCAAGGCTTCGCACCTTGGAAGCAATACAGAGTCTGGCTAGCAATGAGTGAGACAAACTGAGCGAGACACCTTGATAGAGACCAATGAGTGAGACACCTTGAGCTCAAACCCTGCTATACATGGAATGAAGAAAACTTGTTGCATTCGTGTGGAAACTCACTGTCTTTCATACAGCACTGCTTCAGCTCAAGCACTGAAACCACAGCTGTCTTGCCCTTGACCAGGTCTTCTCTTAAGTTTTTACTGTATTTTTACACTTGAAGTTTCCAATGAAACTTTAGACTGACAAAACTAGGCACTCCAGCATTTCAAAGGATGAATACTTCTAATATCCATCATTTACTGGGTGCTTTGTTCATTTTTAGGGCTTTTAGTATCTTATACATTGAATGCTACAGATATTCAATACCCANCATTTTTAGGGCTTTTAGTATCTTATACATTGAATGCTATGGTCATTTTTAGGGCTTTTAGTATCTTATACATTGAATGCTACAGATATTCAATACCCAGCTCACATGTAGGTCTCATGCCCAAAAGAGTCAGAGATCATTCTGTATGCTCCAGTCAGGTAAATATTACATGCACATGTATATATCATATACATATATGTGTGCGTACATATATGTGGTTATATTACCCACAGGAAAGCTGGAGAGGGACTTTTCAAAAGGACTAGTAGTGACAAGACAAGGGGAAATGGCTTTAAAGTGGAAGAAGATAGATTTAGAGTAGATATTAGGAAGAAATCATTTACTGTGAGGGTGGTGAGGCACTGTAACAGGGTGTCCAATGAGGTTGTGTATGCCACATCCCTGGAAGCATTCAAGGACAGGCTGGATGGGGCTTTAAGCAACCTGGTCTATTGGGTGGTGTCCTTGTCTATAGCAACAGGGTTGGAACTACATGATCTTAAAAGCCATAGAATCATAGGACGGCCTGGGCTGAAAAGGACCTCAAAGATCATCTAGTTTCAACCCTCCTGCTGTGGGCAGAGTTGCCAACCACTAGACTAGGCTGACCACATCCCTTCCACCCCAAACCATTCTATGATACTATGATATGCTGAATAGTTAACATTATTTTTATTTCCATTATTATTATTTGTACTGCAATATTATCTGACATTTTCAATCCCAAGGCCTCCTTCAGCTTAGAAAATCCTCGTTCTGCTACTTTACAACTTACACTGCTTCAAAACACAACAAGCAGAGGAAAGAAGCAAAGCAGATGGAGATAACTGAAAGACGAGGTAGCAGTACATCAAATGTATCATAGCATTAGAACAAACAAAGCTTGGCACAATGACCTGGGGCATGACTCAGCCCATTCCTGGCTGAGGCACTACAAAGGTAGTTTACTAAAAGCATCCTTTTAGGCATTACTGTAACACAGAGATATAAAAGCAAATAAAATGTCAGCCAGACTTACTCTTAAGAAGAGTTTTTCTCCTACACTGTACCATGGGGAGAAAAAAAAAAAAAAGTCAAAATTATGTAGCACTTTCTCAGAAGAGAATTACTCATATGATATACTAAACCTTGCATGTTCTTAAACACATTACTACTTATTTATTTCTAAGTCTCCTAAGGAGAAAAGTAAATACAACATCAAATACATTTGTGTTTATGAAAAATAAAAATAAATTTAAAAAAAAAATCAACAGACTATCACTCTCAGATCTTGACGAAAGAATTTACACTCTTCCCTTTCCTCACTTCTGCTCATTACTTAGCATAGCTCACTTGTTCAGCTTCTAATGAAGCTATTAACTCATATGGGAACAAAAGAGGTGTCTTGGTCCAATATTCAATGATCCAAACATGGATCTATCACTTGAGCAAGCAGGGTACAAGTTATATCCTGATGGCCTGGATAGCTTGCATATTACATGGTATGAACTGGCTGTTTGATCAGCTGTTGCTGAGTGCAGTCCACCATGAAGACTCCATTCAGTGTTCTACCTTAATGGCATAATTCACCTACAAAAACTAGCTGGCTGAGAAGCAGAAGGCTACAAAGGCATATTTGGGGTATTTTTTGCTTCTCATTCTCAGATGAGTTGTATTGTAGAAACAGGAAAACATGATGTAGTTGAATAATGGGACACATTGTAACAGAATATATAGTATAGACATAATGTAATAGACAGAAAGGCTTCAAGTGAATTAAAACTTCGAGGAACTCCTGAAACACTTGAAGCAAGCAATGTCAAACAGAGGTCACTATCCTAATCTAATTTTTGCAGTTGCAAGTTGCCAAAGGCCCTAATGAACCACAGCCAGATTCTTCACTCACTGCTAAGCACAGAGGACACAGAGCAGAGGTACAGCAGTGAGGGAATGGCACAGCTGCATGCTCACCTTACTCAGGTACAATGAAAGATGGCACGCTCAGATGGGAAATCAAGAAAGCTTTTACTCAGAGACTCTTCAGTTCACTAAGGCAGCTGCCTGTTTACCAGGTCTGTACAAATTCTCAGGTGGGTACATTTTGCTGGTAGCAAGGGCAGCATGGAAAGGGGTAGGGAAGAAAAGAACAGACGGAAAAAAAGATGAATTTAATTCCTTCAAGCAGATTTGTCCCTAAAAATATTTTACTCTTCTTCTTCTTGGAAGCCTGCTCTCCCCATAATTAACATTACCACTGTTTCTTGATTTTAAAGTCAAGGCAACATTGGTGTGGCTTGATTGGCACTTCCCAATTTTTTTGCTAAGCCACGCAGAACTCAGCATTTCCTCAACTGAGATATTGAAAACTGACAGGAAAGAAGCTGGGCAAAATACAAATGCACAGATGGGTCATTGAAAATAATACTAGACATTCATGGTTCAAGTAACAAGGTACTGTAGTGTGCTGTTATTGACCACTGAAATCAAGAAAACGTATCTTCAAACAAGTATCCTACATAAACCTTAAACACATCAGCCTGTACAGACTAGTCGATTAGATGAATGATCACATTTTAACAAACCATCTCATAAAGCAAGAACCTTAATATCTGACATAAGTTTACAAGGATAAAATAGCTTATCAACCCTGGAGGAAAATCACATTAAGTTCAAAGACAGCTACATAAAAATTAAATGGCCAAAGCTATAATGACATGAATGCAATCTCCTCGTGAAATTAAAGCCCAACTAAATGACGACTGATTTCAGAAACAGCATTACTAAACGCTTTATAAGTACATCAAGACAAATCCTCTCTCAAGGAAAACTAAAGAACAGTTTTCAATCCACCATGGCACTGCTTAGAAAACTTTGATAACCTATGTAAAGTTTACCACTGTAGCTGCTAAGGAAGGGAGATGAAACACAAAGGCAAGCTCCTCCTGTTCTGGAAAGGAACAGCGAAACAATATTGCTTTTTGTCTTTTAATTAACAGAACTATTTAACTACAGCTGTTGCTTGTGCTACACAGAAGCAAAATGCATCAGTGGGAAGCATGCCAAAATCACCCAGATTGTTTACACACACAATAGCAACTTCTGATGAGAAGCCTTCCTGGTTGACTGAATTATGTATAAGACCTAATTCATTGTCGTTAGCTGCTGTGTGAGATGTGTAAACAGAACAAACTCTCTGCTGGTTTATGATACTACATGCGGTGCTAGAAGTTTACTTCTGGGATAATCAGGCTGTCTACTAAAGCAATACCAACAGGCCTACTTAGTTTTTTTGCCACAGCTCTCCACCTTTTAGAAAGACTAACACTGCTCACCAGCTCTCTTCAAGGCCTTGGATACTCCTGAGATCACATCAGACATCCTGAACACACCAAGGATGGAGCCAGAGGAATGGGCTGCTCCTCACAGCCTCTACAACTGTGGGCAACAGAGTTTGACCTGGACTTGTGTCATAGTGGTGTACATCTCTGCCATTTGGTGGAGACTGACACTGAAGCCACTTGACACACAGTGAGGAGCATGCTGAATTGTGTGGCTTTAAAATTACTCCTATCCTTGCTGAAGCCAAAGAGTAGGAAGGTCAAAACAAAATTCTTAAGAAGGTAGAACTTTTGGCAATCTATTGATGCTACAAGACAATAACAGAAAGAAAGAATAAAACTAGGCAAGGAGAGATGGAGACAGGGGATGCTGGTGCATATCTTCAGTCAGGGTGGCACAGCAAATTATTTTTGACTGCATCGCCATGGAAAGAGAACACAAAAGTGGGAAGTCTACTCTTTCCACATTACTACTTTTGAACTGTATAACTAAAAGTATTTCAAGACAGTGAGTGTGCAGTGTATATGCTAGTAAACAGTGCAGAACAACAGGAGATCAGTAGTGCAAAACAATTGTACCTTGAATATCCCATGTCATATATGTGAAAGGTGCTTTGTTTCAGACTAGTTCTTATACCCTACAGACTGAACATCCTATTTAGGGGCTGGAGCTCAAATGGTGAGCTCCTATAGCATGACTTCCCAAGGAAAAATTAATACAATGTGTTTGCTTTGAGACTGCTCTGTGATACACACCATAGAGCAGTAAATAGGGTCATTCAGGAGATCTGCTTAAGGTACACCCCTGCTCTGAACCAACACACTAATGCATATTAATATCTAGTACCAGCCCTGGTGTCATTAGGTGGTAGTCCAGTGCTAAACTAGACTATGATCAATCCACTGAGCTAAAAGTATCACAGCAGGAGATTCCCAAGCAAACAACACAATGAACTTTCTTACAAAACACTTTCATCCTTTCTATGTCTAATCTTGTTTGTCAAAAATACATAATTCAGCAGTACAGACAAGAAAACTGTGAACTTCTCAGTCGGTAACACTAACGTAAACTGCTACACATAAACTTGTGTTTACCAGCAGTAATTTCTATAACAGTTATTCAGGAATCTCTTGCAGAAAGTTTTGGTATCCTAACTCATCTTTTTTGTTCCTTCTGAGGTGATTTTCTTGTTTTGTTGTCTGTACATGATGAACTTTCCCCAATACCAGCCTTTTGTAACAGCTAAATAAGTTAATGGAAAAGCTTTGCTTAATGATGCATTGCTTTGAGCCTTGGGAGATGAGATTGCTCCTTCAGACAGAAGGGAAAGCTTCTTATCAAATCAACTTTCAGATCAATTAGGAGGTATCACTGAGTGGCATACAACTACTGTCCCTGTTGCCTAGGCTACCAGCCCATCTCATGGCATTACTCAGCTGCTTTCTGCACTTCTTGTTATGTATTGCCAAGGTTTGTGTGAAAAATCTAAGTCAGTTGGCAGGCTCCGCTTAATTGCTTTGTGTTCCTTTGCAGTAGTCATGAACACAGTAGAAAACAGAAGAAAGAACTGATGTCAGGGACAAACAATTGAAAATATGAACAAAGAGCTTCAATTGATAGAGAAATGTCCAAGATCCTCTTTGCCTGCGGCATCTATTGAGAATGGTACCCCCCTGCAGAGGAACTTGGACATAGTCACAGTCCCCTCCCAGAAGAGTCCTATCCAATGCATCATGCATGGTTATTTCAATCATGCCTGTTTGTTTGGTTCTCAAATAGATAGTCAGTATAGGACTGCTAGATTGGGAATATTCTCCAAGAATAGTGTCTTGACTGGCAAACTGGATTTTTTCAAAAAAAAAAAAAAAAAAACTAATATGACACTGTAAATTTCCATCAGGGAGAAAAAGGAAAACACCAGTAAGTAAGCAGAGGAAGTTATGCATCTCATATATACTTTTCTTACAATACATCTTACATTTTGTTTCAAAAAAACCTTTTTCTACCCGTTTCGTTCTGTGTTTTTTCTAAATGAATTGAAATTGACTTACAGATGGAGTGAGAGATACTGTAATCATACAATGCATTAAACCTTGACACAAATAAAGAGAAGGACTTGAAGAGTACAACCACATGTCAATAACACAATTAGAGGAATGTAAATATTTTATAAATCTACCATTTCAATATAAATATTTTTGTTATGGCAGGTTTTCATTCAAGAACGCATCAAGTTTCTCGTGAACAAAAAAGCAATAAGCATACTTAAAATGATATTCAGCGTAAGTCCAAAACAGGCTTTGCCTTTCACAAAGAATTGATCAACCTCACTTTGATCCCAAAATCTATGCACTAGTAATTTACAAGAAGCATTTGCTTAAGTATGACTGGTGTGAGTAAAGTATAAGCAACATTAGGTTAAAATCAGTTCTTATGAAACAATGAAAAAAGGTTTCATGAGTAAAAGCAGGGAAAGGAGGGCAGTTTTGAAAACACATGAAGTTTTTAAGTGAAACCTTTGACCAGCTTTCAAAATCTAAGAAAATTTCTTGAGTTTTCTGATGCTTCTGAAAAATCAGAAGATCCTGTCACTGTGCAAGTTTTGAAATCTCCATGGAACTAATCACCTCCCTACATTTCCAATCCAAATATTCCTTAGTAACAAGCACAGTCCATAGTCTGTGGCTAAGTCTTTTCCCACATATGGGCACTTCTTTTTAATCTACACCATTCACAGAAATGTTGAAGACTGCAGCAGTTTTGTCCATAAAACAGAACCTCCCATTTAATAAAACCTCCTGTTTCTTGTCCTATCATTACATATGCCTGTAAAAAGTCCCTCTCTACCCCTCTTGTAGGCACCCTTTAAGTATTAGAAAGCCACAATGAGGTCCGCCAGGAGTCTACTCTTCAAACTGAACAAGCTCAGCTCTCTCAGCCTGTCTTCATAGGCGAGGTGCTCCAGCCCTCTGATCATCTTTGAGGCCTTCTCTGGACCCATTCCAACAGTTCCACATCCTGTGCGGAGGGCCCCAGGCCTGGATGGAGTATCTCAGTGTAGAGGGGCAGGATCACCTCTCTCTACCTGCTGGCCACCTCTCTTTTGATGCAGCCCAGAAAACATCTGGCTTTCTGGGCTGCAAGCACGCACTGCTGGCTCATGCATAATTTTTCATCTGTCAGTACCCCCAAGTCCTTCTTCACATGGTTCCTCTCAATCCATTCATCACTCAGCCTGTATTCCTGTTAGGGATTGTTCCAACCTCAGTACAGCAGTTGGCATCTGGCTTGGCTGAACCTTCACCAGGTTTACGTGGTCCCACCTCTCCAGCCTGTCAAGGTCCCTCTGGATGGAATCCCTTATCTCTATCCTTTTAACTGCACTGCTTGGTGTCGCCTCCAGACTTGCTGAGAGTGCAATTAATATCAAACTGTGTAAGAGCACTGCAAATGGACAGCTTGTGTTAGCCTTATAAAGCAAATAAATAGAAAACAGAGAGCTGAAAGTTGTCTCTGCAATGTTAGTTTGCATTTCTGCATCAGTACTGCAGCTCTTTGCTTCTTCATTGATAGCTTCTGTGCTCACTGCCACATCAGCCAACTCAACAACATAGCCTGAAGGACAGGGGAGCACTCTGCTCTTTTACATCAGTGCACCTACCAATGCCCATCTCCCCTACAGGCAGAACAGCTAAGCCTCTGTCATCTGCTCCTGGGACAGCTCGGAAACAGTGACTTTCTGAAGGAGATCAAATCTGGAGCATTAGTAAACCTAGACTCCAAAGCATGATCCATTTAAAAAATCATATGCTTCATTCTCCAGTCAACAGGTGACCAGATCTCTGTAACAGCCTAGCATGCCACTTGAAGTTTTCAGTAAGGGCAAGGAGACACAAAAGCATGGTGTTATATGCACCTAGCTGCAAGTCCAATGATTTACAAAAAGCATAAAGATAGAAGACAGAGGTAAATTATGAGTAGCATATAGCAGCTAAAGTAAATTGAAGAGAGTTAGTAATTTTTTTTTTTTTTTTTTT
>VXAB01004220.1:0-33882 GCA_013399175.1 Odontophorus gujanensis | reverse complement strand
CCGACGGCACTGCCTCTCACCGCCGCGGCTTTGGGGAACCCGCCTGGAGAGGCGGTGGGGCTGAGGGGGGTGCTCTCTTCCAGAAAGAGGTCACAGCACCTCGTCCTCGCTTATCTCCCGCAGGGTTGGGCCCCTGGGGGAAAGGAGAGAAGACGATTGGCTTTTTCACAAACAAGTGACAATACATTCGCCTGCATTGCCTGCCANGCCCCGCCCCGCCGACGGCACTGCCTCTCACCGCCGCGGCTTTGGGGAACCCGCCTGGAGAGGCGGTGGGGCTGAGGGTGGTGCTCTCTTCCAGAAAGAGGTCACAGCACCTCGTCCTCGCTTATCTCCCGCAGGGTTGGGCCCCTGGGTGAAAGGAGAGAAGACGATTGGCTTTTTCACAAACAAGTGTCAATACATTCGCCTTCATTGACTGCAACAAGTGCAGTCGTGTCCTTTTGAGGAGAATGGGAGGGAGGAAAATGTAGGAGTTAGGAGGCAGAACGAAGATGGGTCTAGATCAACTGCCTGCAATGTGAATCGTTTGGACTTGTCTCTTTTTTTCTTGCTGCCCTTGTCTTTATTGCTTGATTTTTATTGATACAGTGTTTTAGGATGGCTGAGGATGAACTGGGACCTGGTGTTGCTACAGGCAGTGGAAAACACGTATGTATGTGTTTCAGAGAGATGCTGGGAGATGATTGCTGCTGATCGCCTCCACATAGCCTATGAAGGACCCTGGGAGTTTTCTTTTCTATTCTTTTGCTTGATCAGTTTTTCTTGCTATTTTCCATCACTGTGGACGTGGATAGCAGTAACCATAGAATCACAGAACATCCTCCATTGTAAGAGAGCTGGTAAGGATCACCAAGGCCAACTCCTGGCTTCACACAGGGCCATCTAAAAATCAGACCATATGTCTGAGATCATTGTCCAGATAAGGACATTTGTCTTATTAAAAAGCATCATAAATCTCTCCCTCTGAAAACAGTTTTTGAGGGTGTTATGTGCCATGCCTGAAACAGTACTACCTGACTGATCATTTACATGAAGTTCCTTATTTTCAAGAGAAGTAGTTAACAGTGAAGTGATAAATAGGTCTCTACTAGTAACTTGAATATAAAAAGTTATTAGGAGGCTGCTGATACTGAATTAACAGAAGATGCAATTTTTGCATCAGAAATATACTTTCTTAATCTGAGAGAATCTGTCTGATTCTAGCAGATTAAAGCATACTTCTAGACCTCTTCATACTGAGGGACNGCAGGATTAGGCTAAAAAGCAGATTGCCACTGAGTGCAACAAAGCCCCCAGGCCTGCTGCTGCTTTCTGCAGGCTGCTGGTCTCACCTCCATCACACATGTACCGAGAAGGACTAGAAACCGGAGAAGTGACCCAGTTGCTTTCTGGCATTGTTCCTTTATGCTTCTACCTGCTCTAAGCAGAAGACATCCCAACACTTGTATCAGTCATTTGGGACCAAGGGCCTCCGCATGACATTCCTGGACTCAGCCTGAAAGCAACAGAGTGCATACCCCTCACCTGTCCCAAACTTCCAGGGGTAGGAATGATGTGGGTTTGGAGGATGTTGGGGCTGGACATTGGAGGAAATAGAAAATAAATAGATAAATAAAATAAAACAAAGTAAAGTCTGCACAACGTGTCACACTTTACACTTCAGGACTCGCAAGCCGAGGCACCACCTCCACCCCCTCCCTGTCTGCCCACGGCAGCACCCAGCTCCAGGGCGGGGACCACCGCACGGCACCGTCCCGGAGCTGCCGTCCTCACCGCTCGTCCGACCCTCAGCCGCCGAGCACTGCCAGACCCACCTGAGATGCCTCCCCCGATCACGACCACGTCGCATTTCTGTGCCATGGCGCTGCCCGCTGCCCCCCGCCCCTGCCGCTGTCTCCCGCCTTGTAGCAAAATCAGACCATATGTCTGAGATCATTGTCCAGATAAGGACATTTGCCTTATTAAAAAGCATCATAAATCTCTCCCTCTGAAAACAGTTTTTGAGGGTGTTATGTGCCATGCCTGAAACAGTACTACCTGACTGATCATTTACATGAAGTTCCTTATTTTCAAGAGAAGTAGTTAACAGTGAAGTGATAAATAGGTCTCTACTAGTAACTTGAATATAAAAAGTTATTAGGAGGCTGCTGATACTGAATTAACAGAAGATGCAATTTTTGCATCAGAAATATACTTTCTTAATCTGAGAGAATCTGTCTGATTCTAGCAGATTAAAGCATACTTCTAGACCTCTTCATACTGAGGGACACACAATTATTAAATGGCTGCCAGTTGTAAATGTTTTTTTTTTCAAATCTCATGTGAATTGTTGAATGCTGAGGAAAGCTGTTCCAAAAGCTGAAGAGGGTCATTTTATTTTGGCAGTTATCAAGGGTAGATATGGTTACATCTGTGTCTAATGCCAAATGCCACAGATGACAACATCCACAATACTTAGGCTTGGAATTCCCTAGGACCCCATCTTCCCCCTGGGGCTCTAAGAAATGGTCAGTATTTTTTAAATATGAGTGTTTGAAACAGAGAAGGCTGTATTGACTGCAATTGAATGACATGGTGTCATCCAATAGATTCCTAGAGTCATTTGAAAGTCCACAGGACTGTTTGAAGGCAAGAAACCCTCAAAGGGCTGTTGTTGAGATACAATTAAGTGAACATCTGGGTCATTAAATCTGGTTTCCTGACAATGAGGACACATAATCCTTCTGGTAAATAAATCTAGCTCTATCTAGAGCAAGCCAATCTCTCCTAAACCCAGGTCAGTTGTCTTTCCTTCTCTCTTTTCCAATAAATCCATTTCAAAGTTTCATTTCAAAAAAGTTTACGCAATGGTGCATTTAAACAGAGATCATATTCCCCCTTCTAACACTAGTCAAGCCCTTTAGCATCCACCAGTGCAGGGAGGCACATTTAGTGATCCTAATAGCTCTTTTCTACACCTGTCTTAGTCGATCGTATTTATCTGCAACTTGTAAATGTAAACCTTATTAGGAGCCTCTTTGATGGCAAAAAGATTTGCTTATGCCTGGAAACATCTAATCATATTAGGATACTGTTTCTGTTTTATAATGGGCCCATTACTTCTCACATCCCATGTGGTTCCATCTAATTTAACAAAGGATTTTTTTCTACTCCGATTTTGGTGTGTTTTCCTTTGAATACATATTGTTGCAAGCAAAGCAAATTTCAGAGAAAACAGAAATTTCCACATTTTATCAGTTTAGAAGGGAACTCGCCTGAGACCTGTACTGTTTGTATTGTTTTCATAAATTTTCTTAGACACTTAGACACTGTGGTAATAAGATAGCATAAATAGCTATACTGTCTGGCAGAAAATGTACTGACAGCTGTGGAGTATCTTTTGAGAAATTAGTGGAAAGTTGATGGAGTAGGGGTCAAAGCCAAAGATCTCCAAACTTACAAAGACTAAGAGGTGGAATTCAGGCTCATGATTCATGACTGTCGGGCCAGTGGTTGGTAAAAACACAGCACAGCATTCTAAATTACACATCCACTCAGCTTCTGCTCCTTATATAGCAGTACTTCTAATAAGCCAGCTTTCTGTTATTTATGTTACTGTCTCTCTTCATCATCTTCAGCTGGAAAGTATCCACTTTAGGAAAAGATGATTTTCACTGCTGAAATTTCTTGTTGGCAGGTAATGCACATTGATATTGACTTTAATCAAAGTGACAGAATAGATTCCTCCATTAGCAGCAAGCTGTTTTAGCACCTGATTCACAAAGGTGCTTCAGCAAGAGTGATATGATCAGAGCCAAGAATCCTGGGTCCAGATGCCAGCTCACACTGAACCAAGTCCATATAAGCAAGCTTTGGGCACTCCTCCTATCTCCCACCCTTCCTCACCACCACCACCATTCCTTACTGCAGAAGGAAGCAGCCTGAGCGCACATACTGTAATGACGCAGCTCCCACACCTTCATAACTAGTTGGGATACAAGGACTTACAGGTTTTAGTCTGCTTGAATGTCAGACAGTCAGGCTCAGGAGCACAGTTTCTGGGCCTAGAAACAACCTTAAGGGGTCACAGTCACATATGGAAAAACAGCAAATAGAAAGATGACACATTGGTTGAGAAGAGTGAAATGGTACCTAGTGAATTTGAAGCTTGTGCTTCATTACTCATTTCTGATGGAGAATTCTTTGAAGGCATACTGAACACTGCCTTCTACTTCTCTTTATTCTGCAACCAGACCATGCAGCTCTTCCACTTAGCATTTTAGTTTCTGTTAAATATTGACATTACAGAAGACAGGCATACATTTTTACATAATTTCAATTTCTCTGAAACAATTGGTGCATAAATTGTGAACATACATGTCAGTGCTTTTGAAATACTGTGCAATTATATGAGTGTGGGCTCCATGCCTGGCTTTCAAATAAATGAAAACTCTTGCAAGGAGTCTCAGGAGGTTGTCTAGTCTCTCCCTTTGCCTTAAAGCAGCATCAACCAAGACCAAAATGTATCTTGATTAACAGAGAATGTTAACATGAGAACCTAAATGTTAGCAGCCAGGATTTTGAATCCGGCATAAAACAGTCTGACACTAATCTAAAGCTAATAAGCCAAGTCTGGATATTTTATCAGCCAGATTCCTTTCCAAGTAAGACTGAGTATTAAATATGAAACCTGCAACATTAAGCCCATTAGTAAACTTGAAATGTAAATATAAATATGCTTCTCTTGAGCACAAAGAGCCATAGTACAAGACCAGAACAAGGGTCTGAATAGCAAGACTGTAGAATCATAGAATGGCTTGGGTTGGAATGGACCCCAAAGATGATCTAGTTCCAAACCGCTGCCATATGCAGGGTTACCACCCTCTAAAGATGCAGCAAGGATGGCTGCTGCCTGGGGCGTGGACCTTGGAAGCTTCCCATTGGGTTGGCTGGGGCAGAACTTGGTAGCCAGGGCCTGTCCAACCACCCCACTAGGGGCAGGGCACTATAGGCACCAGAGCAGTCCCATTCCCTGGCTTCTCCCTGGGGACAAGCAAAGGCTGGGTCAGAACATGAGCCTATGTGTAAGCCCACTTGAGCAGGGGCCATGGCAGGGCAGAGCAGACAGAAGTTCAGAGCATATGAGGAAATAAAATACTTAATCCATTAATGTATATCCTCATTGTCTAGTTATGTCTTCTCCCCAGTGTATCGTTTAATGCCTAATTCCCTAACTGTTAGTGGTGAAATAATCCATCGTCACTATTATAACTTATGTTCTTCTACTGCAGAAAAAGAAAACAAACATATAGGAAAATGCTCTGGAAGCACCTACAAGGCAAACTTAGGGAAGAGCTGTAATAAAGAACAGGCTATCAGATATAAATATGGGGTTATTACCACTGAGGAAGTTAATGAAGTTTTAGTGAAAAAAACCTAGAAGAAAAGAAAAATCACTGCAAATCTTCTCTGGAAGCTTACCACTTGGGTTGTTTTGTACAGATCATAAGGTCTTGTCCTTGCTTCTGCAGAAGAGGTTGTGAGTTCAGGACAGATCGGTTCTTTTGTAGAGGCTAGGGCTACATCTGCAAAGGCTCTGTGTCCTGGCCATCCTCCCTGCCTTTTATTGGTGTCCCTCCACGTCCTGAGGCAAAGCTGATACAGCTCCCTGAACAGACACAGAGAACCCCTTTATACAGGAAGACCTTGCTAATTATTAAAATCACGGCAAGGATGTTACACACACATACAACAGTCAGTCAGTTGTCTGCTGTACCAGAATCAAGTTTTTATCCTATAATTGCCCTTTGCACTATGTATTTTCTAAACAATCAAAATGGAAGCCCTGTAAAGTGCAGTGTTTAATCCAAATATTCCTCTGCTAAATCCTGTGGGATCAGTGGTTGATCCTGTTCCTTGAGGCTTTGGGTAGAGTTTCCATGATCATGTTATTTTTCTTTCTGTTGTACGCACAGGTTTTTTCTTCTCAAACCTGGGCTTTCTCCAAAATTTTTAACTGCCTTATAAATCCCCAAATACAGCTTCTCATCATTTTTCCTTATGTACTTCTCTTACCACATATTCATAAATGACAAATCTCTTCCAGAGAACAAAAAGTACATATGCATGCACTTGTTATCTCCTTACTAGTTTAAAATCAGTTGAATCTAGATCTAAGACTGTTGGGCTTTTTGAGTTGTCTTCCCATTATTTTTTGTCTAGGATAATAAGTTTCAGCTGCAATTATTTATTTATTTATTTATTTATTGTCTCATCTCACATTTGCCAAGATCAGGATTTTGTTTTCATGGAGTGGCCAGCATGTAGTTGCTGTTACTGTGTTTCAGAAAGGATAGCTTTTGGAAGAGATCAGAACTAGGCGGGATAGTTTAAAATGCTGCTGCTTTGCAGAGAGGAGAAAACAGCTGAACAACATCAGGGGACATTGTGTCATTCTCATTCGGTGTAAGGAGATCTATTTTCTTGTTTCTGGTGACTACATTGAATAGAGTTGTCAGGGATGGAGAGCAACTTTAACTGTTTTACCTAAAGACCTCACCTACCTGATCCCAACTCTGTCTTCATGAGCTACAATCTTGACTTTCAGTACCATCAAAAATATATATCACTTAGGATGTGGCGTGAAAAAGTGTGTTTTGATTCTGGGAAGTGTGTCATGTTCAAATACCTAACCCTACTGTCTGCATGCTTGGGAGATCTGTGGTGATGTTTCAACTTCTGGCAATTATCATTTAACAGCAGATGCAGAAAAAATCAAGGCATGCCTTCTGCATTTTCTGTGTTGCAATTAAAACCTTGGTCCTGAGCCACCAGACACATCTGCCTGCTTGCCTCCTTTTAGTATGTAGTGACTATTGCTTTCTATGATGAGGAATGGTTGATGTCTGACGATAATATGGCAGGCCTCTCCTTCGTAATTCATCATATGCAGGTACTTGCAGCCTCTTCCTGTGATGTAGCAGGATGCTCAGCAAAGCTGTTTTCATTTGCTTTAACTGTGCAGTCATCCTTTTATTTTAAATGTTCTATTGGAACTCGATGCCCTGGGATCAGACTATGTTTCATTTTCTACCCAGATTTCAGTTCCTACACTTACTGAAGTCTTCTTCCCTAATACTTCTTCCATCCGTCTCATTTTGCATCATTTTCTTCAGGTTCCCGATTGCTGGCACTCTCTACTGTTCTGAATGAGACTGAACTTTCTCAGTCTTATTCCTGTTACTTGCATGTTTCTGCAGTGTAAGCACGGTGGTCAGGGAAACTGCTGCATGAGTTCTCACTCATGTTGCGCACAGAAGTAGTGCAGCTGTGGGTTGGTTCACATGCTATGTCTCTCTGCCAGTTTGGAGACAGGTCACAGAATAAGTTTGGATTTTTTTAGTATTGCAAAACAAAGTACATGAGGCTAGTTTCTAGTCATCTGCAACTTCTGCCACATCTTTTGCTGGTATTTGCTGATGACCAACTTATTTTGTGCTTTTTCTATTGATCGCTGGAGTTAGTGGAAAGATTTATACTGGCATCTGTTTTCTGTGAACCCATTTTGGGGTCTCTTTTGCTATTCTAAAACTTCTGGCTTAAAAAAAAAAAAAGAAAAAAAACCTTTGTTATCCCTGTATTGTTTTAGCTGAGAAGAATGTTAATGTGTTTAAGCAGCTTGCTGGGGTTAGGCAGACTTCTATCTAAGACAAGTTTCTGGAACTGATACCTGCCTGAAGATACATGGACAGATATATGAAAAATATCACATCTGGTAATTCTTACAGCAAACAAATGCAGCTTTTATGTTGTGTCAGTATGGTGGAGCCACTGAAGCAGTTTTATCAGTCAGGTCTTAGGAATTCAGTCATAAAAGCCTTAGTGCTGACGTAAGATTCTAATAAATCAAGTATATTTGCATACTTTCATACTTGGAGAATATGTATTGTCAATGCCAGAGAGAAATGGCCTTTTGAATATTGGCTAGTGATTTCAAATACTCTGAGCTCATTAGAATTTCATCTGGGATTTACTGACCAACAAAAATAGTAGAGAATAAGCAAAGTAAATACATCAGGATTAATTAACTGATATTTTCACAGGAGACTTTGAAATGGTAAACATTATAAACCATGAGTCTTGTTTAATGAAGGAATTCATTCTGAATTGAGATTCCTTGATACTGGCACACAGAAGTTGCATCCCTTATACTTTTTACCCACTGGCATTTAGTGCATTACAAGAAATCACTGCCTTGACAAAAAGCTGCAGGTTTTCCTCCAAATAAGGTGCTGTACGATGTGGAGTAGTGATCCTTTCCACATCTGCTAGACTTTGTGCTCTGCAGATCTGGTCCCATGGTGAGTGGTGAGAGATCCTGTAGAATTTAGCATGTAACCATTGACTTATATACCCTGCACTCAAATTCTTAAGACCCTCTGCTTCTGCCTTTGAGCTGTCTCGCAGGGAAAGCCAGAACCATTTTCTAGGTTCAGGGCTAGCTACAGAACTGGGCTGGCCAGTAGTGCCTGCATTTACTCAGGCTGATGAAAGGCCAGAGATGAAATTGCAGATTTTGCATTTCCAGTGTGCTGATGGAGGACCATACCTCCTGAAGCCAGGATGACGGCTACATTTGTACTATTGCAAATGATACCGATACTGAACACATCACTACTCCATGTGAGGAAACAGTAATACAGAAGTTGTAGAAAAACACAGCACAATATACTTAGTTATTTTTCCTCATATCAGTCTTTCCTGCCATTCTAAATAGGAATGGAGATGGTAGTCAAGTCTTTAACAACAGAGTTCTCCATGGGAGCTCACCTGTGTGTTAAATGTTTGTTTTATCTCTCTCAAGATCATGTCTAGAATTTTCCATGTCATGTTTTCCTTTGCAATAAGCCTCTGTAAAAGTAAATGGTACTCATGGATTATATACTGGGCTCAGAATTTATATTTCAAGTTCTCATCTTGTTATAGTATGGTAGTGCTGTAATACCTAAATCCACAGTCATTTGTTGTGCTTGAAAGAGGTCACGGATGTATACAAGACTTTGGCTATGAATAGTACACAGCAAAGTGCATGTAAAACTTAGATGGAAGACTTCATGATGTATGAGGTTAAGATAGAACAACTGTTGGCACAGGTACTATAGATGTGTGAATGCTGTGACTTTTCATTGATCCAGATACAGAATATGGTCATGGCAGCTGTTTGATGCTGATTGATTTCTTCACTACATGAAGTTGTTTGTTTTCACTTAACTCTAAAAAGTGTTTGTGATAACAGCTTATGCAAAGTACCCAGAGCTCCATATGAGTGTTGACCACAGAAACAGGTGCAGCACCTGTGGAGAGGGCACGCTCTAATAAAGGTAAGTGCAGGCCCAGAATGCAATTCCTCCTCTATGGACAGTTTTGCTGGCATACAATAGATCTTCCGTGGCCAGAGTACACTCACTGATGAATCTGGGGAGTTTTTCAAACTTGGAGATACTGGAGCCTGGCTCTAGGATTTATGTTTTAAAATGGAACTAAGCATTCAGGCACTTCTTCAGAAAAATATTTCCTCAAATGGCAACGGTTAGATAATATAAAGCCATGGGCTATTTTAAAAAAGTGCATAAGGGCAATTTTAAAAAAAATGGTTTCCAAAATTCATAGCTTGCTTGTCTTTATCATTTCACTGTCAGGGAAATGCATCATGAACAGGGACCTATTACAGAGATAATGGGGTTGCTTACAAGTTACCAAATAATGTCATTCCAAATTTTAAAAGAAATGACTCTTTGTACCCTGTAAATGAATTCTGAGGAACTGTTTGTCTTCAAAGCATGGTGTTCTGTGAGACTGTGGCAAGAGATCTGCAGATGATCATGGAGCTAATGCCTTTGCCGAATTTCCAATTAGAATTCTGCACTAAAGAGGCATGATTGCCTACAGAAAATCTGAGAGGTGACATGGGTTTGAAGGATCAAAGATCTGGAAATCACTATGTGAAGAATGCACATGAGTTCTTATCCTCTGGTGCTAAGGGGGATTGAAGGTAAAATATAAATGACTACTAATGTCTTCAGGCAGCTTAATGATACAGCAGAAAATGGAAATGATGTCATTAATTCCTAAGTATAGAGCAACATTCTTTCTGAGATCAATTATTTTGATTATGATTAGACATTTAAAAAAAGAATGCTTTTCTGTCCATGTGTGTGTCTGTCTTTCTCTGGCTGATGAGAAGTGTCTGTTTCAGTTCTATCCACTAGAAACAGTGTTAGACTTCAGTGTCTTACTGTGGAGTAATACTTCCAGCGCTTACAGCAGGTCTATAGGAAGGCCACAAAGATGATCAGAGTGCTGGAGCCACCCCTACAAGGACAGACTGAGAGAGCTGGGGGCTCTTCTGCCTGGAGAAGAGAAGGCTGGAAAAAGACCTCATAGCAGCCTTTCAGTACCTGAAGGGGGCCTACAGGAAAGCTCGTGAGGGATTTTTTATAAGGGCTTGTAGTGACAGGACAAGAAGAAATGGTTTTAAACTGGAAGAGCATAGAGTTAGACTAGATATCAGGAAGAAATTGTTTACTGTGAGGGTGGTGAGGCACTGTAACAGGTTGTCCAACGAGGTTGTCTATGCCCCCTCCCTGGAAGCCAAGGCCAGGCTGGATGGGGCTTTGAGCAATCCGGTCTATTGGGAGGTGTCCTTGCCTATAGCAGGGGGTAGGAACTACATGATCTTACGGGTCCCTTCCAACCCAAACCATTCTATGACTCTATGACATACAGACGTGAGCTATAGCTTGAATTCCATACATGCCACTTACAACATGATAGTTTATNCCTAAATCCACAGTCATTTGTTGTGCTTGAAAGAGGTCACGGATGTATACAAGACTTTGGCTATGAATAGTACACAGCAAAGTGCATGTAAAACTTAGATGGAAGACTTCATGATGTATGAGGTTAAGATAGAACAACTGTTGGCACAGGTACTATAGATGTGTGAATGCTGTGACTTTTCATTGATCCAGATACAGAATATGGTCATGGCAGCTGTTTGATGCTGATTGATTTCTTCACTACATGAAGTTGTTTGTTTTCACTTAACTCTAAAAAGTGTTTGTGATAACAGCTTATGCAAAGTACCCAGAGCTCCATATGAGTGTTGACCACAGAAACAGGTGCAGCACCTGTGGAGAGGGCACGCTCTAATAAAGGTAAGTGCAGGCCCAGAATGCAATTCCTCCTCTATGGACAGTTTTGCTGGCATACAATAGATCTTCCGTGGCCAGAGTACACTCACTGATTTCAACTCAAGTTCACTTACTCCAGTATCTCCAAGTTTGAAAAACTCCCCTGTTTGAAAAACTGGGGAGTTTTTCAAACTTGGAGATACTGGAGCCTGGCTCTGGGATTTATGTTTTAAAATGGAACTAAGCATTCAGGCACTTCTTCAGAAAAATATTTCCTCAAATGGCAACGGTTAGATAATATAAAGCCATGGGCTATTTTAAAAAAGTGCATAAGGGCAATTTTAAAAAAAATGGTTTCCAAAATTCATAGCTTGCTTGTCTTTATCATTTCACTGTCAGGGAAATGCATCATGAACAGGGACCTATTACAGAGATAATGGGGTTGCTTACAAGTTACCAAATAATGTCATTCCAAATTTTAAAAGAAATGACTCTTTGTACCCTGTAAATGAATTCTGAGGAACTGTTTGTCTTCAAAGCATGGTGTTCTGTGAGACTGTGGCAAGAGATCTGCAGATGATCATGGAGCTAATGCCTTTGCCGAATTTCCAATTAGAATTCTGCACTAAAGAGGCATGATTGCCTACAGAAAATCTGAGAGGTGACATGGGTTTGAAGGATCAAAGATCTGGAAATCACTATGTGAAGAATGCACATGAGTTCTTATCCTCTGGTGCTAAGGGGGATTGAAGGTAAAATATAAATGACTACTAATGTCTTCAGGCAGCTTAATGATACAGCAGAAAATGGAAATGATGTCATTAATTCCTAAGTATAGAGCAACATTCTTTCTGAGATCAATTATTTTGATTATGATTAGACATTTAAAAAAAGAATGCTTTTCTGTCCATGTGTGTGTCTGTCTTTCTCTGGCTGATGAGAAGTGTCTGTTTCAGTTCTATCCACTAGAAACAGTGTTAGACTTCAGTGTCTTACTGTGGAGTAATACTTCCAGCGCTTACAGCAGGTCTATAGGAAGGCCACAAAGATGATCAGAGTGCTGGAGCACATCCCCTACAAGGACAGACTGAGAGAGCTGGGGCTCTTCTGCCTGGAGAAGAGAAGGCTGGAAAAAGACCTCATAGCAGCCTTTCAGTACCTGAAGGGGGCCTACAGGAAAGCTCGTGAGGGATTTTTTATAAGGGCTTGTAGTGACAGGACAAGAAGAAATGGTTTTAAACTGGAAGAGCATAGAGTTAGACTAGATATCAGGAAGAAATTGTTTACTGTGAGGGTGGTGAGGCACTGTAACAGGTTGTCCAACGAGGTTGTCTATGCCCCCTCCCTGGAAGCCAAGGCCAGGCTGGATGGGGCTTTGAGCAATCCGGTCTATTGGGAGGTGTCCTTGCCTATAGCAGGGGGTAGGAACTACATGATCTTACGGGTCCCTTCCAACCCAAACCATTCTATGACTCTATGACATACAGACGTGAGGTATAGCTTGAATTCCATACATGCCACTTACAACATGATAGTTTATTTCAAAGGAGAGCTGTCACCAAATGTATTCTGCAGCTGGCACTATTGCCATCTTATTCTGCTCTAGAATTAGTCACCAGCCATAGTTATTTTAGTTGTATTTCAACAACATTCGTGTTCTACAATAGGAATTCCTTTTAAATATCTCTAACAGCAATAAATATCAGAGATGAGTATTGGAAGAAAAGCAATTGTTATTACAGTCTTCACGATTGCTAGTTATTTCATCTTGCTAGCATTTTGATTTGTGTTCAGTGTAAGACAAATTGCATTGGCACTATTTGTTTCTGAACAAGCCAGAAAAAGGTTGATATGTCTCAGCTATGTTATGAAAAACCTGTTTGTTTTCTTTCATACGAACAGTATGGTCTTTTATTACATTCTCTTGACAGTATTTTTTTTAAATAATGAACGTGATAGAACAACTCAGTTTAAAAGGGATAGAACAACCCCGTCTAAATGTATGAAGCAACAATATGGAAAATCTGCTAGAAATTATTTTTTCTATATGAGAATATTTTTTTCTATATGTGTCTAGCTCCAGTAGTTTTGTTTGAGACTCAGTGATTATTTGTAATTCAGTGAAATCTGAAATAAACCTCACAGTACAATTAAAAGTGATGTTCTGGTTATTTTTGTAGTCCTATGAAGCCTCAGACCCTGAATACTTATCCAATACCTAGTTCTCAATGCAGAAAAAATTTCAATGTTGGCATTTGAAAAGGCCATGGCAATTAAATGAGATATAGATGAAGTATTGTACTGGCTGGTGTATACTTTTCCAGAAAGTTCATAACCTTAGTGATGTTGAGACAGCTTACTGATGAAGCACTGTTCAAGGAAAGGATAATAATGTTATCTCCTTGTTTATTTATACTGGTAATATTCCAGATCACAGTCCTTGTCCAGACTGTCTTCTAAATGGCATCTGTGCTCCCCTGAAGACTCTGTAACTTCAATCTCTTTGTGACTGAAGGACTTGTACTTGTTACAATAATCAGATTACCAATCACCCAGTTTCCGTCTTGCCTCTCACTTTCCAACCAGCCTGTAAAATTCAGCAGGAAGGTACTAATTATCAGGCAACACAGAGCTGCTCATTGCTTTGTAGGCTTAAAAGTAACAGAACCATAGAATCACTAAGACTGGAAAAGACCTCCAAGATCCCACTGTCTACCTACCACCAATATTTCCTCACTGATGTGCATCAGTACGACATCTAAACATTTCTTGAGAACCTCCAGGGATACCTGGACACTCCCTTCCTGGGCTGCCCATTTTAGTGCCTGACCACTCTCTCAGAGAAGTATTTCCTAACATTCAACCGGAACCTCCTCTGGTGCAACTTGAGGCCATTCCCTCAAGTCCTATTGTTAGTTAGATGGAGGAAGAGACCAATCTCCACCTCACCACGACCTCACATCATTTCGCTATAGAGAGTGATAGGGTCTCCCTTGAGCCTCTGCTTCTCCAGACTGAACAATCCCAGTTCCCTCAGCTGCACCCCATAAGACTTATGCTCCAGACCCCTCACTAGCTTTGTTACCCTTCTCTAGACATGCTCCAGGGCCTCAATGTGTTTCTTGTAGTGATGGACCCAAAATTGAACATAATACTGAAGGTGCAGCCTCAGCCGGGCTAAGTAGAAATGAGAAAGTGTGGTGTGGCTCAACTTTATCTAGTATAGTGAAGTATTCTAAAAACTATGCCTCTCTCCTTCCTCAAGCTACTGACAATCTGACCCTTTTTTACTCCTCCAAATTTGTCTTTGAATTAAGAACAGGGCATTTTACTGTTGCTTAGGTTGAAAACAAGATGTTCTGGTATCACTGGTAGGTAAATAGATAGGAAATCAAGGAATACAGAAGTATAATTCGCTCTGCAAGTTGAGGTTGGAATGGTGGGATGTGTAGAGTAGGAAGAAAGTATAGAAGAGCTCTTTTTGAAAGTTGAATTTCTAGTTTGGGTTAGGTCTAGTGTAAAACTTAGTGATACTGTGTTGTAAGTGAAACTGCCCAGGAGTCTTACCTGAACTGGGAGGTATAGCACTGTACCAGAGATGCACAGACAGCAAATCTTGCAGTGAATGGTGGAGATTCCTCACACATCTTAACCTTGGCTCCTCGCCTTTACTGGAGAATCCAAGGAGGCTATTGCCCTGATACTCAGTGTAGTTGTCTATTCTCAATGGAACCATTGTATATATCTTGCATTTTCTTGCACTGTAGTTAGAGGTCATATACCTGTTCCTTATCACTGCCTTCTTACCTCAAAATATTTTATCTAGGGTTGTTTTTTGAGATTTTAGGACACAGTTTTCCCCACCTTTTTGCCATTTTCTTCCCTATATATCATTATGGCTATAAAGGCAGAGCCTCCCTGTACTTCTCTTCAAAATTAAGACATCTTATTTCTTTCAGCCCTGAGAATGTATTTGAGACAAATAGCATATCTTTTTATTGCTGGACAATTGCAGCAAGGGAAGATTAATATTGATAGTGTCTGTGTCAAGAACTAATAGAGTCATGGAGTCATGGAATATCCCAAAACAAAATGGACTCACCAGGATCATCGAGTCCAACTCTGAACTCCACGTAAGACCACTCAAAATTCAAACCCTATGTCTGAGAGTGTTGTCCTGACACTTCCTGAACTCCTGCACTAGGGGTTGTGCCCCCTGCCCTGTGCATCCTGTTCCATGCCCATTGCCCTCTGGTGCAGACCCTGTCCCTAACCCCCAGCTGCCCCTCCCCTGATGTAGCTCCATACCATTCTCTCAGGCCCTGGCACTGTCACCAGAAATCAGAGCTCAGCACTGCTCCTTTGCTCCCTCCATGAGGAGTTGCATGCCACCATGAGGCCTCCCCTCAGCCTCCTCTGCTCTGGGCTGAGTAAACCAAGGCACCTCAGCTGCTCCTCGTATGCCTTGGCCTTCAGATCCTTCACCATCTTTGCAGCTCTCTTTTGGATGCTCTGTAAAAAGTTTTATGTCCCTCTAATATTATGGCACCCAAACAGAATTTTTGAGGTGAGGCTACACCAAGGCAGAGTAGACTCTTCAGAATTCCATGACTTCAAGTCTCTGGAAATTTCTAAGCCTCTTGGACACATGACAAATGTTTTAAGGACTTTGGAAAGTGTAGAGTACAAATAAGAAGAGAAGCAGAAAATGTAAGCCAGGGGAAACAGAATCAAGTCACTCTTTGAAGGAAAAAGTAGGGAAAAAAGGTAAAAGCACATGGAGATAGGTATGTTCAAGATTTTGAGTTTAATCTGTCTCAGCTCTACAGGCATCTGCAGTGGGCTTTGAGAGCTCATGCTCACAGTTACAAGCAAACATTTTATTTCCTCTTGCCAAAGAGCAGTCAGATTAAATAGTCTGCCTTAGCCTGCTCTTTGAGAAGTCAAATGTTGCCAGGCCTCTGCAGGCTACTCCATTATGTGGGGGGGAAAGGTACATTTATTTTAGCGAAATGTTGCAGCTCTGATGTCTTTTTATCTCAGTTTTGATGGCAGTTCATGAGACATTTTGCTCTTCTTCTTGCCAGTCAGAGAATCACTTTGATGTGATGGTTCTGTGGCAGCCCTTACAATGAGGAAACACACCTCCCCTGCTTCATAGATTCATAGATTCATAGATTCACAGATTCATAGATGCATTAGGTTGGAAAGGACCTACAAGATCATCTNCATGGGGTTATTGTGGCCAAAGTGCAGGACCCGGCACTTGGCCTTATTGAACCTCATCCCATCGATCTCAGCCCAGCTATTCAGCCTATCCAGATCTCTCTGAAGGGCCTCCCTACCCTCAGGCAGATCGACACATCCACCCAACTTGGTGTCACCTGCAAACTTACTGAGGGTACACTCAATCCTCTCGTCTAGGTAATGCTAGGTCTATGCTGCCCTGTTACACATAAAGGCATGGACACAGGAGCCTGAAGGAGGTCTGAGATAAGCCAGTTCACTAAACCATACCTAAACCACCGGTAGGAGGATATTTATCTGAAGTGTTCTCCAAGGCATACAATAGTGTCTTTTCACAACCACCTACTGCAATTCTTTTCATTCCATTGACTTTTGTATGATATTTTTTTTCATTGTGGTTCTTAGCAGTTTAATCTCTGCAGCAGCTTTTTGCATATGTTAACATTTTCAGCAGATTTTCTACCAACCTTCTTTCCTCTACCCACTTCCTTCAGTTCTCTCTTATGAGAGAGAGGCTTTTCTCATTCCCTCTGTCTTTTGGAATTGCTCTCCTCTACACCAGGTAAAGTTTTGTTAATGTTGAGTAAGCTGGAAGGATTGTTTCAGGTACCTCATGGTGCCTCCCAGTATCACATTTAACTTTCTCATAACTAATTAAGATGGTGTTAATCAATAATGCTCTACTGTGACCCATCATACCTGCTACATCTCTTGAAGAACAGTTAAAAAGTCTTATATTTGTACAGCTGATTATCCTTTCCCGTCTGCTACACCTTGCATTTTTGCCTTATGTTTACTGGACATTAGGAAACATTTCTTTACCATGACAGTGGTCAACCATTGGAAAGAACTTCATAGAGAGGTGACTAATGACCCTTGTCAATGTTCAAGAGCCATTTGCTCAAAACCCTCAGTAACATGCTCCAACTTTTGCTTAGCCCTGAAGTGGTCAGACAGTTGGGCTTGGTGATGTCTGAACGTTTCTATTCTAGTCTAATCTATTCTGCATACTTTAGAAAGCACCTTCAATTTGTCAGGATTTCGTTGAGTACTAATAATTTCTTCCACTGTATTTGCAGTCCCTCCCACTTCATGTCATGCACAAATAAAGAGTAGTCGCTTACTTACCTTTCAGAAGTTCCATCTAGACCATTCTTCCTCAGTTTGCTTGCAAGAGTATCATTGTTACAATTCAAGATCATCTAGTCAAGACACTTAGCCCAGTCTAGAAGACTGTTCATCTCCACTCAGCAAAGGCAGAGACCAACGTCACACCAGGTGAGTTGACTTCAGACTCAGTTACACTGACTGGATCTACACTGACTTCAGTGGGAAGCCAGGCACATGGCTTAATCACAGGTCAGAGGTGTTTGGGTCTGTGAGATAAATCCCACTTGTTAAGTTCTGTATAACATTCAGAATGATATACTATATTTGATATACTTTAGCCATGCTTCAGTACACAGTTTTAGAGTGCATCAAAAAAGCAGTGAAGATAATAGTTCCAGTGCATAAGTAATGGTGCAATGGTGCAACACTGGAGTTTGTTACTTCTGATTTCAGTAGCCCTAACAGTAATGGGTAGTTGTCATGTGAAAAGAAAGGATAGTGAGTCTTTCTAACCTTGACATATGAGATCATCTTGAATTACTAATGCTGCTTATATTTATAATGATTGGGCTTTATCCTTGGGGAAAAAAAAAGCAGGGAGGAAAATAAAGTAATAAGAACAGAATGAAAAGCATGCATCAGAAGGATGTTAAAATTTGTTCCCCTTGTAACATGATTTCCTTCTAAAACTTCTTATCACATATATGAGAAGTAGGTTTGGATGCTGGTAGGAGAGATCACAATATGCACAATTATTTGTGATGCAGATGTAGTTTCAACTGATAGTTTTGTCTGGAAAACATCTCACTGCAAGATTAGCTATTTTACAGCTGCTCACAACCATCAGGCTTTGTTTGTTTATTTGTTTGTTACTGTTTTTATTCTTGTACAAGTAGAGCAAAAGACCAGGAATTCATGTGAAAGCAGCTGAAATAAGTAAGCATTAAAATAAGAAAGAAAAGCATCTCTGTATGCTGCAGTGTAATTGAGCTTATTCAGTTTGGATTCAGACCTTGTCTTGCTAATTCTGTGTGTGTTGGTGTGGTTTGGGTTTTTATTCTATGGTTTTGTTATGTTTTTGTTTGTTTTCAAAATGCCTTTTTTTCCTTTCTAGACTCTTCTTTTTCTACCATGTGGTTGCAGCCAATTCTTCCATGGAGGCATCCCTTTAATTCTGATCCCAAGCTCACTCTAGCCACCAAACATTTTATTTTAGACCTGGGGAAACAAGCTAAGGACTGTTATTATAAACCATACCTTTCCATTTATTGCCAGAATTTCAACGGAACATTTGGCACCATGTAATACCCCTTGGATGTCTGTGTAAGGTCTTCTTCATCCCACAGCAGCTGGAAAGATACCCTCAGTATAAAATTGCAAACAATCAAATAACAACAACAGCAACAGGAAATTGCTGGGGAGTATAAAAACATCATGGCCTAGATTTTAGGTTAGTGCCAGGCTCTTCTGGGAGTATGGCTTGATATTAATGGCAACTTCAGGTGTAATAAGAAAAGTGGAAAGTAGTAGATTTTGCCTTTCCACGTTTTGCAGGTACAAGGACCATTCCTCTCCCCTTCTGCTGTACAAAGCTTTCCCCTGGGTGACCACATTCTTCATTATCTTGAGCCCTGCTTGTGATGCCTGGTACCGCCTTTACAATGTGAAAGAAGCACAGCTCTTATAAGCCTGTATTTGCTAGACAAAATTAACAGGCCCTCATATGTGACTATACTGTGGTCATTGATTCAAGTTTTTCTGCTAGGTTTTCACCCTCTCAGTTCTGCCCTTTTTCCAGTCTGCCAGGTCTCACAGAAGAGATGGGGAGAAGTGGGAACTACGGAAGTTTGCAGTAGAAACAAACCTGCCAGATTTTCCTTGCTGAGCACAAAGCTTGCACGGAAGTCTGTTTCTTCATGCTTTCCAGCGCACACTACACATACAATGGCCTTCTTCCCGGTCACACAGCCTCAGTATTGCCATCCTGATCCCACAAACTGAATCAGGCTCTAGCAGCCATGCAGGACGTGAGCTCCACCTAAAGGCACAGCCTCAGTTCTCTTCAGGACATGTGAGCCTCTGCTGTGCTCCATCTCCAGGGGAAAATGCATATTACTCAGCAAAACGCAGAAGCAGAATCAGTTGTGGCCTTTACCTCCATTGCAGCTGAGCATGCTGCTGATCTAGCATCATTTTGTATTTACCACTTTTTATTTTATTGCATTCTCAATAGCTAAGCAGCGCAAGGTCAAGTAGCAATTTTGTCTGGCAGCTATGGTACAATTAACGCATAAAAATATATTTATGAATATATAAATGTAGATTTGTGTGTGTCTCTGAACATTTCTCTTTCATACCCGGTTGAAAGACTATAAATCATTTCCTATAAAGCTGTGATTATCGGAGTCATGGTTACAAACCATAAATTTTACCTTCTAAGAGTCAGCATTCTCACCCTTCCTGTCTCTCTGTGCACATATATACGCACATATCTCTGCATCTATCAGTTCAGCTTAAGAGGGAAAAAAAAAACACTAGGCAGCAACAAACAGGCAAAGAAACACCATGGGAGAAATTCAGAAGCATGGGAATGGATTCTCCCAGTGCAGGGAGATCCTGCAGTTTAAAAGTGCAGGAATCTCTTGCACTTTAAAAGGAGCTAAATATGGGAGGCAGTGGTAGCCTTAGTCCCTAGAGGGGCAAAATTTGAACATGCGGAATTCAAATAACATTAGAATCAATTTTAAGTCTGTAAAGTTTTGCTGGAGCAGGTCATAGGTTTCACCTGCCACCCTCCCATTCCCAATTATTATCTGAGTGTTTGGGTGAGCTCCTTATGTGACACCACAGAGATATCTCTGATATGAGCATCTAGATCCCAGACTCACAGTTGCTTCCATGGGTTAGATGCACAAGGATGGTGAGGAGAAGCAAGGCAGGGGAAAGGAATGAAAAAACTTAAATGAGCAAAACTCTGAATTTTCCTTGGTTCAGGGCAGCTGATTTGTGGAACATCTGACGCTAAGGGCTGCCAGAATCCTGAACAGGTGCACTACAGAGCTGAATCCTTCCTCCTCCCCTCCTTCTTGGCCCTATTCTCATTTCAACAACGTGTAAAATTTGGTGTCTTTGTTCCCTCAAGCACCTTCTGCCGTATTTCATCTCGTTGCAGTTACAGCCTGTAGAAAAGAACTACGTTTTAAGATGCAGTTCCAGAGATGAGGAACCACACAGTATCTAAACACCTTAAGAAAAAATTGTGAAAGTGCCTATAATTCTATTTGTCCATATCTTAAAGAGATCAAAAACAGGAACTGGGAAGATCTGCAGTTTCCAAAAAAAAAAAAAAAAGTGACCCATGAAAATACAGATGAAAAAAGCAAATATCAAGAAGCAAACCCATATGGGGTGACTCTGATCCCTTTAGTACAAGCACCAACAGATCTTTATACCTGGAATATTTATTTGGCTGCAGCAAGTGACCTCACAGAGCTGTATTTGACAGCTGTGGGACTTCTGTGGACTTCAGTGCCTGCTATGATGTCTCACAGGATGAGAACAGTGAATGACTCAGGCCAGCTGATGGCTGAATTGGCTCACCTGTGCAGTCTGAGGTGAAAAACAGCTGCTTTCCATGAGCAGTGGAGTGGGTTTAGGAAAGGTCTTTGCTCCTGCCAATCTCATGAGGAGCAGTAGAAGGCTGTGAGGTTGAAGAGCCATGCCTGTAAATTACGTGTCTGCATAGATATGGGAATGTAACAAAAAGATCAAAAGTTCTTCATTTCAGACCTCACCCAGTGTTTCTCCACTGTTACAGAGATGGGAAGTGATGCTTTCCAAGAAGAGGACTTTCCACCTCTCCTCCTGAATCTTGGTCATTCTGGAGGCAGGGCAAGGGTCAGCAAGAAAGAGTCCCTAGTGTTTAGGGCACAGAGCTGGGGAAGATGAATCCTAGCACATCAGATATTGCTGCTCCCCAAGTCAATCCTGTTTTTTATACAGTGATTTTCTATAGTGGGCAGCATTACTACAATCCTCCACTCATTTTTGTATCAGGAAAGCCTCAAAAGAACAGAAAATTATGAAGTTTTGGGATCCACATAGAGCTTGGAATAGCAATTGTGAAGCTGAATGAAAAGCTACTCTATCTCAGGATTAGCTCTTAAATTCTTCCTAGAAAAACAAATCTAGATTAATGTAGGTGGATTACTTTGGACTTCAATTACCTGGCTTTAATATTTTGTTTTCAAAACAAAAGGTACTGTCAACACCTGAAGGATTAAATCTGTCTCACGAAAATGTCAGATGTCCTTTTGTATTTCCACATGCTTTTTTGATTCTTAGACTGCTCCCAAATGATCTATTAAATATATTATAAAAAAAAAAAGGCAGAGCAAAATGTTTTGAAATATGCATTATTGGTACAGTCCAAACAAGACTACTTTTTCTCATTAGTGAACTCTGAACTTTTGTACCTTGTTGTACATAAATATTCTTCATATCATTGAACCACGGAGGACTATTTTCAGTAGGGTTAGTATGTTTACTAACATAGTTTGCCGAGTACTGATTACCTGTCTTCTCTCTTTTGAACTATAAGTAACGATGTTGACCCTGACTTGATAGACTCACTATTTGGGTTTTCAACCATCTTACTTGTGGATGTTAAGACAGCAAGTTGGCTAGGCTCTACTTTCCCATACCTGTTAGATACGATGCACTCTATCTTAGATGGCTGCCAGTAACTTCTACCTTGGATAATTTTTTTCTCTTTTCCTTTCTTTTCCTTTTCCTTTTCCTTTTCCTTTTTTCCTTTTCCTTTTCCTTTTCCTTTTCCTTTCTTCCTTTCTTCCTTTTCAATGTCCTCTTCCTTGCTTTGCCTTTCCTTTCCTTTTCACTTTTCTTTTTTCCTTTTTCCCATTTTTTTTTCCTCCAACCTAATTGCATTTGGTTGAATATTTTCTCAGAAATATTTATGGGTCAACTCATAGGAAAAAATCCTTCTTAAGCAGAACTCTGTTTCCTGAAGGATTTAATCCTGCTTCAGATGAATTTAGTTTGAAACCTTTCACTATCCTTAAGCATGTTGGACTAGACACAGAAAAACAACTCACTCACAGAAGGGAACCAAAGGGAATTGCTTTTCTTGCATTAGGTCCTAAGAACTGAAGCAAGACCCACAGAGCAGCAGAGCATTGCTCTGTTTGTCTGAGTCCTGATTGCAGTCTACACATTTCTGCCTGATAAGGGCCATAAGGAGGTGGTCAGGCTTGGGATGTAGCAGAAATAATCCAAGCTCAGAGGGCAAAGTGAGGTGTAAATAGTTACTGGGTACATCCCAGGAAAGCATTTAGTTATTAAGTTTTATGATTTATGTACGGTCTTATATAAATATATATATGTAGATACTGTTTTTGAATCTATGTTACTTCAAGCACTAAAGCAGTCCTACTGAAGCTGGGGGCAGAATACTTAAAACATGCAAGATTCTGGACTCTTTTAATCTGACAAATCATAAATTATTTCTGATAGACACAACACACAGCGGCTTTGTAAGAATTTTTCTGCAAGCAATGGACACTAGCAAAGATCCAGTTTTTCCCTCGTCATCTCCACTAGTACCATTAATCCAGCTAAAATGTAACACCACCACTGCTGGGTTGGGTGGATTTCAAGAGCCAGCCTAGTTGGGCTCAGAAACTTCATCAAGAGAATAGAAGGCATAGGAGTCAAAAATCTACAACATTTGAACAAACTGCAGGAACAACACAGCTGATCTAGCCTTTCTGTGAGGGAAGACAGTGCTTGAGGGATGAGGCACAACTGAGGTAGAGGACTGCCATTTGGGTCTCAGGGAGAGGATGCTTTAGCAACAGAAAAGCCCCACAAAATTATCTGAACAACTGGACTTTTCCCTCTCCACTGTTCAAAGTCAACACAATTTAAGATGCACAGACACTGTAGTCAGACTTATAGAACAGGTCTTAAGTATCTAGTGTGGGGCAGGATAAGAAATTAGGAAGCTGATACGTTTCCAAGCACTATTTAGACTTTTTCTAACCATGAGTCAAATCCTGAAGTTTTTACCTGAAGACTCATTTTCTCTTTTTTCAAATATACCTCTTGATTTTTATCTATGAGTAACCATGTGTGCTTTGTTCAGCATTTCTTTGCATTTTGTAAATATCAGAAGTACCAAAATATGGTTTTGTAGCAGACTTTTGGGTATTTAGTTTTGAAGATTATCCCCACCTTTTCTTAAACTTTAATAGGAACATTGCCCGACAATGCCAAGAGAAGGATTTGGAAGTTTGATTCATTGTTTAATAACTATTTCTAGCTATTTACAGGCATATTTGCCTTGTGACTTCTAATTTCTGTTATATTCCTTCTGTGAGATTATTTAACTCAACAATTAAATTAGATGATGTGAAATCCACTTCACCTTTACAACTGGCAACAGACTGTGATCACAAGGCAATGATTTCATTAGAGGAATCAAGCAAAAACGGAAGGAATGTAGGGTGTGAGGGGGAAAAAAAGCATTTGTTGAAACACAAATACCTTATGGAAAACCTGTTTGAGCAATTATACCTCTTGCACTGTGACAGCAAAGGGATTTGGGAATAAATACCAGCCATGTTCTTCTCTCACTATATATATATATATATATTTATTTTTTTTTTCTAAATTCTCATTCCTTGGATAGCTGTATAACCTTAGATAGCTGTGTAGTACTGACTGTGTTCTTAGATTACAGAATTGTTTGGTGCAGTTATTTGGTGAGAAATGGTATTGCTTAAATTTTGGAAAATTACTGAAATTTTCTCCACATAATTAATAGTAGAGATTGGTGCTTTTTTGAATGTTGGAAATCAAAAGAGAGTAGAAAAAGAATGCACATAATCTTTCATATAAAGTAATCTGGTGATAATGCCTGGCTCATGCTCCCACCTCTCACCCTTTGATGTTCAAACTATGTATCACATGTGAGAAGAATGACTGATGGCATTAAAACAATGATTGGTGTCTGATGAGCTCACCAGGGCTCATCATGCATGTGTTTGACATTTTAATCTGAGCCCCTTGGCTTCTAACTTGATTCACCTGTTTGTTAGCCTGCAGCTCTGTGATACCCACCTTCAAGCAATCCCTAGAAGACAGAGTCCTTCCTGTTCACTACAAACCTCTCTGTAACCAGTGTCTGCAGGCATACTTGGCCTCATTTCTGGTTGACTGCCATCCTCCTCCAGAATCTGGCTCACAAGGCCAGTATCTGTTCCCCATGTTCCCCCATATCCCATGCATAACCACCATAAGAAGGCAGTGGAAGAAGAATTTGGTTTTGCCCTATCAGCCCCAGAAAAATCTGAGCCAAATGCAGGACAGCTGCTCTCCCTGGTAGCCCTTGGGAATCTCTTTCATCATCATTTACCGCAGACATACAGGATGGTGCTAAACAGATGGAGCAAACCCTTGGCTTGGACAAGACTTCCCGCCCTTCCCACAGCGCCTCCAACAGACATTGATGTGAAGGAGAACTGCTCCAAGGAGATGGCCTGTGCTGACAAGGAGCAGAAACTGCTCTGAAACTGAACCCTTACACAGAAAGGATGCTCCTGACATCTCCATGACTTCTATCCAAAGAATGCTCATCCTGATGTACGTAGATATATGGCCCAGCCAAGAGTTGTGGTATTCTCCAACAGTTGCCTTCTGGTGAGTCCACCAGAACCCCAGGTAGCAGATCTTTAAATAAACTGAAACACAACATTTGTGGTCCAGTGGATAACACTGGGGTTCAAACTCTGCCTTAAACCTTATATGGACACATCCATGTGATTTTTCCAACTTCTTTAAAAGGAATAAATTATACTCAGTGGTCTGTAGCTGAAATTCAGTCCTAGACCTGATCATTCAGTAGCTCTGGCTCTGTACATCAACAGATTAAGGAAAGACTCCATTTAGTACTCATCATTTTAATTTTTGTTTAGTTTTTAGTGTTTGAATAATGGCTTTTGTGACAGACGCAGTGTGTCACATTTACAGACTTTTAGAGGGGAATAATGCCTCATGACCTCACACTTCTCAAGAGTCCCTCAACCACTGAACTGTGATGCCGTATACTGCAAATAATCATTTTAGCTGGCACTGGGTAATCCCAGAGGTACATTTAGTATTAGGTTCACTTTTCAGTGATTTATTTGTAATTTCTGCACAGTTAAAGTTATTCAGCACTTGGCTGATAGATAAGTAACAGGTAGCCCTTGCCAACAACACAGTTTGTGTGAAGGCCAATATAGCTAGGAGTCTGAGAATACAGACAGGTGAAGATGTTGCATATGGGAACCAATGCTCATCATCTGTCCGAATGTTGGCTTCCAGTGCACGGTGGTGCTGCTCGTTCAGCCTTCTTTGTTGAGCCCTCGCTGCTCTGAGCCCAAAGTAAATCACCACTCTGTCATCACACCAGGGCCTGAAAAAGGAGAAACTGGCAAAAATATCCTTTCAGCAAAAAAAAAAAAAGGTTTCTTAAAAACAAGTCCACGTGCTTTTGCCCTTGCCACAGATTGCACATTGGTACCAGCACCATTCGGGCCCCAGGAGATGTTCTGCATTATCTCTTAGCTCCATCCATCCCGGTTAGTTGTGTCCTGGGATTGTCGGCTTCATCTCCAGTCACTTCGTGGGAGCCCTCCCCAGCAGCAGCATCCCAGGCCTGCAGCACTGCAGCAGGTGAGTCCCTAGGAGTTGCACTCCTCACAGTGGCAGGAGAGGATGTAGCGATACGTGGCGGTGAGCCGCATGCCACCTGAGCAACGCAGCCGCATGGCCTTCAGCTTTGAAGTCTGGGGCCGGCAGCAGTGGCAGGTGGAGCGGAAAGGCTGTTTTAGGACAGTGCTGAAGGACACCATTGGCTCCGAGCGTGATGTCTGGCTGCAGCGTCCTTCGCAGCGAGCCAGAAGCACCATCTGTGAACAAAGAGAGATGGGTTATGAAAGTCCTTCCACCAGTCTGGCTGACCTGTCCTCGCCAGTCACATCTACCCACCTTGGTGGTGGCACCCGACCCTATGCAGTACATTTTATCTGAGAGAACTAAGGAGTTAAGAGGGCAGAGAAAAATTAAGTCTTTCCTATAGTCTCAGACACCATTACTAGTAACAAATATGGAGCCTGGTACTCTGACAGGTGACCTTGGGGCTCAAAACATTTGTAGCCAGCCCTGTTTTCCAGGCACAGTGACTTCTAGCATGGTTTGCTGGTTCTAGGTTTATGGCAGCCAAGCCTTTAAATCATCAGCCATCCTAGTGCTTTGGTTAGGTGTTTTCCAGTGTTTTGAGTTTATGTACTAGTGAATCAGCAGAACTGATCCTCAGGGTCAGTAAATCTCTCAATTGCTAAGAAATATAAACATATAAATTGGAAATATAAAGAAGCTTAGTTTATTGCTTCTTAAGAATTATGTTTCTGGCACTGTCTTCTGCAAAGATCACCTTGAATGTATGTTACCTGGTGTAGGGAACCTGCTTTGGCAGAGGGGTTGGACTCGATGATCTCTTGAGGTCCCTTCCAACCCCTATGATTCTATGATTCTATATTTGCAACTGGGTGCCTAAATGTATAATTACATCAGTTGTATCTATGTAAAATGCGTTGCATAACACGAGGAAGTAAAAATGTAGACAAGCATGTACTCCTTGTTAAGTATGGGGATTCTCTAGTGAGATCTTCCAAAAGCCAAATAGGCTCCATGCTTCTTCTGGGTGCACCAGCTGAGCTATGACCAGAATCGGCTAACTTGCATAATGAGAAGTGCTGAAGAATGAAATCCCATGGAAAGTCCACTGCTTCTGTTCCCAGCAATCCCTTGTTGAAAAGTAGAGATGGCCGCAGTCTCCCAGGCTCTATATAAAACATGGGAAGGACCTTTTAAAGCTGAGATGATCATGTGTTTAGAAACAGCTGTTATCACCTTGCAGAGCTAAGTTTTGTACAACTTTAAAGAAACTCTTACACCTTCATGAAATATTATTTAATCCAGGTGAGTTAATTCTGATTAACCAATACAGATTTTAAATCAACTTTTTGTATCATAAAAGCAAGGGCAAAATGTGATGGAGGTGATAATGTATGCACCAAAAAAGCTGTAAGTTTATCCTATAACCAGAGAAGAAAATTATCGTATTTTGACCATATTGTACACATCTCATGACTTTTTCAGACAGTCCAGAAGGACAACAATAGATGTGATGGCAAATATTTTATAACATTAAGCACTTCTAATACTCTTTCACTACACACCCTCAACTGGACACAAATCTTATAAGCAGGTATATCAAATGTTTAATTTTCAGAAACACTTTTCTTTAGTTAGAGTCATGTGAAAAGGCGAAAGGAATATATTCACATACATTCACATTATCAAATACTGCCAACTCTGCCGGTGTCCTTGGGAAAGGTACTGGTTGTCAGTAAAGAACATACTTTGTACAGTACTTAAAAATGCCTATTCTAGGAGTACTTTCATGATAAAGTATTACTTTAAAATGTGTTAATGTTAACAGCTACACTTCCAGTCAAAAGAAGGAAGATGCCTTCATGAACTGAAGATCTGGGCTTGGAACAAAGCACCTTCCATCTCAGTTTTCTTGAGGGCTCTTCAATACATTACATCTTTCATAATTCCTAGCATGATTTTATTGTCCCTTTCTTTGACTATAAAATCATAGAATCGGTTTAGTTAAAAGAGACCTTTAAAGGTCATCTAGTCCAACTCCCCAGCACTGCCTATTCATAAACCTATTCACTCTTTTGCTTGTAGTAATACTGTGTACAGTTGAGCCATGCACCAGCTTCAGACACATTAGCAATGTTAAGCTCCTTACTATCAGTGTATTTAGTGTATTTAAGAGGGAAAAGGAAAGTTATCACCGAGATGAAAATCTACTTTTGTCCCCAGGAAGACAAAACTTTTCTTCCACAGTGACAGACAATCAGCTGGTGAAGAGTGACATGGCTGTCTAATTCCTTTCCTGCAATGGGAAGACAGAAGACTGAGACATGAAAAACAAGTAGTTTCCTTGCCTGTTTCTTGACAGCTCTCACTAGGTCCCCCACTTTGACCAGATCACCAGACTGTGAGCTCTGTCCCAGATATCCCAAGCATTGGCTGATGAAGAAGCTGAGGAGGAATCTGACTGCAGCCTGCAGTGACTTAGAAGAGCGTTATAAAGGCAATGTAGAACAACTGTCTTTCAGGGGTGGCAACTGGGGATATAAAATGGCCACCAGCTGCTTTCTGGGAGTTTCAGAGGACTTCCAGAGTCATCTCCAACCAACACTTCCGTGATTCTGTGATTTCAGCCCATATGTGACAGCATACACTGCTCTATGATGGACTTGACTTCTAAATGCTTCTGGAGCTGGAACAATTAGTATCTTCTGGCACATTTCTCCTAAGGATTTTTTATGCCCCACATCTGTGCTCCTGAATCAGCAGGTACTTTCAGAAACATCAGAAAAATAAATACAACAGCCCCCTAGGACTATGGAAGAGTTGCGGAAGTATAATTATAGGATAGAATCTCTGTCTCAAGCTTTCTAGTGCAAAGACAATCAATATTTCTTCAATATGCAATCTGCATTTATAATTGCCTAGCAAACTTTGTCTTTAAAAACTTTTTTCATTCTGTGTAGATTATAATTTTTATCTAAAATTTTGCTGGCTATCTATTTTTTCAGAAGAGAATGGTTAGTATAAAGACAGTGTAAAATGGAATTATAGACCTCATCTGAGATCATCTAGTCCAACTGCCCACCTGCCACCTATATTGCCCACTAAACCATATCCCTCAGTGCCACATCTATGTTTTACTTGAACACCTTGAGGCACAGTGACTCCACCACCTCCCTGGGCAGCCTGTTCCAGCGAAGATACACAGTGTTGTTTTTACATTTTATTTTTGGATTATAGAGTAAATTTTTAGAAATGGCACTACACCATGCATATCAAGTCAAGCTTGCAGGAGAAATCTATTCAGATTTTCCATTTTGATGGATTTCTAAACTTCTGAACTAACCTAAAGCCCTCGGCATAATTTAACCTCCTCCTCATAAATCCCAAAGAGCACCAGCAGATTTTGGCAGGTGTGCAAATGAGCTGGAAATAGCATGTACTTTAAAAGCTTTGCTTTGCCATTTAATCAATAGCACCAGCTGTTTATTGCATCGTACACTACAGAGCAATAGAGATTATCGCTTAAATAATTAGTAATGATATGATGGCATGGCACAGTAATACAGTAAGTGTATATATAGTAAAAATGTGTGGGTATTTTATAACCTGATATCCGTGCCTCCTGGCTCCCCTGCTCCCCCGTGCATAGTAGTCTGTTCATGTCACCTTGTGATGCTATTCATGGAAGTATAGACAATGCAAGGCAAGAGCAGATAGGGGCTCCTGCATGCTTGTTTGAGCAGTTAGAAAAGTCTGTTGTTTTTTTTTCACTTCAAGTCAGTAATCTCACAGCCACCTGATGGTTATAGAACAACCACATTCTGGAAATTTAGAACTTATTAACTGGTTTGTTACTGTGGGTATTAGTAGTCCTGTTTTCCACATTCTTCAACAGCATGTTGAGGCCTGAACAGATGTGCTGAACGCATGAGCAAAGAATTGCATACAGCATTCATGTCCTGGCTGCAAGAAGGAATGGCTGCAATCCTCATGAACCACCTCCTGAGCAAATGTATTCCAATATTTGCTAAATCTTTCTTCATCTGGTACTTGTGTCTCTGGCCTAGATTCTTTGCTGCTAGGCTATCAGTGGTAACATGCCTCTGGCACATCTGAAGGAAGCACTTGTGACAGCAGATACCATAATTTATGAGAATCTCCATCTCTGGAGATGTTCAAGACCCGCCTGGACGCCTACCTGTGCAACCTGGGCTAGGGAGCTGCTTTGGCAGGGGGTTGGACTCAATAATCTCCAGAGGTCCCTTCCAACCCCTATAATTCTGTGACTCTGTGATTCTGTGAAATAAGAATGTGGTAAACACTGATGATTTATCTTCCCTTTAATTTCAAATCATTTGTTTTCACACGAAATGTTTACTTTAGGGCTCGACAGAAGAGAACACGAACACGCCCTTCGAGATTTCAAGCCTGAAAAATCTAGTGTTAAAGCAGTCTAGTAGTCCACATTTGTAGCCTCCAGTCTCTTATTTTACCACACAGAGAAAAAGAATAGAGAGAAACAATGAAAAAATCCTTGCTGGTTGCATTTATCTTGTCATCATTTGCTTCAAACAAACTAAGACAGTATATATGCAGATGTGTGGTCTTAGCACTGGCCATCCTACTGTTCCTCAGAAAGAGATCTGCCTCACACACCCAGTTCCTAGTGTTAATGAAGAGGAACAGCAGCCCATGCCAGCACTTCTACAAGCTGGGACATGTAGCAGAGCAGTTTTAGGGTAGAAAGGCTGGCTGTGGTATAAAAGCAAAGCCCAGCTACACTGAACCTGGGAGTGAGTCAAGAGTCAAGAGGAGCCTTGTTGGCTGACTCTTTCATCACCAGAATGCCTTTGTACACAGAGTAAATTACTTTCTTCTCATGTTCAGTATGGGGATAAGGTAATACTGCTAGCAGTAGCAGGCCATAAAGTGTAAAAGCACAGAGAGGAACACCACCAGAAAATCATCCCAGCTTAATGCCCAAGGGCTGCAGGGAGAGGCTGTGGCAGAGGTTGGGCACCAACCTGCAGGCACTGAAGGCCAGGCTGAATGGGTCCTGTGCAGCCTAGTCTGGTGGGAGGCAGCCCTGCCCACAGCAGGGGGTTGGGGCTGCGTGGACTTTGAGGTCCCTCGAACTCTGTCTGTGATTCTGTCATTATATGATTCATCTGCAGGTCTTGCTCACTCTCTTCTTGATGGGGAAGCTGACAGCCTCCAAAATGGGCAAGTGGGACAGCCAAGCTTGGGTCTCCCTAACACTGGTCTCATACCAGCACTGCCTGACATGCTGTGCCTATTTACTTCTGATCCACAGCAGCATGAGATCAGAGGTTTTTGTCCTACTGTTCTTGGATTCAAATAACAAAAGCATATATTACTTGTGATTCAGGAGAGTTTGTTTTTCTGATTTTAGCCCATACTGAATTTTCTTCCCATGTGGAAAGCAACCACCATTACTGAAAGTCTAACTGCCCTGGCACATTGCCTCCGACAAGACGATGAACACAATGGGTCCTAGCCTGACCTCTGTTCATTGACCCCTGGAGCAAGAGGAATGGGGCTTCTTCAGAACAGGGCCAAAGGCTCCCATGTCCCAATCTCTCTTCTCTTGTGGGCTGTCACCCACCCACATTTATTCCCTGGTTTCAGAGTATTCCCACAGCATGGCTTTGCCTCTGCTTGGCCCTACATCAGTGCTGACTGTCCAGCAACCATCATGGTGAGCCTTTCTTCTCCCAGAGTCTGATGCCTCTCCACTCCCAGCCTCACAGATTTACATCCTCCCGCATCCCCAGAGCCAGCCCCTGACTCACTCTGCTGCTGTTTTGTTGTTGTTGTTACATGCTAAGGGTACTGCTTCCTACACAACTCATGAGCTTTGGTGCCTCATCTGTGTCTCATCATGGAGGCTTTTAGGATCAGTGTTATTAGGTGGAGCCTGAGTCCATGTGACCAGGAGTTGTGACTGCACCTTTCCAGGATTCTGTGGGGTTTTTGCACAAGGGCTTGGATATCTGTGCTCCTACAAACCTGAACAAAACTCTTTCATTTTGTGGTTGCCTTTCTTCCTCTGTCATCATCATTTCTGCCCTCCAGATTTATGTTACAAGCCTGGCTGCTACAAGCATCACATAGAGCATTGATTTTCCGAAGAAATAATGAGAGGCAGGAAGGGAAAGAAGGTAGGGAAGGAGGGAAAAGAAGGAAGAAAGGGAAGGAAGAAAGAAAATAAGGAAAGAATCCCACCAACAACTTGTTTTCTTAGCCTTCCTAAAGGCAGAGAAAAGCAATCAAGCATGTAAGACGGGGAATGATGGAAATGAGAACAGGGAAGGCAATCTAATTAAAAACATATTCTTCTAAAACAGAGCTTTGATAAAAAGCTGTTGACATAAACATCTGTAACTAACTGTAAAAATATCCATGACAGTTTTTTAAATGAGACCTTTAATGGAAGTCATGTTTGAAAATATTATTACATCTTCTGCCTTCCCAAATTCCACAATGGTTTCAAGAACAATGTTTCAAGAATACTGCAAGATATATGACTTTCTCCTGGAGTGGAAAATGAAAACAGTTTCCCTACAAAGCAGAGTAATTTTGACTGTTCCTAAAAAAACCTCTTCTTCTGTAAAGTTAAGCTCTTTCTTTGTTAAGGTCTCGGGGATCTGAATCATTCTGCTAGACAGATGGCTTCTGTTCTGGATCTGGCATATAAACACACATCAATATTAGACTTGCTAATGAAAATTAGATGTGATGTCTGCTCCTGTATATACTGCGATAAAATATAAACAAGTCAAAAAAATGAAGGTTCTGCTGGAGTAGCTATGGGAATTGCAGTACTTCTTGTTTCCACTGTGTTTCCATTTTGGATCTAGGACTGAATTTCTGTCAGAGACTTTGTCCTTTTTTGGAGTGATACATTGGTTTCACCAAGGCATCCTTTTTTACTCTGTTCATTTTCTCTCTTAGCGCAGCATAGAATTACAGAAGTTAAAAATTACTTCAGAAATTGCAAGATGTATTACTTTTGCTGTCCATCTTGGTTAAACAAGGATTATGTTTACCATCTTTTTCTGTGGAGAGGCTGACAATTGTACCCACATGGAAAGAAGTCTTGTTACATTTGGAAAAGTCTCCCAGGTATAATTTAACCATTTAAATTCCTTCCTGCTTGTGACGTCAAACAGATGCTGAAAACAGGTTTCCAAAGCTTTTGGAAATGTAGTCCATTATAGTAATGGAATGCATAGACAAAATAAAGGAGGGATGAAAGAACGCAGTGTGCTCCTGAAAAACTGTGTTTTCCTTTGAATTCAAGGAAGTATGAGGTACTGACTTTCCTGACTGTATTAGCTTTTGTCTGACCTATGTCACTGGCCTTCAGTGTGTTGGATTGACTTGCCATCGCAATCAGATCACAGAATCATGGAATTGAAGGGGTTGGGAGAGACCTCTAGAGACCATCGAGTCCAAGCCTTCTGCCAAAGCAGCTCCCTAGACCAGGGAGGAGTCCAGGCAGGTCTTGAAACTCTCCAGAGAAGGAGATCCTCATAAATTATGGTATCTTCTGTCACAAGTGCTTCCTTCCACCACCTCTCTGTGCAGC
>VXAB01004219.1:0-40749 GCA_013399175.1 Odontophorus gujanensis | reverse complement strand
TCTCTCTCTCTCTCTTTTTTTTTTTTAAGAAACAATTTATTCCAGGGTGAGTCTGTCATTCTGGAGCATCTTTTTCACAATAATGTTAGCACTTATTTTTGAAAGTTCATTAAATTTGCAAGAAGTAGTCATGCAGCTTAACCTAAATATCTTATTTTGCCCTAGCACCAGATTTCTGTGAAAACAGAACAAATCATTACATTCATTCATCATCATTTGTCTGTGAGGTTCCAGGATGCCAAAAATAGTAAACACTTGTGGAATCTACAATAATTGAGAGCAACAGTAAATTGCATTTTAAGTGCTCATCAAGGTGAGAACAAGGCGCTTCATGACTCTTCGTTCATCCTTGTTAGGAATTTTGCCAAGCTAGAAGAATGCACATTGAAGTTTCAGGTTCTAACCTCCTCTTGAGTATGTTTGTGTGGTCCAAATCCAGTGATTTCTTGGAGATATCTAACCTAGTCAGAAATAAAAGAGAAAGCCATAATTGCCTTGGATGGAGAATTGTACTAACACTTCTAACATGTACTGCACTTGTACTCCAATAGTATCATTTAAAATGCAGTGTGGATACCTGCTCTGTTTCATTTAGAGTTCAGGCAGGGTGAGATGTCGTGTTTAGCCATGGTTTGCTAGAAGAATAGTTCTCTCTAAGGCACAGCATTAGTGTCTTAACATCAAATATTGCCAATAAAGCAGCTGTTGCTTTGTCAACATATGCATATGTTATATAGCTAGCAGAAAGACCATCATAGAACAACTGGCTGCATTAGAAGGTTCGCTTTGTTTCATTCTGCCCTTATACAGTGCAATTCAATTGGATAAAAAAGGTTGTTTCTGGCACTAACTAGGCAGATTAACGACTTATTAATTATACCTTTGCTGGAACATCATTACTTGGTCTTACAAAATTGAGTTACCCTTCTAGTTGTAAAATATACTTGTTCTCCTTGTGCCATAATCAAGATTCCAACTTACATACACAGTGAATGAAACTGAGTGATGCTCTTTTGTATATTCCACTTCAAATTTTGCAAACCCTCCACCATGTCTGAAACCCGATAATTTTGACCTGCAAAGTCACAGAGGGTCAAAGGTCCATCTTATCTGTCTGTAATCAAGATAGGAAGGATTTCATTCCTCATGCCTATTCTCCATTTCATTCTTTAGTATATGTGGAGTGTAACAAATTTAAGGGTGATATCTTTTTTCCTTGAAGCTCCTGTTCTTATAGAAGGAAGTATCTTTTTATTTATTTATTTTGTCCTCTGATTTCTTGTCTCTCAATGGCTGGTGGCTTCAAAGCAATACAAGCTAAAAAGTGGATGGTAATAATTACTGAAAGATTTTCTTTATATAGGAAACGTTCAGGGAAAACGTTTACATTAAGACAATGATTTGTAAGAATGTGTATAGAAATCTGTGTTTCATTGAATGCAAATTGTATTTCTGAGCTGCACAGGACCTTGTTGAATGTGGTCATATATTATCAGGTGACTTAGATAAATCTTCAGAAAACATAATAGACACAGAGATTCACTTTGAGATACTCTGAGTGGAAATTGCTTCCCCTTTCATTTTCTCAGCAAAGGAGACAAACGGCCTTAGAAAAAAAATTTGAAAGGTTTTGTCCTATACAGATAAAAAACACAAGGCCTCCCACATATCTTGTTTCTTCTCTTTGCAGTTGTCGTGCTTTTGTAAATTACTAAGTTGGCTGATCGTTAAAACTATTGAAGCTAGGAATATCAGGCAGGAATGTTACAAAAATGCATATTTTTGGAGGGAAAATATAGTATTCTCTCTCCTAGCTCTCTCCTCTTTCTCCTTATTGTCTTAAAGAAATTGATGGACGTCATTTGGGATAAAATACTGACAGAAAAAAGTGACAACAACACCATGCTGTAGGACAGATGAGATAGTACTAGATATTCATGCTTAGATAGTAAAATCCATAGGTATGGAATAAATTTTTATGATTTTTATGATTTTTATCTGAATTTTGTGGAGAGGAATGGGAAGGATCCGTTTCTGATATTGGCGATTCTGTCTTTGTGGTGCCCAGTTTAGTGGTACTTTTTTTTTTTGAACGTTATCTCTGATGAAGAAAAAACTTTATTATAAAGATACAAAACAGCAGAAATCTGTTTGTTATGATGAGAAACAAACTACTAGAAATTTGTGCAAACACTTTCCACAGAGGGATAGGAGATGTAAGACAGATACAAAGGCTGCCAGCTGTCCAGGATGCATTCAGATAGTGAATCTAGTGTCAAGTTAGTGGAAAGCATATTACACTTCTAAGGCTTCTGGTGCATCTCAAAAGGTTTCCAAGAATATAGTGACCCAACTGGGACATAAGGACGCACAGGAGCTCTCTACTGACCATGAAGGGACTACACAACACCAGCCAGAACCCATCCTACTGCTAACATCGAATGTAAATCTTAGGCTGATCACCAGGCTGTCACTTAGTACTTATAAAAGTAATACCTCTCTGGCCTCAAGTCTCAGCTTAGATCAGAAGATTTGCTAGACACTTTACTAACACTCCCATTTCAGACAGCACCTCTTTTTAATGCATAGGGAATTTCACTGAACCATATAAAAGTTGGTTGGAATGGATGTCAGGTTGATATCTAGTCTGTGCTACTATAGAATTGTAGAATCATTGAGGTTGAAAAGACAACTAAGATCATCTAGTCCAGCCATCAACCCATCAATACTTTGCTACTAAACCACGTCACTCATCTACACTTTTCTTGAAAATTTCCAGCCACAGTGACTTCACCACCTCCCAGAACAGCCTGTTTCAATGACTCACCACACTTTTTGAGAAAAAATTCTTCCTAATATCCAAGCAGAAGCTCCCCTGGCACAACTTTAAGCCATTACCTCTCATCCTATAGCTAGTTACCTGGGAGAAGAGGCCAAATCCCACCATACTACAATCTTTCAGGCAGTTGTACAGAGTGATAAGGTTTCCCCTGAGCCTTCTCTTCTCCAGACTAAATGACTCGAGTTTCCTCAGACTAAAACTGAATACAGTACTTGAGATGCAGCCTCACCAGTGCCGGCTACAGAGGGATAACCACCTTCCTAGTCCTGCTGTCTACACTATTACTAATACAAGCCAGGATCTCATTGGCCATCTTGGCCACCTGGGCACACTATTGGCTTCTGTTCAGCCAGCTGACAATTAGCACTGTCAGATCCTTTTCCTCTGTGCAGCTTACCAGCCACTCTTCCTCAAGCCTATTATTCAGGTTTAACAGGATGAAAAAGGAAGATGAAAGTATAATTAATAGTAATAATTAAATATATAAAAACTGAGTGAGGCAAAATGCTTACCACCCACTGACCAATGCCCATCCAATCTCTGAGCAGCAACAACAGCACCCACTGCTAACTGTCCCCAGTTGTATTGTTTTACACAATGTCCTGTGATAGAGGATATGGCACTGGTCAGCTTGGGTCAGCTGTCCTGGTTCTCATCCCCCCCATCTTCTTGTACACCCCCAGGGTGCTTGCTGGCTGGACAGCCTGAGAAGCTGAAAAGTCCTCAACTTCTTGTAAACACTGCTCAACAACTAAAACATCAGTGTGCTATCAACGTTATTTTTGTCCTTAATCCACTATGAATAAAATTAACTTTATCCATCTGAATCAACTCCCAACCACTTTTTCAGCACATACTTCCTCAGCTGTGCAAGAATGAGAAAAGCCTTCCTAAAGTTGAGACAAATTCCACATACTACTTTCTCTTGTCATATACCCAGTCACTGAAGTGCAAAAGATAATAGAGTTTGAATGCAAAAATTTACTTTTGGAAAATCCATTTTGAGTATTCCTGACTACACTCTTGACCTTCACCTTCTTAAAAGTAGATTCTGAGATATTAATGCTTTTTCTTTAGACTGAGGAGGGACTGACTAGGTGACAGTTTCCTTTATTATCCTTTTTGTCTCTTTTAACAATGAATTGCAAGGTTTACTTTTCTTCCAGGTAATATTATAGGCAGAATCTTCACAAACACACTAATCGATTCGTTCAGAATCTGTTAATGAAATATTAACAGTCCACTGATACAGAGTGCATCTAATTTTGTTCTGACAGTGAGAATCCTTTCTTCCTAACTATACTGGTACCTACTGAAGTCAATTAAGTCTTGCAGCTTTTGCAGTATTGTCCCTGGTTAGATTGTCTTCTTCTCCCATCACCTTGCTTTTCTTTTCCCACTTATCCACTTTGCAACGGTAGAATCTTTACCTTGCTGTTCTTAAGCAGGAGAACGATTAATTCCTGAGCTCTCCTAAAAATCTCATAAAAAATCCATTGTTTCTCCCAGACTCTCTTCTCTTTCCTGTCAGATTCCTTAGGACCGCCTACTGAGCAAAACTCTGAATAAGATGAAATATGAACTTCCAAACCCCAAACATTGCTGCTTTGCGCTCCATTGCTTCTTCAGATCTTTAATTTAACAATCTCAGAGACACTGCAGCACATGCTGCCCCCTATGACTACCAGCATGTCTTCTGCATTTACGAGAAGCAGGAGTAGAGTACTACCTTTGGTGCATCTTCCTTTTCCTTCCTGTTCTTCCCTAAGAGCTGCTGCAATAGTCTTGAAGCCACAGGTGTCAAATCCAGGATCCTGGATTTCAAATGATTCTAAGTTATGATGTCGGTTTTATTTTTTTTTTAATTGTTTGTGTTTTGCTTTTTTTTTTTTCTTTGTATATTTATTTGATTATTTAATTATAAGAAGGAGGGAGTAGTCCACACTTGTTTTGTCCACATAATTTAGGAAAAGTTTTGATGAAACCTCTCTTTAGACTGATTGGGAAAAATTTGATGTCTGAAATTGTGATATTTTTTATTTCTTTCTCTGTAAAATTTGTTATTTTACTATTTTATTACAAAAATATTTTAAAAAATAAGGATACTGACAACTTTTCTTCTTTGATATAAGTGATTTATGTATCTATTTTACATATGTATGAGACAGTTTTCAAGACCAAAAGTGCTTTTTTCCTTAATATTACCACTAGGACTGTTTTAGTGACTTCAGTTCATAAGATTTATGAGAATGCCTTAAAATGTGAAGTCTGAGATTAAAATAATCTCATCTCAGATTGTAGTGTTTGACTACTTTTGCACATAATGTGAATGTATGATCAATGGGAGACCAAAATTTTACAAAGTTATAAACTACTACTTTTCTCTGTCCCTTATCAGAGAACCAAGACATATATTTAATGCCCAAATGAAAGGATATTTTATCTTTTTATCTTTTTTTTTTTTTTTAACAGTGATAGTAGTACAGTTGTACAATTTGTAGACAGAGCTTCTATTTCTCCCAGAAGATGTCAAATATTTCCTTTCTTTCCTTGGATAATTTAGTATTCCAAACTGAAATCTGATGCAAAAATCCCCATCAGGAAATATTAACTATCTACAAGAACTGCCACTGAGACATTAATGATCAATGTCATGTTATTTACCTCCAGTGTAAAACCAAGAAGCTCAGAGGAACACAAGCTCTCTCTTCTTCCTCAAAAATCATAGCAGTTGGATTACCACACCTTGGACAGCAGTCTTAATTTCTGCTGCCTTTGGCAGCCATATAGTGATGTTAAGGATCTCAGAATGCAACAGATAACAGAATATTTGGTAACATTTCCAATATATTTTGTACAAAAGCTTCAGTTTATCATAACATAATAAGGGGGAAAAGAACAGAACCCATGCCATGAACTCTGAAAAAGACAGGGAATAAATCAGGTGAAATAGTTTAAATTAATATTGATTAGTTTAATTTTGGCTTAGAAATAAAGGACATTATCACCTGGTAAACAGTCCAGTTTACTTAATAGATCTCACTATATTTTTCTTGGAGACGTCCCAAAAATTTACGAGAATGAGCTCCATGTAGTTGATTGGATATGATACAGCCAGATACTATAGTAAAACAGCTGTTGTGTACACTGGAAATAAAATATTTTCCTAAGCTACAGAGGTCTGACATTTATTTGCACTTTACAAATTTTGATGCCTATCACTGAATAAAAAACAATGCGTTAAAACTAAGTAACCTTGTACTTTAGCTATAGTGGGAATAGCAGAGAACTGGTAACATTTATACCTGTAATAATAATTTACAAATAAAAATAAATTAATAATACGGAAAAATAAAAAATGGCCTGCTTTGAGGAAGTGCTGATAATAATCCAGTGCTTATTTTGGTTGAAATAAGGTTGTTTTATATATTTTGCAAATATTTCTTCAAACCACAGTTAAAAACAGGAAACAATAATAGAAGGGAAAATGTCTAGATGCCATTTCAAAATTTGAAATTTAATGGACTATTCAAAATCGGATTGAAACATGAAAATGGAAAACTTTCAATTACACTTTTGTTGTAAGTGAATATGCCTAGGAAAGTATTTGGAACAGAATATAGCTTAGCTATGTTTTTAAATTTTTCACTTTCCTGCAATTCTTCTCTTTGTGCCTGTGTGAGTGTGTGATGCCAGACTTTAAATTTTAATTTCTGCATTCCATTAAAAGATAGCCACTTTCTTCACTATGCTGTTTTCCTTACTTGCTCAGAAATTCAGATGGGAATATTCCCTATTATTATTTAAAAGAGTTAAAACCCTTGGCCTCCATCAGGATGTCACTGTCACACCCATTCAAGTTCTATTATGAATGTCAGGTGCTACTTTTTGTATAAAGAACAAAATAGAACTTAATCATATTAAAATGACTTTTGTACAGCTGTTTTATTTTTTTAATGATTTTTTATAAATGATTTTGGATATTATATATGCAGAAAAACGAGTAGATTCAATGGTACACTACATTTTTAATCTAAATCTCTATTAAAACCGTATTCCTTCTACCAGATAATTTTACTTTGAAAAATCCATAGTGAAAACAGCTATCTAAATCATAGAAGAAGACTGAATTATACCAGGTGATATTGACTGATACATTTGATAATGTAGTAAAGATACCAATCGTGACAAAATCTGTTAGCTTGAAAATAGGGCAAAGTATCATTTTACTGGAAAGCTGACTAATGAAAAATATTGCTTATGCAATGATGAGACCCATCAAGTAGATTTATAGCATACAACATTTGTCAGTTCTCAAATATTTCAAAAAGATTCAAAGGCTTTTGCAATAGGCAATATCAGTATTTTCTGTGCAGTACAATTAACACATTAAAAAGAAGAGTAAGCTCTGACATCCAGACCTGCACAGTAAAGGGCTTTCTGTGTAGTAAAACTCTTAAGCAGAGTGTGCTGCTTCTTGAGCTTATGCAGGCACAGTCATGGCTGGACCACCACCTGGATGTTTTGCAAGCTCCACAATTCAAAGAGATACTGCTTGGGAGGATTAAAGGCTGTGAGTCAGATTCAGTGAATCCAAATCCCAGCAGAAGTTTGGCAGAGGACTGAGCCAGTCCCTGGGATGCCAGCATTAATGGCTGAGGGCCAGACACTAATTCTGGATGCATGGCACGTGTCGCCTCCTATCTCGATTAAGCCACGTCTCTGACTTGCACACACAGTGCTTAACAGCAGATTTTCTAAGGCATATGCTGATCCCAGTGCCATACGTCTTAGTTAAAAATCTGGTCTGTAGGGTATGACCATTTCTTTTCTTTTCTTTTCTTTTTTTTTTTCCTTTGGTTATTTGATGAAGAAATAAATACAAAAGCAAAGGAAATTGAGAATTCATTAATGGCACTCACCCTGTTTTACTCCTGTGGTCGCTTCTTCATCTCCTATTCCTTCTAAAGGATTTGTTCCGTACATCCCCACAATGAAATCAAGGTAACAGTAGAAGTAGCACAGGAAAATTATTTTCCTTTGTAGGACATGACAGGATTCTGAAAACTCACAAGTATTTACTCTTCAAGCTAATTTTGCAGTGTTGTAAAACAACATGCAAACTGCAGAGTAGAGAGAAATAAGAGAGTCAGCATAGCAAAACTCGATTAGAAAGTTTGATTTGATTATCTGTTCCTTATTTGCATCACACTGCTGTTTCATTCGGAGGTACCTGACTGGAATATTTTCACTGCAATCTGAGCATGGAAACTGAACCTATCAGCAGAATAGCAGGCTGTGGGAAGCACAGCGTTTTATGTTGGAACATTCTAGCATGAGAATTGTTGCTTTGAAAATTATACTCCAAACACCTTCCTGTTTCATTTTGCCTCTTGATTTAGATGGAAAATGTCCAGAAAAAAATGTGGTTGAACCTGAAGATGAGAAATGGGAGATTGAGGAGCAGAAAGGTAACATACAAGTGGATTGATGTGGTGTCTTAATGTACTGGCCTTGAACTAGTCAAACTTGATGGTGAATTCAGCCAGATTAAGGAGAATAAGAATCAATCAGTTTCTGATGGCTCTGAAAGTCACAATAGAAGAGAAGATGGTTGTGTATTTATTGTCTAAGAGCTACGCAGAAAGCCCTCTTGTGCAATAATAATTAAAAAGGCTCAGCTAGAGAGGTTAGCTTGAAAAAGAAAGAACAAAAACAACTGACCTTTCTTTTCTTAGAGGAAAGCCCATTAGAGGAATGATTGATTTTGTACTTCACTTTTTTCTTTTTCTCTTTTTTTCTTTCCTAATTCTCTAAGTTACACGGAGCACCCCAGTTTATTTTTAGCCACTTAGTCCAAACTGGGAAGGGGTAATTGTGAGGCTAATTTAAAAGTCTCAGTAGTATTGAATTTTACTGTCTGTGAACACTTTTAAACTTCTCATTCTAGACAGGTAGGCATCAGAAATTACAGTGCTTTAGATTATTTTCTAAAAAAAAAGAATAAAATTTTAAAATAATATATATATATTTTTTCTGATGCATACTCATCAGACAGAAATTAACAGTTGCACAAAGGTACTCTCCTACATCTGAAGTGTTGTAACAAAGAAAGCACTTTACTAACAAAGAATTGACTTTACATAAGCCTATCTCTTGCACGGTGGAATCATATATAATGTAGATGAGATTGGTAGGGCAAGAAATCTTAATTTATTTATTGTAAAAGTGTAATTCCAGCCACCTCCTGTTTTCATTATACCAATCTAATGCCAGCCATTTCCTGTTTTCATTAGACCATTGTAATGCTAGGCTCCTACTGTTCTCATTAGTGCAGGACTGTGTAATGGCAACCACCTCATGTTTTCATTATAACAAAACTGTATGGTGCCAGCTGCCACTTATTTTACTTTACAGAATAGCATTTGAATGTAGTCAGTACTCTATCCAAAAGAATATACACAGAGATGTCAAGGATTGCTGATGTCTAAGCCCAGTCAGACAATGCTTGGAAACACCCTTCTTATTTTGCCACTAGAAGAATGGAGAAGGAATTACACAGAATATACAGACAAATCATTCAAGGCTGGTGAAAGTGCTAAACTGCTGCGGAAGGACTTCAAATTCTAGCAACTAAATTCCTGATCCATAGCCTACCTGGGCTTCCAGAAGATAAAAAGATGGTTGTAGTAGTTTGTGGTCTGGAGTGTGCTTCTATGGAAATCAAGTTCCCAGCCCCAGTGCATATTGCCTATGTATACTGTTACCTGTGAATTTACAGTCTTATTAGTCCTGCTGTGACCAGTCTGGAGATAATAGGATCCAAAATATTGGGTTATTAAGATTTGTGTTTTTTTTGTTGTTGTTGTTTGTTTGTTTTATCAACCCTTTGAACAAACAATAATTTCACTGCTTATAAGTAGTGATTTAAAAGAGTCTGCGAGTCCTTCTTCAGGTACGATTGTAATGATATTAAATAGTATTAAAAACAACCTGATGGTGAAAAGACTTTACACTGGGAAAAAAGTCTTAGAAGCATAATTTCACTGAAAACTGGAAGGATTCCTTTACATAAGTGCAATTAATTTGTGGATGTACTGCAAATGAATGTGACTATTTTATTTTATCTTCTACAGTAGGTATTAAAGTAGTAATAATAATTTAAAGATATATGAACAAAAAGCACTGTCATACTAAAAGAAACACAACTATGAGATGCTGATAAAATATTTTTGATTTGGTAAAAGTTTGTAATTTAAATGTTTAGTTTTTGCTGATATTGTATTTCTATTCATGAGTATCAAAAAGAAACCCAGTATTATTGCTCTGCAAAGTTTATTTTACTGCTGCGTAGGTATTTAGCAATTCCACTGAGATTAAATATCTGGTTTATATGGGGAGTTCTGGCCTCAGGTCTATAATGTATGAGTTTGCAGTGTTTTAGTCATGAGGAGAACCAACTCATCTGCTCGTATGCACACATCTGCTACTTCTGTTCTAAAGCCCTGGGAGCTTGAAGTACTTGCCATCAGGACCAGAAAAAGCACCACAGCAAGAGCCCGTGTCTGTACCTGACCAAAATGATCAGTTCTGCACAGTGACTTTGGTTTTAATTATTCATGTGATTCCAGCTTGTCATGTTTTATCTGCTGTAAGTTTTAATGATTTATAGCTTCACTATAGCTTGTGAGGAGGTGAAAGCTCTATGGGCAGGTACCACAGAAATAAAATGTCACTGTTATTATAAATATTGGTACCTACATTCACTTATTTGAAAGAAAACAGCATTTCAAAGATATTTTTTTTCCCACTTCTTTAGTTTTGATGGAAATGTTATGGTTTCATGAGAAGAAAACTATCCTTTGTCATCCTCAAGTTGCTGTATTATTAACATCACTAAGCAGAGTAATTGACAGATGTGTGTAAGCTTTGTTAAAATGATTAAAAACTCTGGAAACCATAACCTGTCAGTGTTCATTGGGAAACAAACAAACAAACAAACATACAAACAAGAAAAGCATACAACAACCAAAAAAACCTTTCCATCTGTTGGGGGACTCTGTAAATGAAAGTAATGAGTCACCCATAAAATGACAGCTGTCACCCATAGGATTCAAGCCTTGAAAGAAATACAAAAATACATATGAAATGTTGATAAAAAAATATCCTTAATTTGTTACCATTTTGATCACCTCACTGGGGGCGGGGTGTAAGAGCTTGTAATTTGTCTTTGATCTCTAGTGTCTTAATTAGGTCCAAGTCAATAGGAAGACAGATATGTTAAGTGATATTACAGTTTGATAAGGCACTGTATGTCTACATATATCTTTTCACATTCTCTGTCACAGTCTTCATGATGAATAAAATTTTATGAGGATGGTGGTATGTGATAGAAGCACATTTAAAAATTACTTCTTCTGAGCTGTGAAAGCCCAATAAAACTAAAGCCAGGAGTTAGAACTGAGGGAGGTCAAGGTTTTTGTGTGCCCTTGATTTGCCTGCGAAGATGGTGTATCTATGCATTCTGTCCCCTCAATATTTGTTTTAAGAAAAAGAAATGATTTTCATTTGTTTTCCTGTATCATTGTTTTTCCCTTCTGATACACTATCTGAAGTAAGGCAGGTGGAATCATACAATTTTCTGTGAAATAAAATGCAAATTTTGTTATGCAAATGGATCATTAAGAACTGAATTAAATTGAGCAGTGGTGGTAAATCAGCAATTATACTGTTGTGGGTGGGTTTTTGTTGTTGTTGTTGTTTTATAGCACGATTCCAGCTCAAATAAAATCCAACGAGCCTACAACACATGTTGTGGATGGTAATGTCACTACTAGAAGAGAAATCCTAGGGATGATGTTGTGCTTTACTGAATTTGGTATGCATTTTATCATCACTTTGATACTGTCTTTAAAGCTAAGGATGCTGAGTAAAGTGATTTGAGTCAGCTGGTAACACAGTATATTAATTACAGCTCATAATAACTTCAATTTTTACATAATTGTTGCATATTTGTGCATGTTAAGCAAATAAAATCCACAGTCTGGACTAGTGATTGTGATTAATATTTATGTTGCAGTTAAAAATGAGCATGCTTTTATCCTCACCAATGTTGAAGACTTTCTGGATTATGTATAAAATGGAACAAACACAATAATTAAAGAAATTCTCAAACTGAGCAAACACAGTTCTTCAAATACAATTCTAACTGGCTGTAAAAATGCATTATGTGCTAGCCAATACATGCATTGAGCAAGGATTGGTATTCCTCCAGACCACCCTTCAAGGCTTGGAAATGTGGACTAGCATTTTCTAGTATGCCTTACAAATACCCAGGATGAAGGAAATAAAGAAAGTGAATGAGGAAAGCTGGCATCCACTTTCAAGAACTATGTTATTCAGGATTTGGCTGCAGCACCTGGTAGATCCTCACAGTTGAATGTTGTCATTGCCCACAGACACTTGAGTTTCTTCCAGGCAGGAGGTGATAGAAACAACTCCTTAAACTAGAGGAATTACTGGTTATCAGTAGAGCTGTCTCAGTTTTACATTCTTGATCTCACATTAAATTTGGCAAACCACCAGGAAAGCTTTTTGAAGAAGAGTACTTGATTCAAATGTCCTACGATTGTTCTTATGGCTCACACTGTTGGAATAATATGGCATTTTCCCTGGGTTGAGGTAAGAACAAATATGAAATATGACTCTGTTCAAAATATCCTATTGCTTTTCCTTCTCTATCTTGATTTATGCCTTCAACCACAACTCTTGAATTTGAAGTGGTTCTAAGTTTAACAGTCCAGAGTTTATTAATAAGTGTTGGAGAATTGATCACTTATAAAAAGTGGATTAGTTTGTAATTATTCTACTGAATGTACTTGACATCATGCTACTGTTTATAGTTGGGTTTCTAGAAGCAGATAGCACTAAAGAAGCCCAGAGTTTGTCTGGACAGGGCATTTATTCCAAAGTCTTCTGCTACCACAGAATTTGAATTGAGGCTTAACAGTTATTGATTTATTTTCTAAATCTCTTATAATGCTATATTAATGTTATCAAAATAGCTTCACATGTATTACTTTCTGCTATATTTACTATATTCACTCGATGTTATACAAATTCGTATTAAATAATATAACAATGGCTTGCATTTATTTCGTTCTTCATCTAGAATGAGACACAAGGACACAGAAAATCATACCTATAGCCAATATGGATTTAGGTGTAGAAAGGCAAAGGGTACTAAGAGTAAATACAGTTTTTCATATGATTTGAGGAACATATTTAAAATGTACAGGTAATTAAATATGTATTTATGATTCATGTTATAGTTAGAAGATACTGAATACATTAGTTATTCAGAATATATGTCTGCTGCTTAATTTCTTCATGTTTTAATTTTAAAATTGATAAAATAAAATATTTTTTTTTTCTAAAAAATGTAATAGCTGCATGCTTAGTTGTTATGGAAATAGCTTGATTTAGAGCTGACAATTTTATTAAGCGTGATATTCCTTTTAAAAGGATCTCCCATTGAACTCAAAAGTGTGAAAGAAGAATTCCTCCATAGAAAGATAAGTACTTTAACCAGAAACCAAAAGTATTACTTTAATATTTTAGCAACATTAATGTGATAAAATTTCAAAACAATTTGAATTTTAAGAAATAAATTGAGATTTTATCTGTAAGAATTATTATTATTTTTTAATTGTATGGTATAAAGTGCGAATTCTCTACTAAGATAAATTTACCATGTACGGTATACAAAAGGACAGTCTATATGCTTATAATATATAGCAGGTAGCATCTCAGAATATGTCTGTCGTAAAAGGGTTAAAAATAAAGTGCATGGAACATCTTACTAGAGACAGTAATAACATAAATACATAAATGTAATTTTCTGGTGGTCAGACACATATGGTGTTTCCACTTCAATTTTGATGCCAGCCCAATAATCCATTTTTTATCACTTTCAAATCAATCCACTGAAAAGAGTTCAGCTTGTGATTGCTGCTGGAATGACAGAAAATTTGCAGCTATTACAAAATGTAATTGCAGATTTGTTAAGTAGTTTTTCTTATTTAGAAACATATTACAAATATGTTTTCTGAACTGTATAAGCAATCAGCTGATTTTTAGAGGAAGCTCAAATGTTGGTTTGTGCTTGGAAAAAGTTGAGGATAACTGACTCGCTGATCCTCTAGTTCTCTGACAGCAGTTCAGTAGATTGCATTAATAAGAATTTCATGGACTTCAATGCATTAAATGTAAAATATTTTCAGATGTGGAATTTTAATTATTTAATTTCCCAGAAAGTCAAAATCTAAATCTGTTGTTCAAAGACTGTGCTTCAAGCCATGTTTACATTCTTGAATTCTTGCAAGTGGACATTCTGAATTACTATCCAAATAAAATCTAATCCAAAGGACCTAAAGGGAAGTTCCCTAATTTAAGGCAAATTATTATTATTATCATCTTTTATTTGTCTATTTATTTATTTATTCATTCATTCACTATTAAAGAATCAGTCTCTCATAGACTGGGGGAAAAGTACTTTTTCAAAACTTGAACTAAGGAATGTGTGAGCCAGGCATTATTGAGATCCATCAGCAGTAAATAAACAAAGATAGTGTGTTCCCTTCCCTGAATCATAACATATGCATTATGGAATATACATCTCAGAGATGTTTAAGATGGCTCATTAATTCTCTGATTCATTTCTGCATGCACTACTGGTACTTAGGTGACCTTTCACAAATCAAGCTATAGATACAGCAGAGAGCCATCCCTTGTTTCCGCTGGAGAAATATAGTTTTAGAGAAAAATTACTAAGTGAAGAAATAAGCTTTCAGCTGCTTTTATGACTTAGACTCAGTAAGGGATAAAGACAGGGCATTTATCCCATGAGTGAACACCCTGAAGCAGCTATATGTAGCTGGCTTAAGGGAGATCTAAGAATCTGTTTGACAGGCTGGCCACTTTCCAAATGAGAAATCAATGACTCTGTATTCTGGGTAAAGAAAATCCAGGATGGTTTATGACTTGTTCTGCATATACTGTGGATCCAGACAAGCTCTGAATTACACACAGTTGAAGACAGCAAGACTGCAACATCCCATGTCCAATAACGCCTTCAGCAGCATAAGGTACATTCTGGCAGGACTCTGCACAGACAGTGGCTTCCTAGATTTTGGAATTCAGCCTGCAGAAAGACAAATATATGTAGCAGGAAAAAAAGCAAAGAAACAACAGGGGGTTTGTGTGCCTGGGATAGACAGTTAATTAGATGCAGGCTGGTTTTGTTTGTGGGAAAGGGTCCTGCAGAAAACATGGAACAGCTAGAAGGTAATTCTGCTGCAGGACTAGCACATATCTTCATAAAACTGTAGTATTCTGAATAATTAAAAATGCAATTTAGCTATCAAAATCAATGCCTATTTACTTAGCTATTAGTAACAAATTAAAAATAAGTGTAGATGCTTTACATTATTTGATATATCACTGTTACATCACACAGGAACAAAAAACAAGAACCACATAATCTGAGAAAGTCATGATGCTCAAACACAGCGTTTCTCTTTTCTTTTAAAAAATTAACATAAAAATGGTTAACCAAGGTGTTAAATTATAACAACGTCAATCAGCTGGACATAGAATTTAGTTGTATTTTCTCAGCATTTGCCACGTTGTTTATAGCAACATGAAATAAATTTACTTTTCTCTATTATGGGTCCATAAGAAGAAACATTGCCAAAAAAAAAAAAGAAAAAAAAGAAAAGAAGAAAAAAAAGAGAAATGAAACAAGCTTATATTCTTTAATTATTCTATCCAATTGTATACTCAGAAGTATTTTGATCTTTCTTCTCGGGCTGATAGCCTTTGAAAACTTTTACCCTTGTTTTATAATGTGTTTGGTGAACTCACACCAGTGTACTGAACCAAACTATCCTTTATTGAGCTCCATATATCTGTGAGCAAATAACAGCCTGTAGGGGTTCAGCACATCAGCTGCTTAAAAGATAAACCTACCCAGCTTGATCAAAACTCTTCACCACCTTCCTGTTGAGAGAAAATGGTTACACATTTCTAATAAATGAAGCAGGAACTGTCATTTTTTTGGCAAACTGATAACTAGCTGTAACAGCCGCAATGCCACAAGTTGCTTTTCCAAAGTAATTACCATCAGGCTCCCTGTGGTATGCAGTGTTTAACACATTTCTTCTGTGTTAATAAATGCAAAAGCAGGAAACACCACTATTAGTAATCGCTTTTTATTCGTAGTCCTCATTTTCCAGATAGGTCACATTAAACACAGCCATTGAACAATAGCGGTTGAAATAATTCATACAACGTATGCTGCTTTTGTTTGTGGATTTGTTTGTTTGTTTGCTTTTATCTGTTTGGTTTCTTTCTTTCTGTTTGTTTTATATTTAGTGTGTATGTGTCATTCACTACTCATTGGTGCAACTTTGAGCCATATGGGGAGACAGGGACTGTTAGATGCAAATGCCAACCTGTAGCACTACTGGGCCAGAGAAGTCAAAATCTTAATCAAGCTTCATTCAGCTACACTTCAATAAATCTTGATAGCCAAAACTCCCACTTGAATTAATACAGTAATAATTACCACCTATCTCAAAATAAAGTAATTAAATAATAATGAACGGGTCCACATTATGCTTGGTTTCCAACTCCTTTTTGACCTTCGCAATTTCCCTTCCATTAAGCAACAAACAGTTGAAAGTTTGTTTGTATGATGTACCTTGCTCCAATGTGAGCAATTTTTTGACTTCTAAATGTAGCTTGGACTTCAAAGTCTAATAACTCAAGTGGAAAATCATAGTTAAGAAGACTCTTTCCTGATAAGTATGCCAGGAAAGAAGAGGAGGAAAGAAAAGATCGGAGTCCTGATTTGATTGGCCAGTCTTTCAAGGAACTCTCAGTTGCTCAATTTAAGTAATCTAAAAAACAAAAATAATAACATAAAACAGAATGTCTTATGCTCTGTTCACAGTGTACAGTACAATTTTATTAGTTTTTTAACTTGCTTTCCCTTAGCTCAGTCATTCTCTCTATAGTCATGTGACAGATATTTTATTTCAGTTTTATAAGACATGTACATAAGGAATGAGAGAAATAACTCAACTTCATCTTCCATTGATGTCTCTTTCTCCAGTGTTGATTGCAAAGATACCAAAGAGAGAAAAAAATGTTCTAATCCTTTTTTTTTTTGTGGTACTTCGGATGACACTTCCTTCACGCATAATCATGTTAATTTTGACTCAAACAGCAAAACTCACATTGCATATGCTCTGCTCATTTGTTGATACATTATGTATCAATCCTAAATTATGGAACAGATTTTTTAACCTGGGAAGTGCTTACTGAAAGCAGTACGCCAAAGATCTACAACACAAGGCAGTTGTCGGCCAAATTAAATAAAAGCAAGATTTCCTAAACTCTTCTATTAAGCTGTGAGTCATGAATTCTGAATTACCTCAGAATGGTAAATAAATAATCACTACTAAATACAGATAATGTGTTAAACAACTAAAGCTAGTAAATCACTAGTGACAGAGAGCCTTAAGGTAAATTCCTCTTACATTGGCACAGCCCTTTCTCAGAATATTGTGATTTTATGTCTTCAGACATATACAATGAATTGTACAATTGGTTACTCAGTGTTAAAATCATTTGTAAAATACACAAATCTCCATCACTTGACTGCATTTACATACTGGCTTAGATTTTGCTGAATAATGGATCTCACTGGCAGAGCTAAAGACTTGGTGCACAGACACTGAAGTGATGAGCACCACAGAAATACGTATAAAAGACTGTTTAAACAATAAGAAATCCTCTCCACTATGGAATTTTAAGCTATCAAGCTATCAAGCAAAATCAATCTTGGGTCTCCTGGCCAAAAAGAAAGAAATATATATAACACAGACAACACCACATTTTAGCTACATAAATTGTCCAAAACATGGAGAGTAGCTTGATAAAACATGTACAAGATTGTTTGTTTACACGTGTTCATAGACTTTTTGTAACAGCAGGAGCTAAGAGCAAACTGGAATGGGTGTTTCCAACAAACCAAAGACAATTAATTGTGGGACTGACTAACTGAAATCACCCTTTAACGGCAGTATCAACATGAAAAGAGAAAGTTGGATGAATGTTATTCATTGAATTGATGAAAAGTATGGTTTTGTGATATCTGAGATTGCCAACCTCAATTAAATAAACTCTTTTATATATATTTATATAAGTAAGAGCTTATATAAGCTCTTACTTATATAAATAAGTAATAAGCTCATAAGTAGAGCTTATGTTTAATTTAACCCAGATATTGTTTTTAAATAATATGCTGTAGTTTTACATCCAACACGGTATCTGAAGCATACAGAGGACAGATCCTGAGCTAAACATTATTTTTCTTCCACTTCTACTTGTTCTGTGCTAGTTCATTTTGAATGTGGGTTGATTTTTTAACTTTCAACTGACGGCAATTTTGAAAATTTTAAATGCAATAAAAATGCCCTTAGAAAGCATAACAAAAAAGTTGAATCTCGCCCAATTATTCTACAAATATTTTCCAGAACAAATGAAAACAAAACCAGAAGCAATCCCCCAAAATAAACAGTATATAATTAGAACTGCAGGAAACAATTGCACAGTCTAAAGAAACAGACAAAATACTGCTCATGACTTGACAAGTTTTGGCACTGACATATGTTTCAGATCTCTCAGCTAAATATCAAAACTTTGAAAAGGGTGACATTTTTTAAGAAATCAGTCAAATATCCTACACTAAACAGGCCGGCTGCACGTACATGGGGAAAACAAAATTAAATAAAATAAATAAGAAGGTTCCAGGTATTGGTTCAAGTGTAATTTTTGTTATTAAACATGAGTTTGAAATAGAAGCTTCTACAAGGACTTGCACAAAACCATGACTGATGGATGTATTTGTAGGCCGTTCAGTTAGCTCCATCAGCTCACTCAAACACATTTTGAACAGATTATGTACTGCAGTACTTCGTAGACCATACATTAAACAAGAGACTTTGCTCTGAGGCACTGCTTCCCAAAATCCATGGGGAAAAGGAAGCAGGAAAAAACAAAACTCATAGAGTTCGACAGCTACTGAGGCAACACTTGCCATTTACAATATAAGCCCAAATATTTTTGCAACACAACTATATATTAATTTAATAAAATACACAATATAGCTCTTATACACTCAACAATTTGGCTCATATGCACTGAATCTGCAATAAATCAATAAAAATATGTCATTTGATGTAAACACACTGAATCTTCTTACATTTGCACATTTATATGATCGTGTGATTTGTGTGGATGTCTAAGACATTTTCACTTTCCTGAGCTATTTTAGTGTCCACAAATGAATTAAAAAGTGTTAAGAATGCTAATTTATTTTGTGTATTACCCTGAAAGGTAACTTTTCAAAATGTATTTCCCCTTTTTTTCTTTTTAACTTACTACTAACTATTTATAGTTTTGTTGGACACTAAAATGCTAAATAGATACTATTTTTTTTTCTTCTTTTTCAAGTGAATTAGCTGATGCGTGTGCAGGACAAGATGGACTATATCATTTTACATTTAATCTTAAGATGATATGAAGTGTTTTACTGATGATCAGGATATGTCTGGTTGAATAATGATCTTGGAATGGTGTTGTTTTTGTTTTCTTGTTCTTTTATTTTTTTTTCTTCTTCTTTCCTTTCTTATTTGTGGCAGATAACTTTGTACATAAATGTTTACCACAAATGAATGTTAATGTTTGGTGTCGCTTGGACTACAAGAATTCTTTTAGGACTTTCAGTAGAAGCCTGTGGTGACTGCTGGAAATCCACCACAGAACAGAAATATTCAACCCTGCTTTTCTTGGGGTTTATACGTAAACAGTAAAGTCAGCATCAGCTATTGAGGACAGTCTTAAGGTATCAGACGTATTTCCATTCCACTTTTCTCACACCTTCCTATCAGATTGTCAAAATGGCACCGTCTTTCCTTCATTTGTATAGTTCTTTGTGTACTTGACTCTGTCCTAATGAAAGTTTGGTCAAAATGAAACCAGTGTTATCTGTCAAAAAGAAAGAGCAGTGAAAAGAACATACTTGTGGGCACTTCAGATGTTCACTAAAAGCCTTAAAGCAGCATTGGTCTTCCTTCATTCCTGTGAATCTTTTACAACCAGGGGATTTTATTTTTTATTTAGTTAGTTTTAATCAGCAGAAGAGGAATGTAACTGCCAGCCTGTCCTTATTTTCCCCCTCACTTTCTGATGGCCACAGGGTCATTTCCCCGACAGTCCTGCAAGAGCTTGTCTATTTCTCTCACAACTTCCTCGGCATCCACCGACTCCCTGCCTAGATCCCGAGCTGAACGGTCTAACTGCTCCAGAACAGAGTCCATCTCACTCGAGTCTCGGCTCACTCGGGAATGCACATCTGCAAAGGCCCTAGCCATCTGATCTGATGTAATGAAGGGAGCGTCTTTTGACTGTTTACTAGGCGATAGATACTGACTGTCAGTTGACAAGTACTGGCTGTTTGGTTCAGCCAAGGCTCCTGATTTCACTTCACAACCATCCAGAGGTCCTTTTGTTGAGGTGCAAGGCTCAATGCATGTCTTGGTTGGGCTGCTCGATGCTGAGGGAACCTCCTGAAGCAGAGGACTCAGGGCACGTTTGGCTTTTAAATAAGGTTTAACATTGGCAATGAGAATAGTGTGCTCTCTCTTGTCTTTCCCAAATGTACAAAAAGTCTTTTTCCCAGTGGGGTTCACAGTTTCATAAGTCTCAGTCTCAACATTAGCTTCAACTGTGGGTACAAAGAGATTTGTGCGATAATCTGCATTCTCAGCCTGGCTGGCTGCAGGGAACTGTGGCATCCAACATCTGTCAGAATGACCAAGCACTCTGCATTCATCTGTGCAGTTAACACATTCTTCTTGCTCTGTAAAACAAAGGAGAAAGAGAAAAACTCTAGTTATAAGTGGTTTTCTTTAATGAAGTATCTGTGATCAACTTGTGATGGACTTACTTGACATCTGGTTTCTTAGCTATGGAGAAAAAGAAAAGCTGTAATTAAAATATTTCAGAAAGATGGCATAGATCTACTAGTTGAGACATTAGATTTATTTAATGCTATTCTCTATGTATTAAAGCATTCACACAGCCCAGTGGAAGTAAAAAGGGGTCATTAGAGAATCATTCTCAGTGGAATTGAGCTTCAGCTGTAAACTAATCTGCTGTAGAAATCTGTTAGGCTTTGTTCTGTAAAACTCATCCTAGAAAATAGTGAGCAGTACTTAAAGAACTCCAAAGGCATTATCAGGATTAATTTTTCAAATCAAATAACTGAGCAATGACTGCCTTTCTAGAAATACAAACACTTCACAAGAATCAGCAAGCTGGCTTTTCATTTTTGTCACCTCCATTTCTTTTGTAATTGTTATGTTGTATGACAGTCACGAAATAAAAAGGGTTTCTTAAAAAGCCTACTTTTCCTGCTGAGAACAGAGAACTAGATTTTTCCATCAGAATGCATTAAATATAAGCTTGTCAAAAAGTGCATATTGCAATTTTATTAGACATGAGTATGGATCACGTAATGTGCTTTACCATTTTTTGTTTTGGTGCAATAACTTAAAATGGATTTGCTCAATATATACGATTTGGAAGAATGACAAACCATGACATACTATTTGAAATGATAATGATCGGAGGATTTCTATATTCTTATTTCTTTCAAAGAATACAGTTAAATAGTTGTGGGTTTGTTTTTGTGTTTCTTTTTTGTTTTGTTTTTGTTTTTTAATTCACTACATTTCTAGAACATACATTTTAATGCTTCTCATCCTATAATACTTTAAAAACTTAGATTGACTGTATTTTTTAAATAATAGAATCTGTCTGGGCCACTAACCACCATTTTGAATCTGTATACATGACTCTAACTCAATATCAGGAAGCAGAAAAATTCCAGAAATATGCTTTAAATATGGATTTTGTGAAGGATGGTGCCTGTTTTTCCTTTTTTTCTTCTTTTATTTTTCCTCTCTTTTTTTTTTTTTTCTTTTCTTTTTGAGGAATGCACAACTATGATGCAAATTACCTTCACTTCTTTCTTGAATTTATTAGTACTCTCCAGTCAATGCTGACCAAATAAATTGTTCTACTGTCTCTGAGGTTCAATCAGCCATACATTGCTATTAAGTATTTTGATCAATTGAATGGACATATGAGTTTCAAATTTTATTTGAGGAATTCAGTACATACAAAATGTTTTAAATTCCGGTAGGATTAAAAAAAACCTAAAACGTAGATATGTATGTATATGTCAGGATAAATTATATGCATTTGCAGAGACATACACAACAGGTCTTGAAAAAAACTAAGCAAACTTCTTGACCTGATGACAGGACAAATGCTAACTGATCTTTCTAAATTAGAAAATAAACCTCCTGTAATCTTACAATGTCTAAAAATAACCACTAGATTCACAGACAGTTGGACTGCAGAAACCTGACACAGAAGAAACACTTCTGAGAGTGTCCAATAGTGTAAGTAGATTTGTTCACATTTCTAAAAAGATATGAATACAACATAACTCAAATTTAATCATAATTGTCTTACATCGCAAAGGTCAGTTAAATTGGTGTGAGATAATTTACTTGGATCTGTGAGTTTTTAATACAATTCTGAAAAAAAAAATGCAATTCTGTATAAATCCTTCCTTCCTTTAAAAGTTTAAATCTATGAATGGTATAAGACTTTCAAAAAAGAAGTAACAAAAGTGAGAGAGAATGATGTAAAGTTAGAGAAGGATACACAGCAATTTTTTGAGGAACAGAATATATCATACATGCTTTAAAGATAAAATTTGTAGGGGATCTCTGAGGATAAGTAAGCTTCATGCTGATTTTAGCATACAATACTAGCTGAAGTAGTCATAACGAAAAGCAAGATGAAAATATATTCCCAGCCCTATGACTGCAGCACACTGACAGAACTAGGAAAAGTTCTGATTTTGCTTCACTTGAATGAGATGGAATTGGCACTCATGCCTGTAGGCAAAACATATGTGGGACAATTCCTTAATGAAAAATGTAGCCATAAATTTCATACATATAAAGGACAATTTAGACACCTCATTCCAACCATTAGTTCACCTCCACTAAGGTTTTCTGCATCTATTTTTTTAGGGCTTCCACAGCTTCAAACAGCTTCTGGATGTACCAAATAAAACTGCTTATCTCTCTCTCTCTTAAAACAAAAACAAAAACCATAAAGGACTAAAAAAATCAAATAGAAGTATTTTAAATGGAACATAGAGCAAGAATACTGAAAAATAAGGTTTCAAGTTTTATCAGGGAATGGGCAATAGATGATAAAAGCTGAAGTCTTCTTAAGTTTTATTATGAATAGAAATCCAACAGAAATAAATTAAAACATAAATATATAGTGCTTCAAGGTCAATGTAAACCAAGACCTTTCCGTAATAATTCTGGAACTTCAGATTTTGCAAATCTTTCCTCTAATTTGTTTCTGCTATTTTTTTCTCTTCCTCTGAATTCTGCAGAGTGGATTTGTAGTAAACTTAGCCCCCGGCTTAAGAAGTGGGTCTAGATAGTAATGAGAAATAACTGCTTCATTCAGGATTTTCTCTAACCAATATCTAAAATTATTTTATTCTCATATAGAATGCATGACAATGAGTAAAATTTTCTGTCCTTTTAAAGGTTTCTCTAAGAAATTAATTTACTTTTGCTAACTAAGTGTTTTATTTTGCAAATTCAACTATCCTTTGTATTTTTTTTGTACAATTTCATTTCCTTTTAACAAAGGAAAAAAATAAAAAGATGATGCATTTGTTAGCTGCTGTTAAGTTCTCTGAACTGCAAAATCAGTGAACAAAGATTTCCCTGCTACTTTGCTCTTTTTTCAATTATTTCATGAAAGCAGAAATCATCTTTTTTCCTTTATATCTCACAGAAAATAAATAAATTAATTGAATGCAGCACTGCCTGTAAAACATGATAACCGTATTTAATGTATTGAGAGTTCAGTTTATACAGCCTTTTGTCTGCTAGTTTTGTGTCATGTTATCTTAGAATTTTCTTACATAAGTTTCTACTTTCTACATTAAATACATATATATAAGGGCTGCTCTGAATGTAGTATCTTCTGCCACTTTCATTGCATTTTGTTGCTGTGTGACAGATGGCAGCAGAGAGGCAGACTGACAAAATGACTGACATGAAAGACCATATGAAACAAAGGCATGTCACTGAAATCCATTCAGAAAAAAACTGCTCCCATTGATTTTTATCAATGCTTGCTGAATGGTTACAGAGGTCAAGCAGTGAGTATGAGCACAGTGAGATGTGGGTGATACATTTCAGCAGTGGCGATGGTGGTGTGGAAGACAAACCATATTCTGGATAGTCACACACCTTTTAATGAGCATGTATGCAGTCTCTTGTTCATCAGTGGTGAAAATGCATTGCTAATGGTGGTGACTGCATTGAAAAATATTGTTTTGCAGCTTCAAATTTGCTCTTTCAAATGGAGTTATTGTGTTCTTCATATCTGCAGTAGTTTCCATGGACATAAATAGGAGGCATTACTTTCAGAGCAACCTACATACATATAAAATGCAGAGCTGAACAACTTATGAAATAGGAGATTCATTTTCTCACTGTTTCTTATATTAAAATTTGACTGTACTGTATTAATAAGAAACTGAAATGAACAAACTTGAGATGAAAGGTGAAAATGAGAGTTCCCAGCCACTGGAAATCCATTAACTACACTAAGTACTTAGTAGTGTGCCAAAATCTATGCATTGAGGTTTCCAAAACTAATTCATTTAATTTTGTCACCGAGTTATGTTCTATGATTTGAAATTACTACTTCATGTGTGCACACATATGCTGAATACGAGGATAACTTACAGTATTTACATTAATCACAGGCATCAATAAAAATACAGTTTGCTGGCAATCTCTTAAAGTAGAAGAGATACATAACATATTCCATATATATCATATATATTGCAGGTCACATCTTCCTTCCTCTGCTCATTTCCTGCTTTTGCTAAAGCAGGATTGCATTCACACTCATAGTATTGACTAACTTTCCATTTCTGATCCTTGGGCACCATAGCAGTGAGTGAATTAAATGCGAAGCCAAAAAAGAAGGCAGTTTTGTGATGAAAAATATCCTGATTGACCTTGAAGTGAGCACTGTTCATGGAAGGTTCATGAGATTTGGTATTCTAGTTTTGAAAATCTGTGTCTTTCACTTCACTTTATTTGTGTCACATTGTGGGAAATGGATTTCATATATTGATTATCATACACTAGAAGCCACTCATCTCACTACTAGCTTGTAATTTTGCCTGCTACAGATAACAGACAGTGAAGAAAATCAAACAGGTCCTTTAGTACTAACAGTAGAGACTACAAACATTAAATGAGCTATCACCACCAAAGGCCAAATTAGTGTTTGTGAGAAAATTGAATACATTTGAAGGTACATATATAAATATATATATATATATGTAAAATAGGTCAAACACCGTGCTGTACATCAAGATTTGCTGGTAGAGCAATGTGCACCATTGGTCTTTATTTCTATGTTCGTCTCCCTTGTGCTGAAATTAAACCTTTAACAGTGCAAGTGTGTACAATAAACAGAAGCAGCCTAGAGGTTTTCCAAACTCTCTGGAGCTCTAAGGGTAAACAGTCAGAAGTGCTTCATGCTCTTCAGGGATAACACACACGAAAATAGAACTGCTAAATTATCTGCCATCAAAAGAAAAAGAAAGAAGCTGCCTGGAAACAACAGTCACCTAGATAGGAAACTTTTACTGGACTGAAATTTAAGATGTTTTATGAAAAAAAATACATTGGAAAAGTATAAATTGCAGTGCAACGTATGTATTTTGGTGTTACCTAAAACACACATTATGCATTTTATTCTGTTTTATCAGAGAAGTTAATAATTTCATCTGCATTCTGTATCAAGTCTGATGGAAACGATACAATTATTGTGCTACCTTTAATTTCCTATTCTTTCCTCTTAAATACTATGAGTACCTTTAAATACAGGTACTGATTTCACTGTAAATATATTTTACTAATTAATTAATTAATGCTTTAGATATCTGGCTCCCTTCAGTGGTTGAGACTGAGATATCACAATTGAATTTATTAATTACAGAAAATTTGCATAATGATAACAATGACATTCATAATTTTGTAACTTAAAAAAAGCAAAAAACAGCAGTGACTCACTGTAGCCAAAATGACTTCACAAATTGTTTTCCAATTAAACTGGACCCTAATTATTTTAATTGCAAACACACACAAAGCTGCAAAGCAAAAAAAGAGTAAACAATCCCTGTACATACAACCTCAGTATATAAACACTTCCAAGAAATATATAATGTAAGATGATGAAACACTGTAGTCTGCATAAAAGTTCACCATATAATGCAATGAGAAATTTGAAGGTCTGAGCATAATATAAATCAGATTTAAAATATTTCTTGTGTATGTATACATTAACTACTCACAAGACTGGACATACGCATGCACACATACATACATACACAAAATCCTTTTCCTCCCTAAACTGGTAAATGTTTTTATCAAATTGTGTTTGAAATGAAGCAAGGCAGACAGAATTAGGGGTCATAATTTACAAAATTTGACATGGTAAGTGGTCATTCATATGCATTCTTTTCCAAGAGCTTGTTACTCACAAAATGTAAAATGGAAGTGTTGCTCTTTATGAATATGTGCGCATCAGTGAAGATTTAAATAACTATTTGTATAAATAAATACATAAATAACAGTGAATATTTTCAAATCTCAGTAGCTTTTGTTATGCTTGATTGTCTTATGCAATGGTTATTATCCTTCCAGGAGTCTTACTCATTTACTTCTTTTCTCTCTTTCAACAGGTGACAGTTTTAACTACCACATTAATAGCTTCTCCCAATAAATTTTTTTTCTCTTCTTTTCTGTAAATATGGAAACTAAAAAATAATCAATAATCATTAGGGATGGTTCACTGGAATGCCTCAATGATAACAGCTTCAAATGAAAAATACACTGGAGGACCAATCCCCATAAGCGCATATTCTTTTTGAAGCTTGGTTCACGCTGCTATCCATATTCACTCTTGAAATACTCTATTCTTCATTATATTACAGAATGAGCAGGGATTCACATATTTTCTGACCCTTGTTTTGCATTACAAAGAAAAAGATTAACTTTTGAATGCATACATATAGTTCACGCTGACTCCCTATCATTTTACCCTTGATTTTGTGAATTTGTGTTGATTGCTGGAAATATTTCCACAAAGAATTCACTCAATAATGAAACAAGGTATACATTCTGCAGTGTATATTTCCCTGGTCTGACCACAAACATACTATGTAGGGTAGGGAGAGGAACAGTACTTCCTTTAGATTTGTAGAATGAAGTGGTTTTTTTTTATATTTAAATAACTTGAAATGGATATGGCCTGCATTTTTTGTACATATGTATAAACAGAGTGAAAATAAACACCTCATGTCCAAAGGAGAATATAAATAACAATGTCTTTCAGACCTTCAGCAATTCCTGTAATATACCTGAAAGCCTTTTGATTTGAGACAGACAATTGCCTTTACTGAAGAACTGAAAGAATGCTATGCAGATATTTGTTACAAGAGGAAAATAATGGGCTTCTTTGGCATGTCCTAAGGACTATGGCTATATGACACTTCTGACAAGAACAATCAGCTAAAGTACTTCTTCTGTGGTTGAATTCCTGTTTAATTACAATTGATTTTGACATAAATGAGCAGAGGTAAACAAATACTACTATACACATGCTTGGTGTTATTAAACAGAGCTGTCTCCATTCTGAGTATTTATATTGGCTTGTCTGTTTAAAGGCTCCTTTCAGTTAGGCAAAGCAATTATGTAGCTCAGATTAGCAGTATGACTGGCAGTAAAATAAGCACAGAATGCCACTTTTTTTAAACCTCTTGGATTTTGCCGTCCTTTTCTGATATTAAAACAAAGCATTTGAGGCCTATAATCCTTACAAAGTTTTCCCCTGTTGTTTTTTTGTTGTTTTTTTTTGTTTGCTCGCTTGTTTCCTTGCTTGCTTGTCTTTTGGACAGAGGATAAATAGAATATATTTCCAATGTTGACAAGGTATAAAACATTTTAAGGTAAAAAAAGCTGGTGAGTCTATGAATTTAATTCTAGTTCAGTTGTCCCAGACTACAAATATTGGAGGAACATTGCAGAATACAGTAAGCACTACAGAACATATATACATATACATATAGCATAAACATGCTTTGAATTCACATTTACAGTTTAATTGCAATCATATATTTCTATTTAAAGACATCATAAGAGAAAGAAAACATTTTCGTTACCTGAAAATTTTCCATCCTCACAGCGGGCTGGTCCACAGATCCCAACAATGGGTCTTTGGCCTCTGCCTTGCTGTTCTGGAGGCAAATCAGACCTGTGAGTCACAGACAGGAATAGGCTCTGCTTCCAAAATTCCCAACATTGACAGAACTTCCAAAGCAGAAAACACAGTTTCTATCATTTTCTGGGCATAGCCAAAATGGCCTTCGACATTTGTCAATATGCTTCTCAAATGTGATTGTATGAACACAGCCTTTTATAGCAGACAGTGGACTGACAACATAATCCAACCCTATTTACTGAAAAGGCAAAGGACATCTCAACAACCCCCAGCAACCATAACAGGAGGTGAGCTGCATTAGAAGCTGTTGTTTATGTTCTATTGCAGCACCTTGACAAAATCACCCAGAAGAAAGGGGATAAGATGCTTCTGGGCACTTCATTAGCTGCTTTCCTATCTGGCTGGGGCAGCTGTGAGAACAAGAAGCATGCCTCTCTGAGTAGTAATTTCTTCCTATTAGGGAAGAAAGAGGAGAGGATGAGAATGGATACACAGTTTTACTTCCCAAAGTTTGCCTGTAAGTCAACTAATACCTTCTTTAATTTGCAGCAAAAGGACCATATGACAACCATGAAAGGATATTTTGGCTTCTTCCCCAACACATCCCACCATAAAAAACTCTTCTAGTCCAGTGCTGCAGGCAGAAATGCACAAGGGCTCTCTATGCCAGCTCTGCACTTAGCTGAGAGTCTACAGGGCAACTTTAGTGACCTGACAAGGTCAAGGTTTTAAAAAGTAAATCTTCGTTGCAGTGCACAAAACCTGTTTCCTGGAAAAGAAAGATGACAAAACTGCAGTGATTAGCAGAAGGAAATAGGTTTGAAGACTCGTTAGAAGGAATTTTTTTTTTTATATAATATATTTTCTTACTCTTGACCAGTTCCACAGCTTTTTCAGTGTGATTATTTCAGTACTGACACTCCAATTTCAATAATTCACATACCTAATTTGTAATGTTTAGTAAAAGCTAACACTGTGTATTGTGTTGTGGTAATGTTTAGGAATCCAGTAATTAAGCAACCTCATGTTGCTGCATCCTATACAAATAATAATAGATTGTACATTCAGAGACAAGGTAACAATTGACTATATTAAACAAAAGCAATGTATGGGAAAGAAAGTCAAAGTTAATGAAAATATAACCATGCTGTAGACATTTCCTGAAAATATTGATGTAAATGCTCCCTAATTTAAATTAGGTATCCCCTTTTGTCACACTGCCAAGTCACTAATGATTAGCTATATATTATACTGTTGAGCCTTCCTCACCAGTTGCTAATTATCTTAGCGTAGAAATCTTTAATTACAAAACCCTAAGCTTTTTTTGCTTTGTAAGCTTGTCTCAAATTTGGATGTGACAACTTGTTTACAGACATTGACTGATGAGGGTGCCAGTGAAGAGAAACACAGGCTTCTAAAGAAATCTGTTTCTATATGTTTTGGTGGCTCTTTTTGCATTCTGACTACAGGTAGATTCTCTAGAACTGAAGAATATCAGATTCAGTATAGGAGCTTGATTTTGTCCAATACAGAATCAACACAAGAAAGCTTTTGAAATACTGTTCTCCTTTGCAAAATCTCTCTCTCTCACACAAAAAGATATTTCTAAAGGCTATTCTCATTCTGAATCATTCAAAATCTGGCTACTTTGGTGAAAAAAGAATATAGCTTCCCCATATTCCTGCCAGCATGCCTGGATTTACAGTTAAAATCTCCTTTACGATGCATAATGAGACCATGTCTGTTTTATACTGATAGATGGAAAAGCCCACTGGGTATCATTCTTTGCTTCCAAAGGCTGATACTATATAAAGGCCTTACACTTCGGACTTCATGGGAGGCGCAATGCATCTGATGGATCAGGAGGAAGAATGCTTTTGCTCTCAGAACCAAAAAACAACTTAAGATGTTCAGGTACCTTACAGAACTCTTGTTTGGCCACAGAGAGAGAAATATCTTCCCAGGAAAAGAAAATAAATAATTTAACAGTTTCATATGGAGTCTCCCTGTGCCACGATAAGTAGTATATTCATTATCGTTTGATTAGATGGTGCCCTAGACTATTGTTTAGCAGATTGCTGGTGTTACATTTTATCACCACCTTCAAAAGAGATCTCAGAATGGGAGTACCCTTGTGCCAATTTATGGAGCACCCACACACTTTAGGAATTCAGGTTCCATAATGCTTTCCTTCTCAGCTTTCTGCCTGCTTGGTGCTTTAATTAGATCAATCAGAAGGAATAAGGGATGCCTTTTTTAATTTGACTTTCTAAATACAAATATTTTGGTAAGGAAAATTGTACATGTAAATAGATTGAAAAAAATATTTTTAAATTCTCCATGAAGTGTAAATGAATCTCCAAAAGGGGAACTGAAGATGATTTCAGAGTATGCATGTCTTCATTTCCCCAGATACTTCATCAAAACCCCTACGTTCAAGATCACTTTCTTCTATTTCAAGGATCAAGGAGACTATATATATTAGCAACACTAATACAGAAAATCTCTCCTGGCAGTTACTTTTATTTGCAGCAGCTGAGCTGCTCAACTGAGAGTCATAATTTTACTTGTCATCTTTGCATTTGTTACAGCTACGTTTATTGTACTGATGTCAGAGGACTGTAACACGATCAAACATATCTTTAAGAAAAATGGACAATTTAGGATCTATTTCCAAAGATGTTGGCATCATGTGCTCATTGTTTTCACTAATATCTGTATTTTTTAAGTATGCTAAACATTAGAAACTATTTTCCTGGTGTCTTGAAATCCCTAATCGGTGCCCTATTCCTAAAAGAAATGTATTTCAGTACTGGAAGTAGACTTAAAAGCTAATTACAAACACCACCACCAAGTCAGATGCAGTCAACGTAACTGGTCTTACAGGTGTCCTCAGCTTACTTGTATGAATACACTTTGAAGGAAACCCAACAGTGAGGTAATAGATAAGTTAAACACCATTCTGCCAAAGTAAGTAGAAGCTGAAGCTGCTACATCTAAAATTGCTGAAGGATTCAGAATATGTCAGTCAATGTCTATCTTTTAAATTCCTTTAAGAAAATTGTTACTGAGCAGAGATGATGGAGATTCTATGCTCCTAGAAATAGGACAGGTATGCCATAAAATGCTGCTTAATATGAGTGTTTTTAAGATCTATCCATTTATTGGAAGCCATCACTATAATATTTACTTCATTTAGTTTCATGCATATTTTTCACCATGATTTCATTCAAATGGGTGCCACTTCTGTCACATTTTTTGCTTCCTTGGAAAGAAAACACGAGAGAGAATTCCAGAGATTTTTTTACTTGTAATTTTTAGTGTCACAGCTAATGAGAAGGGGAGAAAACTGGATCTCATGATTGCCTTAACTCCCAGGAAGACAAAAATTTTTTTATGTGAAGCACTATGTTTGAAAGAAAAGCTCAGTGGCTCAGTCTGACCTTGCACAAATTCTGTAAGGAATTAAGTTATAAAATAATTGTCTTATGGGAAGCAAAAAATCAAGCTTTTTTCTTTTTCTTCATCTATTACAACACACACATGGCACATTTCCTTCTTCTCAGGTATCTAAGACGCAGTTCAGCAGAGCGCTAAACTTATTTGTAAGCTCTCAAGTGACTTCGCAGTTGCAGCTGAAGATGGATACAAGGCAGCTAATTTGCTACCACCAAGGGAAAATGTTCTAACATAAAAACATTCCCTCCCATAGCTTCAAAACTGTTGAGCACCTAGGGAGCCTGACTATTTGTAGAGTTAATACTATGCATATGCTTCCTCCGTAACTGTTACATGCATACATCTGGCATCTGTCTCTGTGCTAAACAGACTTAATTGTCCCTAGTATTAGTATGTAAAAAAACTCTAACCTATGTGATTAATGCAAAGGAAATAAATGATAGAACATTTATAGGGCTTTTTTGTTTGGTTGGTTGGTTGTTTTGTTTTTTTTTGTTTGTTTGTTTGTTTTTTAATTATTATTATTTTGTTAGAAATATTTTTGCATTATTGGTAAGATATTTATCTTGGAAACTAAAGGCCAGTCAGCCTCACTTCCTTCTCTGGAAAGGTGATGGACCAGCTTGTTCTGGATGCCATCTCAAGGCAATTGGAAGAGAAGGTGATCAGGAGTAGCCAGCACAGATTCACAAGGGTCATGCTCAACCATCCTGGTAGCCTTCTATGGTATTATAACAGGCTGGGTGGATGGGGGAGATTAGCGGATGTAGTCTACTTTGATTTCAGCAAGGCAATTGGCACTGTCTCCCACAGCATACTTATAATGAAGCTGAAGAAGTGTGGAACAGATGAGTGGATAGTGAGGTGGGTTGAAAACTGGCTGACTGGCAGAGCTCAGAGGGTTGTGATCAGCAGTGCAGAGTCCAGTTGGAGGCCTGTATTTAGTGATGTTCCTGAGGGATTGGTGTTGGATCCCATCTTGCTCAGTATCTTCACTGATGACCTTGATGAGGGGATAGTCAACCCTCAGCAAGTTTGCTGATGATACAAAGCTGGAAGGTATGGCAGACACACTGGAAGGCTGTGCTGTCATTCAGCGAGACATGGACAGGCTGGAGAGCTGGGCAGAGAGGAACCAGGTGATGTTTAACAAGAGCAAGAGTCTTGCATCTGTTTGGAATGACTGCAATCACTGGTACAAGTTGGGGGATGACCTGCTGAAGAGGAGCTCTAAGGAGAGGGACCTGGGGGTGCTGGTAAATAACAGGCTGGTCATGAGTCAGCACTGTGTCTTGGTGGACAAGGACAGTGGCATCCTGGGGTGCATTAAAAAGAATGGGGCCAGCAGGTCGAGGAAAGTGATCCTCACCCTCTACTCTGCCCTGGTGAAACCTCACCTGGAGTATTTTGTCCAGTTCTGGGCTCCCCAGTTACAAAAAAGACAGGGATTTCCTAGAAAGAGTCCTGTGGAAGGCCACAAAGATGATAAAGGGACTGGAGTTCCTTTCTTATGAAGAAAGGTTGAGTGACCTGGGTTTGTTCAACCTTTACAAAAGAAGACTCAGTGGGGATCTCATCCATGTCAATAAATACCTAAGGTGAGGGAAGCAAAGGGACGAGGCCAGACTCTTTCCAGTGGCGCATGGCAATAGGACAAGGGGAAATGGCCATAAAATGAAGCATAGGAAGTTCCATGCAAATGTGTTCCACTTACTTCTTCACAGTAAAGGTGACAGAGCACTGGAATGGATTACCCAGATGGGTTGTGGAGTCTCCTTCTCTGGAGACATCCAAGACCCTCCTGGATGCCTTCCTGTGCAACCTGGTCTGGGGAGGTGTTTTGGCAGGGGCACTGGACTACATGATCTCTGTAGGTTGATCTCTTCCAAACCCTACAATTCTGTGATTCTGAGATTCAAATAACTCTTCAGTATTTCTATCAACAAAATATTTTAGTTGTGCCCTCTGAATTTTTTTAAATAGAAATTGTGCTTTTTCTTTGCATGATATTTGTCACTTTGCACAGCCTGTTAATCAAACAGGATTGTTTCCTGTATAAATGTTTTAGCTGGAGTTCCTTTTTCTCTTTATTCTCCCTCTCTTTTATTTTTATTTTTTAATTTTCTTGATTGTTCCTCCATGTTCTTTTATCGACTCTGGAGTTCAGAGTTCTCAGTTATTTGCCAGACATACCCACTCCTATTCTGAAGATATGTCATAATTTCTTTTGGTGATGTTAGGGTGACTCTACATTCTAATAAATTATTCAGCTCACTGTTGCCAGTGAAGTCTAACTAAGGCAAAACACTTGATTTCAGATTTCAATATAGTTTGAGGAGATCAAAGAGCATGACAAATCCTGTTCTTTGGTTAGTCAGACCATGCAGAACAGTAATACTCTAAAAGATGCAGGTAGTTGCATGGAATGAACACTAAACTGAAGACTTTCTGAAGTAATTTTAGCCTTTGAGTCAACGTTCACCAAAAATCCTCCCGCAAAGTAATATAAATAAACAAACAATAACTAATACTAATAATTTGACATCTGCCATCATCCATGCTAGCAAACTGAAGTATGCTGTACATGCATCTTTTGCAACAAGTTGTTTCTGTAAGAAAGGCTATAAAGCATACTCTTTCCTAAAGTAAATACACTTGCTTAAGTCTGTATGGAACTCTCCTTAAAGTTGCAAAATTGAACTATGCACTCACCAAAAGACATGGCTAAACCTGCAGCTCCTATCGTGTACATTACATTCTACTGAGTATGAAGGCAAGCTATAGTTTTATTACCTCTCTTCTTAAAACTTCACTTGCATGTAAGAAGAAGATAAAGATTTAACTTAAGAAATTCTGGAAAGTTCTCATCAGTCAAAGGTTTAAAAATGCGCACAGAAAGTGGACTGAGGTACTTAATACTATTTTACTATCAGATACTTAACAGCATCTATATGAGCAAGAATAATTTTTCTAGAAGCAGATACAACCATATAATGTTATTTCCAACAATTAAAATTAGCTAGAATTATCATGCTGACTTTAGATACAACGAGGAAGAGTGGATTCAAAGTCACTTAATACTTGGTGATACATGCCTGGTAAAATACTTCCCAGATATGCTTGTCTATCTTCACTAAATGCATAGGCAACGTGCATTCAGGTAGATCCTGAAGTTGACTACCTCAGTGTTAGAGATATGCACACACGCTGGTTTGACTTTTTCAGTTAACCAGTTTAAGCTTTTCAACACTCAACAGATTGTCTGCTGTGAGTCTAAGGGCTCTATTTTTATTTATTTAATGTAAATGAGACTTAGGTGAGTAACTTAGCATTATGAATACTCTTTTCCAAGATCTGCTCCTAAAGTGTCCCTGTTACTAAGAAAAATGCCCCCTTGCAAAGCAATGTTCTAGTGATTACACGCATGTGTAACTTTTAGGATTTCTACAGAATATTCTTCTGGCACCTTGATAGATTAAAAATTCTAGTACTTTGCCACTGAGATATTTCTGTGCAAAAGTAAAACAACTTATTTTTGTCCTCTAATATTGTGCTACCATGCTAACGTCAAACCACTACATCTTTTACACAGGTAACATTTGCTTCAAAGTACTGCATTTTGAATGCCTGCAGGAACACACTGGAATTTGCTGCTCTTCATTGAGGAAAATTGTAGCTGATACATTCCCTCCTTGAGGTTGCAGCTCTGGTTTCATCTGACTTCTTGTTAGAGCTATAGCAGGGAGTGACTTTGCTGATGTCCTTGTAAGGACTGCCAACTTTATACAAGCAAAATGTTTGACCAGTATGAAGAGTTCTTTATTATTTTATTTCATTTTCTTTTATTTTTAATGCCAGGAATTTAGCAAGAGAAATTTAGAACAGCTGATAACTATACATTGTAGACAAGCAAGTTGGGATAGTAGGCAGCACATCATCCCTCTGATTGAATTTAAGAAACAAATTCTCCACCAACTCTCCTGAGCCACTGCACCTTGACTTTCCTGCACGGATTCTGTTAGCTCCCAGTTCTACATGAATCACAAGCACATCATGGCACTGAACAGTATGCAAAAGAGTGCTAAATTCCAATTTTCTCTCATATCTACCGTTCAGACCTACAAATCTTCTGCAAATATTACCAAAGCATGCATTTAAATTATGCTTAACTAGGAAATTAAGAGGGAGAGAGCTTTATGTGTCAGATTCTATGTGCCTTCCTGCTTGTCCTAAGAATGTACAATTGATAGCTCTTGAACTTGGAATGAGATTTTAGGTTTTCTAATATTCTCAAAAGTAAAACACAAAATGCCAAAATAAAATTTGCTGATATGGAATAGCATACCTCACACCAGTCACTGATTTCATTCCCAGAAATTGTTCTGACCTCATAATTCCTATTTTAAAGGTTCAGTAGGCTTAAGCTTTTCCATTCATTATATCTGTGTCTTTCCAACATCAACCTAAATATTCATCCCTTCTTTAAATAAATTATCTGTTTAAATTTGGCATATGCTTTCTGATTAAATGATGGCATTTCTGAGAGAGTCAGAGCTGGGATGATAAACAAGGATCCCCATACCGTCAACAACTTTGTTCATAAAATATCAGTCACAGTCCTCTGAAAAGCTGACATGCTTATTTAGCAGTTAATTTTTTTAAAAAGATAATCAAGTGGAAAATCAATGATGGTAATCCTGCAGAGCAAATCCGCATTATCAAATGTTCCTGTGATATATTAGCACAGCGACATTTAGCCACTACAACCTAAAGGTTTACATGATATTCAAATAAAATTCAGTTACAGCTGGATATTACAAACTGCCTCCATATTTTCAGCCAACTTATCTTGAAATAGATATTGTCAGTTTCAGAGTGAATTTCTTAGATTAAAAAAAACAACAAAACAAAAACAAAACTAAGGGCATATTGAGGAAAACTAATAATAAAATTGCATGAAAATATATGAAACTAGCAGTCTTTAACAGGTTAATTGCATAGAAAGAAGCTATTAGAAACTAATTTTCAAGTAGGAAAAATGAAATCGTATATCAAATTTAAATGTTTATGCAAAATGTCTCTCCTGAAGTTTCCTAGAATTCATCAGAAATTAATGTGATTCAAACTCTTTCTTTGAAAAACATCATATCTAAAGTAACATTATAATTTGCTTATCGTGAGAATCTTTTTATAAAACAAAGAGCAAATTATCATTGAATATAATTGCCTGCTTAATTTCAAACTGGAAAAAGTTGAATAAAAATATAATAAAGCATTTCACAGAGATATATATGTATATACTCTGGTCACTATTTATTTTCTGCTTCTGGAATGGAGAATACAGCATTTTCTTTATTCTTCTAGTGTCACAGTTAGCCTTCTCTATGATGACAAGAGGTATCTCTGATGGCATGGATGAATACATCTAAAATTCAAGTCTTCCTTCTAGCAAGACTGTAATCCTATACAGAAGGTCAATGACAATTTGCCTATTAATGCCAACTGGTTGCAAGTAGTAAGCAGCATTTTCTTATTTGGATTTTTCTATCCCTGCTTTGCTAGCTGATTTCTACAGGGACCTCCATCTATTTACCACACTAAATCCTGTTGTTCATCTAACACATATTCTTCATTCATTTCCTAGAGGCAGACAATCAGAACTGGCATTATTGTTAGCATTCTCTGAAGACACGGTCAGCGCAAATGTAGCTAATCCCCTCCTACTTGTTATTCAACAACCAGTGTCTGCCAATAGGATTCGGGAATCCCAAAAGACAGTGTTTAAAGGGAAGGGTTAAAATCAGCTTGTGTAATGGCATACTCAGTTTATGAGATCATTCATCATATTCATGGAATCTGTTCCATGGGGGGAACTAAGGTTGCTGATTAAATTAACTTAAACTAGATGGACAACCATCTGAGTGAATGAGATCACTGTCATGAACTGAAGTAACTTTATTAATAGCAAGAAGCTGTGTTGGTACAGATATTTCTTTTAATCTGTTCTCAAGGCCCACGTATTCCCTGTAAAAGTCTCCATTTGGGAGGTATCACCTCTAGAGCTCAACTCCCTGAGAAGCAATCATATTAAGTGAAACCTGCTGGGGTACTTGATTTAACATTAAAGTGAATTTATCAGCTACTCCCAACTTTTAGAGAGACTAATTGAATTATCAAAGGCTGCAATGGGGAATGTAAAGCCTTCTGAGATCAGATTTGTAATATAGATAAAGTCCTTAACTTGTGCCATGTGATTATTTTAAAATGTAGTAACAGGCTGAGGTCTAGAACACACCTGAATGTAAGATTTATTTTGCCTGTAGAAAATGTCTCTGTACCGACTAAAATTAAGGAAAAGGAAAAGGACACAAATTACTTGGAAACAGCACCTTCAGGTATGGTGCGTGCCCACATGAGTAAGCTGCACCATTTTTGCTATTCAGGTCTTCATGTTATGTATCTTCACTTCTCACTTTTTATTCACTTTCAGAAGGAATATGCAATTTTCTTCATTTTAAGGAGGTGACATGATTAAAATCTACGTTGAATACATTATCTTCTTGAATTAGGACATACAATATTGACACTATTTACACAGAAAAGCTGATGAACATGAAGTTCATCTGTGAAAATTCAGCCTTGCCAAAAATTTTACAAAATAATTATCTACCAATTTATTTATTTTAAATTATTTCTCTTTGGTGTGCATATAATTTTGGGATTATAAAAGAGATCTTGGCAAAAAAGACAAGTTGGGACAGATTAGTCTGGCAAAATTACAGGGCAAACGTAAGATTTGTATCCCACTGACAATTTATCAGAGAGATCATCTTCATATAGATACACAAACATAGATGTTCACAAGGATATCATTTAATATATTATAGAAACAAAGCTGTCATCCTCCATATGTATGAAAAAAGATATATGCTATTAATATACTGCAATTATAAAAGTACAAAGAAGCCAAGCTGTTCTTATTTGCAATAAAGCACGTCTATGAAACTTCCGATGACAAACATGCTAAATATTCAGTTTCACTTTACCCTCTGTATGATAACCTGCTAACAAAAACATACAACAATTTCAGGAGTTTCTGAAAATGGACACAAAATGAAACTTGATAATGCATCTAAAAATCAAATCTTTTTTTTCTATAATTGTTGTTGAAAGACTGATTTCCCTACCCAAGTCTTCTTTTTCTTGAATACGTGCAAAGTACCTAGAAGATCTTGAACGTTACTGTAAATAACATACTGGCTGTGTTTTTCAAATATCACTTTCTGGCCTAATCAATGTAAAATATCTTTAAATGACTCCTTGTGGAAAAACTGATAAGCCTGAGCAAAGAAATTCACTAATGAGTCCAGATTGCTTCTGACAACTGAACTAACTCAAACATTTCCACTCAACATCCACTAATATTTTGTGTTGTTCATACAGCTGCATACATTATTCCACATGGAACAGAAGTGGGACTATTCCCAGATTCTGATGCTTATAGGAGGTTTATATGCCGGCTAGGTATCTAAGTTCCTCTTACTGTAAATACGAACTTAAATCCACTTAAAAAAATCAACAGAATGTTTACCTTTATCTAGACATCTACACTTGAGCTGAATCCCACTGCTAAATAGCTCTAGGAATAATCCAAGTGTTTAAATAGAGATGTTGGTTACGATGTTTAACTGGAAGCATAGGAAAAGGCTTGGTTCTCTATCCTAAACACAAAATTATTTGTCTTCTATGAATGTTGTAGAAGAAATACATTATGCACAGAATTTTGGAAGAGATTATGAGCAGAGATACAGAACTGGCATCAAATTGGATTTATTTTCTTTTCGTGTTAGGAAAGGTCTGTTTTGATTTATATTTTGTCTTACGACAAAAATGTGCTATTTCATTAACAGTGGTATTCAAGAAAAATGTTTTGAATTTTCTTGGAAGACATGCTCCAACTTGTCATGCCCAGCTGTGTTACATCACATAGTTAATGAAACTCATATCCTTCTACACCAGTCAAGAAAGATCTAATTTAACTTGGTCATACTCCTACCTCTCCGATAAGTGAAAACTAACTCATGTACACATCTCCTCGTACTACTTACAAAAACTGAGCAGAGTAGATTCTGTACTCTTGTATTTTGAGCAAAGTTAAAGGAAAGGAGAAATTTCAAGAGATTACAGGACATAATGTTCATAAGAGGCCAACTTATTTCTATTAGATTATATCAGATCAAAAAATAAAGACTGGGGAGAGTGGAAAAGGCAAAGGCATCAGACATATAATAAGAACTGCAAGTTTAGACTTTTATTCTTCAGAATGCTCTTTTATAAACCTTTAGGCCACAATAATTTAAATGTCATTTATCTGGATATGATTTTATTAGGCATTCAAGAGTAGTGCAAACACGGAAGGGAAATTTATGAATATAAACTGACAGGTTCGAATTTTGTTATGGAGAAAAAAAAGATAAGGTAAAAGGAATTTTAAACCAAGTAAGCCTAAGCATGACATTTTATACATGACTTAGAAAAAAAAAAAAGTCAATAATTTTCAACAAGTCGTACTAAAAAATTCAAAAGAAGAAACAACATTTTAAAGTAACTAAATAATATGTGTTGGTAAACATGGAATATAAGGAAAGGTCTAGTGTCTTCTCATGATTTGCTTATGGGTAAAATCCTATTAACAAAAAAAAACAAAAAAAAAAACTCAGCAAACAAAGCAGTGATTACCAAAATCTCCCAACCCACCTCTAACAGCAGTTTTTCAGTAAGAAATAAATACAATGAGGCTCAAGCTTTACTTGTGCTATATGGTTATGCTTAAGATCAGCTGTGTTATGTGTGGTTTGATTGTTTCACCTTTTTATTTTTCCTCTTTTAAATTGATATTAAGC